>JACVBY030000577.1:1200000-1537500 GCA_017589505.3 Metroxylon sagu | reverse complement strand
TGGACTTTAGCTACAAAATCCTCCTACAAAGTCTGAATGAGTTTAAAATTTAACAACTTGATATTTTTAATTGAACGAAGACTCTTGGAGTTGTTGTTAGAGCTAGAAGTGGGCCCAGACCAGCCCAAGGCTCTTTAGTTCAAGCTGGCTTCATGTCATGCCATGGGCTATATCTCTCTGCATTTGGGTTGGGCTTAGGTAGAACATCGGATTGGCTTAGACCCGAACCCGAACCAAGCTCAATTAACAAGCCTGACCATGGCCCAATTACTAAGCCTAATAAGCAAGCCCATAGAATGAGTTCCACTCATCTCCTCATCCAACCTTGTTAATAAACCTGGCTCGATTACTAAATTGAGGCTTGAATGACCTATCACTATCTTCTTTAGTTTCGTTTGGAACTTTTTTGCCCTAGGGCTCAGCTTCATGAAGCACAACCTATCATCAACCCCACTACCCAAGCCAACACTCAAAGAAGAAGAAAAGGAGATGTTAATTTCCTAATAATTGTTTTTAGTGGCCACTGGGTTCTAGTTCCACTTGATGAATGAGAAGCTAGCACTTTATTATTTGATGTGCAAGGTCTACCATCCCTTGGCAAGCCGAAGGTAAGGAGGGACTTGAGGGTCTCAAGTGCAGAATTAGGAGAGCACAGGCCAATTGGTCTAGCGATCTTGGAGCACTGCAAGTTGCCAGTGGAGCGTGGGTTTGGAGCTGGACAGACATGGTCAGCAAAATCCTTGTCCTAGGGTTAGGGTTTTCAAAGGTGGGCTTTTCCCTCTTAGAGTTAGGGTTTGGGGAAGAGGGAGGAGCATTGCTTGGTAGCCATGCCTCTATTTTGTGGGTGCTGGAGAAGAGAAGGGAGGAATTGAAGAAGAGATGATGGGTTGGCCTGATGGGTTTCGACCTCACTTTAGTACGGGCTCAGGCTTAAATTCTGAAAATTATTTTAAGCTTCAACTTAATCCAAAACTAAAATAAAAAATTGGGTTGGGCTTAAGGAAGGGTGAGGCTCGGGTCAACATGACCCACTTGCAACCCTAGTTGTCATAGAATCAAATCTTACGATTTTCAGAAGCTTGATAAGTCTTTGGGAAGAAGTACTATTGTCATCACGCACAAATCATGATATTGTTATATAAGCATGAGGAGGATGATGGCTCAAAAATTTGTGCTCTCATATAACTCTATCAAGATCACCCTCATTGCCTATACCAGACCATGCATTATAAATATGACCAAAAGATTCTTTTTCTTCTTCTTTGTTGGGTAACCCAACAAACTTGCATAGGATATTGAGTATAATTTTATAGAGTATTTGGTTCATGAATTGAAAGATTCCATTTTAGCATCACATTATCAGGTATGTGATTCTTGGATTTTAAATGCTTGAGTATGTAAAATATCCACATTTAGTTTAGACAGTAATCTAAGTACAAATTGCTGGGTATTTTATATTGATATATTTGATTAACAAACCAGATTATTAAAAATTCAAGTGAAAAATATGTTAAAATATTAAAAATATTCTTATTTAAATTGAAAAGAAATCAAAGTAGAGCAACATTTTCAAATGTAATTATATTATTTTTATACAATATTATACAAATTATTATTAATAACATTATATAAAATATATAATTAACATAGAGAAATAGAATATATAATATAATCACTATAATTATATATCATATAAAAATATATAATCTTATATTTTAATGTAAATAATTATTTTAAAATATCTTATAAAAATTAAATATTTATAAATCTAATATACATGATATTATCATGAGTAAATAATTATTATAACTATTTACTACATTTTAATATTACAAAATACTATTAATAATAATATTGCTAACAATGTATATAGTATAATAATTAATATTATTCTAATAATAACTATATATTTATTATATTAACAAAAATATTAATATATATTTATAATATTAAATATATATTATATTCATAATATTTACTATTGATTATATAATAAAATAAATAAAATAAAAATAATAATGTAATATTATAGTAATAATAATATAGTAATATTATCAAACTATTATTATTATATAAATATAATTTTATTGAAATAATTAATTATTATATATAATTTGATATGATAATTTTTATTTTTTATATTGATATATAATAATAAAAAAAATTAATTAAAATTTTAATCTAATAATTATATTATAAAAAATATAATATTAATTATATATATTTTATGAGAATCTTTATATATAATTAATTTATAGTTATATAACATACAAGTTATTGAAGGGTAATTTTGAAAAGAAAGATGAGTATTTTCACTCATTAAAAATCTCAGATCACCTAACTTCTCATTGGAATCAGATTGCCGCATTTGTGACAACTTAGTTTCTAAGTTAATGTGAAATACCCATCAAAACGTCTGAGTTTCTACGTGGTCATATGAGAAATCTCGAAAGATTTTGCAGACCAAACGCTCCCCGCAAGCTTTCCTGTTGTGGATGATGTGGCCGAGACTAATATGGATTGAGAGAATGTTGGAATATTGTCACGAAGAGATATGGCCTGCGTTGGCATGGTCGGTATTTGCAACATTGGCCGGGATTTTCTCTTGTAATTCCCACCGACCATGATTTTCTCTACCTTTGCTTGCTTCCACGTTCAACATTAGTACATTACCTTAACTCTTCTCTTCTCTTAATCGTTGTTAACCCTCTGGTCTGTGTTGAACTATGGATGGAGGGCAAGGAACGACGCCAGAGAACCAGAAGATGGATTTCCTTTCAGATTTCCCTGAGTTGCTTCGAGAAGCTCTTGAATCCCGAGCCCCACGAGGCTTGAGGAGGGTTCCAAGATTTTACGATCTCCGTGCACTGTTCAAACAAGCGAACAGTTCCCGTGTTGCCTCCTCACCGATGGCAGCACTGCAGGATGACATCGAAAAGACGAGAGCTTCGAGGCAAGACGTAACCAATCAGAATCAAGAAGAGAGCCTTTAAACTTGCCTCCATGGTGTCGAAGAATGGTACAGCAAAATAGGGACAGTTGCATGCTATAATTTCTTTATTAGTCGTGTTTATTTTTTTGATTTTTATTTTTTTTAACTAGTACAAGCTTCTCTCCGATTGTCTGTCTTGTTAGACTGTTCCCATATTTTGCTTTTAGAAGCGTCAAAATATATTGGATTTCGATAGACACTTGAATTATGAGATTTAGTTCACAATTAATGATGCGAATTTTATTTTTCTAATATTTTTTAATGAAGTTGATCATGATCATCGTTGCGCATTGTCAATTTAGAATGTCTATTGTCGATTTTATAGAATTGAGGCTATGAATCCTTGCAGGTGTTGATGAATTGTGCGTCCCAAAGTGATACATTTTGTATCACTACAAGATTTGGGAATTTCTTCTAGAAAATAACTCATTATTCAACGATCTCTTGGTCTAGGAAAATTAGAATTTCTTCTAGAAAATAAGTCATTATTCAACGATCTCTTGGTCTAGGAAAATTAGTTTTACACCGATAGTCAAATATGCTGTCAAAGAGTTGTCAAAATGCTGATCATGGAATTATATTCTAATTTTTAATTACATATCAGCACAAGTGATTTAGTCTCAACTTGAGCTATCATGGGATTTTGGTCGGCATTTAGAAATTCAGATAATAGATGCATTGCGTGTTGAAAGAGTTGTTGGCCCACCAAGCGGCAAGTCGCCGTCGCCCTTCCTATGCCGAGCCTATCCGATGTTGTTGTAGGAGCTTGGGTGCCCCTTCTCCAGCATGGACCATTGCTGAGACGCTGTGCAGTAGAGGGTTCGCCCTTATCTTATATGGCATGTTGAGGCTAAGGTGACGAAAGTGAGGTCCTCTTCGCTATTTCTCCTTTACCCTCCTCCCCTGTCAAGCACTATGAGTTCCTCTTCCTCCCTAGGTCTACCCCTCCTCTCTCCATTATTCTCTCTTTCACCGTGCATGGTAGTGAGCCAGGGGTCGCCCCTATTCACCACCTTCTCTTTTCTCTCTCCCCCCTCCCTCCCTCCTCCTCCTCCTCCTCCTCTTCCTTTCTTCTAACTAGCCGACCAAGCCGCCAAAACAAAGGCGGCAAAGGGCTGCCCTCTCTCGGTCAGGAGCTTGGCTCCGTCCTTGCCCACAAGGCTCTCTCTCTCTCTCTCTCTCTCTGTTTCTTTCTCTTAGGGGAGACAAGAGGTCTTCCCCATTTTGCCATATCCATGCACGCACGAATAGAGCGAAAAGAGATTTTCTCTCTTTTCTCTTTCTATTTCTCTTTCTATCACTCACTTTCTCCTCACCCTTTCACCCCCTTCCCAGGCTAGTGTCTTGCCTTCTAATCTTTCTCTCTCTCCGTCTCCTTAACATAGTATCCACCTAGCTAGCTAAATGTGATGAGGGGTATGGGATGACGTCCCTTGTTCCACCACCCCACATGCACACTTGCGTTTCTCCCTTGTGTAGGACATAATTCTCAACCTTGGCATGCCAGATAATTCCACTGCACCGGATGGTGGTCAACAAAAAGGACACCTCCACCGCAAAATTGAAGGGCTTTCTTGTTGGAAAAAATGATTGTAAAATTATCATAAATATAATTTTAGGTTGAATGAGAAATTAACTGATGGCAATTAATTCTTGAAAGTTTCGAATGGATCGTTTCGAATGGAATTTTGAATGTAACATTACTTATTGATTTGGATTAATATCCTGATTAACCTTCCTTTATAATATCGGGTGCGTTAGTGATATTTAATTCCAAGCCGATTAACCTGCTTCTTTTATACCTATATAAGGAGGCTGTCTTCTTTGTAAAACATCAAAAGTTAACACAGAAAGAAAGGAAAAAATTAATTACATTCATAAGTTTTCAAGTGTCTTTAAGTTTTTTGTGTTGTCTATTTTTTTGTGAATATCTTCTGGTGATAGAGTGAAGGCATCGTTTGAGTTCGCCGGAGTCGACGTGGTGGTGCCCTTGTTTGACTCGATAGTCGTTGTATCCTGGGAAGCAGTTGCTGACGTTTTCTCAAGCACCATTGACGTAAAGGGAGCAAATCTGCTTTAAGGAAAGCGTGATTTTATGTGCCTCGGCTTCCAGTTTCTGCTTCATAATATTTTCATTCTTAAGGTTGTAATCGTATTTATTGTTTTTATTTGTTCTTCTTCTCAATATACTAACATTCTTAAAGCAGATTTGCTTTAGAAGACGAATAAGTTGGAGAAAGAAAACAGTTTGAAATATAAAACTTAGTTAAGGCATATAGTTTTGTTTTATTTTAAACTTGATTCTAATTTGTGGATATTTGAGTTTTTTAGATATGATTGAAAACATGAACGTTGTCCCAGCTGTAAGCAGTAGCGAGACGTCATTGCCGTCCCCCCAAGTGCATGCTTCGGTTCCAACCTAATCGCTGCTTATGATGGTCCCTGTGCACCATAATGACAAGCCCGAAAATTTTAGTGGGCTGAATTTTAAAACATGGCAGTAAAAGATGTTTTTCTATTTGACAACTCTGAATCTTTCAAGATTCTTAAAAGAAGATCCTCCTATTATTAGAGAGGATGAAGTTGATGCTCAAGCCTTTAACGCGGGTGAGGCTTGGAAGCACTCTGACTTTTTATGCCACAATTATATTCTGAACAGTCTGTCTGATGCACTATATAATATTTATAGTGTGGAGAAAACCACTAAGGAATTGTGGGAGTCTTTGGACTACAAATACAAATCCGAAGATGCGGGGGCTAAGAAGTTCCTAGTCGGACAATTCTTGAACTTCAACATGGTGGACAATAAAACCGTTATAAGTCAAGTGCAAGAGCTTCAATTGATCATTCATGAAATTCATGCTAAGGGAATGATCTTGAGTGAGTCTTTCCAAGTGTCTGCTATTATTGAGAAGCTACCCCCTGCGTGGAAAGACTTCAAGAACTAGTTGAAACACAAGAGAAATGAGATGAGTGTTGAAGATTTCATTCTCAGGCTTCACATTGAGAAGGACAACAAAGGTACGGATAAGCAGTCCTCAGATTCACATGCTGTCAAGGCCAATATGGTGAAGCATGAAAAAGGCTTCAAGAACAAGAAGCTTAAGTCGAGACCTAAGCCAGGGTCTAAATTGGGACCTAAAAGAGGAGTGTCCACGAAGCCAAAATTCTAAGGAAAATGCTTCAATTGCAACAAGACAGGACATAAGTCGGTAGACTGCAAAGTACTGAAAAGGGACAAGGGAAAAGAGATAAGAGAGGCCAATGCTATGGATGCCATTTCACAGGAGGTGTCTGACATGAGTCTCTCTGCTGTAGTCTCTGAAGTTAACTTGGTGAACTTAAATCCGAAGGAATGGTGGCTTGACACTGGAGCCACACAACATGTCTATGCGAACAAGTCCGCTTTCTCTAATTTGGTTTCATCAGAATCTGGGAAGAAATTATACATGAGCAATTTGGCCACCTCTGAAATCAAGGGCCAAGGAACAGTGTATCTAAAGATGACTTCTGGAAAAGAGATTAAGTTAAAGAATGTGTTGTACGTGCCTGACATTCGAAAGAATCTAATTTCTGGAACACTGTTGAGTGTTAATGGATTCAAAATGGTTTTTGAGTCTTAGAAAATTGTTTTGTCCAAACAAGGTGTTCCAATTGGGTAAGGGTATGTAAAAGAGGGAATGTGGAAAATGAATGTAATGGTTGTAAAGCCAATGAATGCTAGTACCTCTTCTGTTTACTTGCTTGAGTCCTCTACTTTATGGCATGGTAGATTAGGACATGTTAATTATGATACATTACGTAGATTAATTAACTTGAATCACATACCCACATTTCATACAGATTTCAAACATAAGTGTGAAACTTGTGTGGAGGCTAAATTGACTAGATCATCATTCAAAATAGTTGAAAGAAATATTGAACCTCTTGATTTAATTCATAGTAATGTTTGTAATTTAAAATTTATTCAAACTAGAGGTGGAAATAAATATTTTGTTACTTTCATTTATGATAGTACAAAATATTATTATGTATATTTACTTAAAAGTAAAGATGAGGCTATAGAGAAATTTGCTCTCTATAAGCATGAGGTGAAAAATCAATTTAATAGAAAAATTAGGATGGTAAGAAGTGATCATGATGGTGAATATGTAGAACTATTTGGTGAATTTTGTGCACAACATGGAATTATTCACGAGGTCACACCACCTTATTCTCCTCAATCAAATGGAGTGGCAGAATGAAAAAATTACACTCTAAAAGATATGATAATGCCATGTTGATAAGTTCTGGTTTGCCACAAAACATGTGGGGTGAAGCTATTTTATCGGCTAGCTACCTTTTAAATAAGGTCCCCAAGAAGAAACAAGAAAGGATGCCCTATGAGTTGTGGAAAGAGAGAAAACCTTCCTACAAACACTTGAAAGTGTGGGGGTGTCTAGCCAAGATAGTGGTGCCTTTGCCAAAGAAAATAAAAATAGGTCCAAAAACGGTTGATTGTATTCTCATTGGTTATGCACAAAATAGTAATGCATATTGTTTCCTTGTGTATGAATCCAAAAACCTTGAAATTCATAAGAATACGATAATAGAATCTAGGAATGCATCGTTCTTTGAACATGTGTTTCCTTGCAAATCCAATAGGGATGAACCAAGTTCATCGAAACAAACTTTTGATGAATACAATCAGAACCAAGAATAAGATGATAAAGATGAAGAGGTTCAAGTGGAACCTAAACGAAGCAAAAGAGCAAAAGTAGAGAAATCTTTTGGACCAGATTTTCTAATCTACATGCTTGAGACTGAACCTCAAACTTATAGAGAAGCTGTAAGTTTTACAGAGGGTCCTCTCTGGAAAGAGGAAATAACGAGTGAAATCGATTCCATCATGCAAAATTACACTTGGAAACTGGTAGATCTCCCTCCTGGATGCAAACCATTAGGATCAAAATGGATTTTCAAACGAAAAATGAAGGCAGATGGAACGATTGATAAGTACAAGGCCAGACTTGTAATTAAAGGTTACAAACAAGTAGAAGGCCATGACTACTTTGATACATATTCTCCTGTAACAAGAATAAATTCTATAAGAATGATTTTGGCAATTGCTGCATTGCAAAATCTGGAGGTCCATCAAATGGATGTGAAAACAGCCTTTCTTAATGGAGATCTTGAAGAAGAAATCTACATAAAACAACTTGAGGGTTGTGTAGTTTCAAGACAAGAAAAGAAAGTCTGTAAATTGGTAAAGTCCTTGTATGGACTGAAGCAAGCGCCAAAACAGTGGCACGAAAAATTTGATAATGTCATGATAACAAATGGTTTTAAAATCAATGAGTGTGACAAGTGTGTTTATGTTAAAACTATAGAAAAGAGTTACATAATTCTCTGTCTGTATATGGATGACATTCTCATTATAGGTAGCAACGAACGAATGGTAAAAGCTACCAAGAACATGTTGAACTCAAGGTTTGACATGAAGGATATGGGACTAGCTGATGTAATTTTGGGAATGAAGATTACAAAAACATCCGATGGTCTCATACTAAGTCAATCACACTATGTGGACAAGATTCTTGACAAATTTAATAAAGATGATTCTGGCATTTCTAAAACTCCAATTGATAAAAGTCAACATCTGTCCAAGAATAGAGGAGAAAGTGTTGCTCGGGTAGAGTTTGCACGAGCAATAGGCAGTCTAATGTATTTAATGAGTTGTACAAGACCGAACATAGCCTACACTTTGAGTTACTTGAGTCGTTTCACAAGTAATCCAAGCCATGAACATTGGAAAGCAATTGTCAAAGTACTTAAGTACTTATGGTATACTCATGATTATGGGTTGCATTACACTAGAGATCCAGTTGTTCTTGAAGGTTATACTGATGCAAGTTGGATATCTGATATACAAGACTCAAAAGCTACTAGTGGATATGTATTCACATTAGCTGGTGCAGCTATTTCATGGAAATCTTTCAAGCAAACTGTAATAACCATATCCATGATGGAAGCTAAGTTTGTAGCTTTGGATAAATGTGGCGAAGAAGCTGAATGGCTACATAATTTCTTGAAGGACATTCATAAATGGAAAAAATCTGTACCACCAATATGTATATATTGTGATAATCAATCTACAATTGGTAGAGCACAGAATGTAATGTATAACGGTAAGTCAAGACATATACGTCATCGACATAATACCGTTAGACAGCTGATCTCAACAGGAGTTATCACTATTGACTATGTGAGGTCAAAGGATAACATTGCGGATCCGCTAACTAAAGGGTTAAATAGAGATCAAGTTGAAACGGTATCGAAAAAAATGGGACTTAAGCCGAAGGATTAATAAGGTCGATATGAAGGAAAACCCAACCTAGTTGACTGAAGATCCCAAGATCTAGGTTCAATGGGACAACCTAATTATAGAGACCGAGTAGGATTACTGTGGGGGTCAACTCTACCCATTCCTATGATGGAACAGTGATGCCCATAGGAAAAGGTTAAGCTATGAGCTTTTAATGATTCTTATGCATCGAAAATCTGAGTAGAATAATGTGGGTTACTCTTAGATAAGAAATCACCTATGTGAGAGAGAAGTGGGGCTGCTTCGAAGGAGAACTGTGAGGGCTTAATTCTCTAAAAACTCTTGCAGAACCAAGCAGATGTTTACGGCCACAAATGAACATAACCATGAGAACCAAAATTGTGTTAGGAAGATATCTGTGTGAGATATATCATCATTTACATAAACGACAGAGCAGTTCAAGGACATCGCGTCTACTGAACAGCCAGTAAAGTAAATATATTCTTACAAGGAAAGGTTCAAAGGCTAATGCCTACCTATCATGTGCAGGTATCAACCGCAGAATTCTATCACTAAGTCATGCCGAGTCATGTCATCAATCAATTTCATTCATGTGGGGATTGTTGGAAAAAATGGTTGTAAAACCATCATAAATGCAATTTTAGGTTGAATGAGAAATTAATTGATGGCAATTAATTCTTCAAAGTTTCGAATGGATCGTTTTGAATGGAATTATGAACGTAACATTACTTATTGATTTGGATTAATACCCTAATTAACCTCCCTCTATAATACCGGGTGCATTAGTCACATTTAATTTCAAGCCGGTTAACCTGCCTTTTTTATACCTATATAAGGAGGCTGTCTTCTTTGTAAAACACCGGAAGTTAACACCGAAAAGAAAAGAAAAGAAAAAATTAATTACATTTATAAGTTTTTAAGTGTCTTTGAGTTTTTTGTGTTGTCTATTTTTTTGTGAGTATCTTTTGGTGATAGAGTGAAGGCATTGTTCGAGTTCGCCGGAGTCGATGTGGTGGTGCCCTTGTTTAACTTGATAGTCGTTGTATCCTAAGAAGCAGTTGCTCACGTTTCCTCAAGCACTATTGACGTAAAGGGAGCAAATCTGCTTTAAGGAAAGCGTGATTTTACGTGCCTTGGCTTTCAGTTTCTGCTTCATAATATTTTCATTCTTGAGGTTGTAATCGTATTTGTTATTTTTATTTGTTCTTCTTCTCAATATACTAACATTTCTTTGATACAAGACCTCGTGATGTATCTTTTGCTCATCGTTATAAAAACCTATTTTTATATATTATAATAATATAATAAAAATATAATAAAAATAATTTTTATATTTTATGGTTAATAATCTTGGATTCTCTTAATATACCAAATATGATGATATTAGATCACTTATAATTTTTTATCATTACAATAGACCACACTAAATATGATGATATTTAATTATTGAGAATTAGATCACCTTAGAATTAAGATCACCAATTATTCAAGATCATTAGGATGACCCAGATGACCCCAAAATGGTCATCAAACGCACTCTAAAAATCAAAAACATGAGCTAAACTCTGAACCATGCATTCACGACTAGTATCAATAGACAATGAAGATATAAATAATAACTAGTAAATAGATAAGAGATCCCACAACCAATTCCATTCAGAATTAATCTAAACACTAATCCTTATTCGTAATTAACACCATTTGCAGACAAAATCAATAACAAATTATGTCAAAATGAAGCTTAATGCATCTTTTTATATAACCAAAATTAGTCTAGGTGACTTCTCAAAGCCAATGAGTTATCCCACTTGATTCTCTAAGAGGGTATTTAGTTCATGAATTACAAAATTTTATCCTGACATTATATTACCACACATGTGATTCTTAGAATTTAGATGTTTGAGCATATAGGATATTTACGTTTGGTTCACACAATAATCGAATTACAAATTATTGCGTGCCTTACACTGACATATTTTATTAATAAGTCATATGATTAGGAATTTAGATAGAAAATATATTTAAATTCCAAAAATATCCTTTTTTTCTTAATTAAAAAGAAACCAAAATAGTATAATATTTTCAAATATTATACTAATGTATTATATAAACTATATAATTAACACATAATATTGGAATATATTTATAATATAAAATATATATTATAAAATATAATATAATATAAAAATATAATATTATTATAATAAATAATTTAATAATATTACTAAATTATTATTATTGTAGTAAAAAAATTTATATGGTCAATTTAATATTTATTATACATTATATTACATAATATTATATTTTATCAATACATTAGTATACAAAAATTTCTATAATAATTATATAAATATAATTATATTGAAATAATTAATTATTATATAATTTAATGTAATATTTGTTATTATTTATATTAATATGTAATAAAAAATTAATTAAAATTTTAATATAATATATTATATAAATATTAAAATTATTTCATCAGAAACTTATTTTGTTTCAAGGTGTAATATGGGAAAAAATAAGAACATCCTCACCTGTTGGCAATGTAACATTATCTAAGCTCCCGTAGATAATTAAATTTTCATATTTATGACAATTGGATTGTCAAAGTAATGTAAGATTTCTGTTTTTAATTTTAAATGTGATAATGAAATAGAGCAATGTAGCATTATCACTAAATTATTACCATAAATCTTTAAAGATTTTATGAATCAAACGTTCTCCAGAAAATGAAAACAACAGCCTTCAATTCAAGAAGGAAAGATGGAAAGTCTACTATTATCCTTTCTCTAGATATTTTATCCCCCTTTTGTTCCTATGAGATGCCATGAGGGAATTCTCCTTTCCCGTACACATCCAACTTACCATCTCGCTGGAGTATTAAGCACTCTGCAGCTACCATGCGAGCTGCTAACGATCCAACCATCATATCACATAGCCTTCAATTCATCGAATAAATGGTTGGGTCAAAGAGGTGTAATAATATGATTTCTTTTGTTGTATAGTTTTTTTTTTCCCAATAATTTTACAAGAATGTAACTAATAATAAAAAGGAATAAGCAGTTGACGTGGTCACAACCACCTATTCTAAATTTCTATTGTAATATCTACTTTTTAGCCAGCCATCAATTGTCACGTCTGATCAGTGAATTGGGAGATGATTTTTAGCATTTTTTAATGAAAATTAGTACTATCATGGCTGTTATAATATTATCGTAATGAAAAATAATAAAAAAATAGTAGCTTTATTTTTCCACACATTGTTTATTGGATAATAAATATTACTTAAAGTCATATGATATCTTTGGAGAGAAAATTGGCGTAAAAATTGAAACTACAAAAAAAAAAAAAAAAGTATTTTATTGAGAGAAAGTTACCAGTAAAACAAATAAAAAGATGATTATCATTATCATTATAATAGTTTGTTATAGTGCTGGACAATACACTATTATTTAGCATGCAAGGTAAGAACATACGCTGAAACTGTTTTGATTAGAGATAGTTGACAATCATATTGAATCGGATTATTTTAAGTTTGGATCATTTTTGAATTAGGATTATTGAATTTAAAATTAAACCCTAAATGATTGAAGTCTAAATAATCGGTCATTCAATACGTACCTCTTTTTCTTATTCTTCTTACACAATTTGTTAATGATCAATTTAATTTAATTTTTTTCTTTTACCTATTTGATACTATAAATGTTAGAGCAGATAGATACAAAGTTACAGTATAATTAGATACTAATAAAATACTAATTACGAACTTATAAAATATTAAGATAATATAATTAAGTAATAGTCCACAAAAATATACTTTTAAAATTAAATAAATATCAATTAAACTTTAAAATAAAATAAATATTATAAATATTTTTAATTTGATAAATAAAAAAAGTTATATCTAATTCTACTTTTATTTAACATTTAAAGCTGATGTTGATTTTTTAATAACACTCAACTTAAAAAAGTATACTTCTAATTTCGCCATTCGTTAACTGTCATTAGCATTAACCATATCATATATCCAAAAATATAAAATATTAAAATATTAACCATATGAACAATGTAATTGATAATACAAAAAATTATATGATACCATTTAGAAAAAGCTTTAAAATTTAAAAATGAATAAAATTAAAAATTATATCTTTATTTTTATATCTAAAAATTAATTATGAGTGGTAATCGAGGCTTGTACATTTTTTAGTCTAATGGGTCACCTTGTGATGGAGTAGGGTTCCCATTCAGTTAGCAAGGCCAAGGAAGAAACAGAGAAGCTCTACACTTCTTTTCTCATCTTTAACAAGGAATCGGTTGATTGAAGAGGTCATTGGCAGCAATTTAGAGAGGATTGGGAGGTTGATATGGCAGCTGTGGCTCGCTCACATGTGCAATCGTAGCGGTCGGTTGCTCGGACGCAAAGGAAGAGGGGAACCGTGAGAGCCATGGCAAAATCACAATATTCTCGCCAAACATCCTGGTGTTTCGACTGGATCTAAAATTAAAGCGTTAAGCTTTGGTTTGCGGTTCGAGTGAGATTTCTACCGCCTTTGGTGTCCATGAAAATGCCTATAAGCCTCGTAATGGGCTTGGGCCTTGGCCGATCCAAGAAACAATTAAGTCTTGCATCAGTTTCGGCCGGCAGACATTACAACGCTACGTACACTGCAAACCAATCATAACACGCCACGTGACCATGACAGGTTAATTAGCTATCTCCTACGGAGAAGGCTACGTTTAACGAGGATAAAAAAGAAAAAAAATAGTAAGGACAAGGATAAAGAGAAAAAAATAGTTAAGGACACCGAAACTGAGGGAAAAGATGAACTGTCGAGCTGGTATCCAATTTGACGTGCTCCGAGACTGCGTTGACACCGAAACCCAGCTCCTCGAATCGATGAGGTTGGGAGGCGTGTGGCGGATCGAATCGCTCTGAAGGACTTCGAATTTCTCTTGAGATTCGAGCTTTTTTTTTTTCGTTGATCTGGGTTTCTGCCGTTTCTTGGAGAGATTAGGGTTCTGGTGCAAGTTGGATTGGGGGCGGAAACCGGATGGTTTCACAAGGAGATTTTTTTTATCTGAGAAGTGGGTCTGGTGGCTGATATCAGGTGCGAAAGCCCGAATGTTATGTTAAATTCTGTGCTTTTCTTCGACGAAATTAGGGTTTTGATTCAAGGTTAAAGAAGTCCAATTTCCGCCGCATTTCTTCGAGAATTAGGGTTTCTAGCTGGACTGAAAGCTGATGGATTTGAGGTTCGCGCATATATTTGAGGTTCGCGCATATATTTGAGGTTCGCGCTGGGTTTGACTGTTGATCTCTTTTCTTTAGAAAAGTATTAACTAAAGGAGGAGGGCTTTGAAGAAGATAGCTGAGGCCAAGAAGAATGCAGCCCAGGCGTCGAAATCCCGGTCATAGAGTTCAGCCGGGTCCGGTGGGGCTCGGCTTGGCCTCCGGCCGGATTTCGCCCTCTGGCGGGAACCACGGCCGCGGCGGCTTCAGCCGTGGCAACTCGAAGCCCTACAACCCTCCCCGCAAGTTTGACATCCTCATGGAGGCCGGGCGGCTTGCGGCCGAGTACTTAGTCTCCAAGGGCGTGCTGCACCGGAACTTGCTCCCCAGGAACTGGCCCAATGGGAATCCACAGGAATTCAAAGGGCAGGACAGAGAAAACCCAGTCCCACTGCAGTTTACTGATGGTAGGACTTCGGCCCTCGCTCGACTCGGGAACTCAGGCCGTGATGTTGGCCATGGGCGCAGGAGGTTTAACGATGAATATGATCGAATGGGGTCAAGAAAGAGAGGAAGGAAAAGGATGGGATATTATAATAGAAATAATGGTCCAGATTGGGGTCGAGATAGGGGAAGGAATAGGCCTTGGATGGAGAGAAGCAGGGGGTATTCTGATAGTGTGGAAGATGAGGAGGATTTCGTTCCTGGCTATCACAGAGATCGGCGCAGTGGGTATGATGAAGTTGGAAGCAGTGTATCGAGGGCTGCTGGAGATGAACCACCATCAAAAAGCGAAGTTGTTGGTGAATCGGGATCAGAGCTTGATGATACTGGATCAAAGGCGAGTTCTTCGAGCACTAGGAAAGATGTGCCAGAGGGCAATGGGGATACGAACAAAGGGATTGATGATGTGAAGGTCCCCAACTCAGGAAACGGAGAAGTTAAGAGTGATGAGAATAGTGAGTTGGAGAAGAAGACTCTGCTGGAGGAGGATGTGGTTGTGAACCGTTGTGGCGTTGAAGATGTCTCAGTGAACAAAGATGGCAGTGATCTGTTAAAAGTCTATGGTTTTGCCAAAGTACCTACCAGACCCCGGTCATCACTGGCACATAGAAATCCAGTAGCTGATCACGCTCCTGGTGCTGGGGGCAGTGACAATGTTGAAGTTGTTTCCAGAGAAGAGTCTCAGATGATTGTTGAAGAAACTCCAATAGAGAGTTCCTCAAAGGATTCACATACAAAAGAAATAGACAGTCCAAAATGTGAAGTACCTGCTGAATCTGGTGTTTCTGTTGAGCAAACTTTGGAGGAATCTGTAGCACCTGTTCCTGTAATGCAGAAATTGGAGGAACCAGTAAACCCTCATCTCGAAACCCTTCAAAGCCCTCCAGGTTTTGAAACATCCACAATGATGATAGATGTTAAAAATGAAGACAGTTTTGCAGAACGAGTTAATGAGAAAGAGGAATCTGGAATACAAGCTAATTCATCTCCATCCAGTGTGTCTCAGAAGAATGAGTTCTCTCGGCTGCATGATTTGAGAGCAACACAATCTAGCCCATTTACTGAGATGGCACCTCAGGATGAAGAAATGATTGAGGCAACTGATCAAGCAAATCCAGATGCTGCTACTTTAGTACCCAAAGTTGAAGATGAATCTGTTGTCAAGATGGAAGCAGAGAAAAATAATCAACCCACCTTATTTAAAATTTGTGACCTTAATCTTATGGAGTGTCCCGAGATAACCGAGATCCCTGACGGTCCTGTTTTGGACCAAAGTCATACTTCTGTACCTGCTCTGGAAACTGAAAAGCAACTTCCTGTAAATTTTGGCCTGTCAATAGGTAGCAATGCAAATAATGCATATGACTACAACCAGCTCTCAGATGTGGACAAAGTGATTCCATTGATTGATTTGGAAGCTGATTCCCCAGTTGAAGCCGGTGCCTGTGATTCTTCAAAACCTAAGTGAGCTTCATTAGCATGAAAAAAAAAAAAAAAAAACTTTTTATGTCCTTACTAGTTCATTTCTGTAGTTTTCAAACATTATAGGTGATATATCGAAAAGCAAATTTCATATGTCAAGAGACCCATTTTGGGTTTTCATGTGTTGCAAAAGTCAAAGTGTTGTTTTTAAATTAATCGTGTGATTTGCTAGACTAACTCTTATGTATGCATGAATAACTAAACCATATGTGCTTGTGAAATAGGAATGAAATGATATATCCAAGCCTCGAAAATGTTTTGAACCAACAGACACATACAGATGTTCTTCCTAGCATTCAGGATGGCTATGGTCTTGGTATCCCTGAGTACCTTGGAGATGATATATCGCAGGCAGACCTTAATAATCTTCAGGCTGGAATTTGTCTTCATGGTGCAGAGGTACCATAAATACACTAGTCAGCATAGTTACTCATTTTTGAATTTTTGAAACTGAATGCTCCACCAGCCAGTTAGCGGCCTTATCATAACTTGGACATGATAAGCATTGCAACATTTTCCTACATATGTGCCATTACAATATCAAAAGATACTAAATATTTCTTTTGCTTATCCTTCTTCTTCTAGGGGTTTCCTGGAGTTGATGATTCAATATATGGATCTCTAGGAGATATAGGTATGCTTGAGTTTTAATTGCTGTTATTTTTAATTTCCTTCAAAATAGCAGCTTAACCACCTGATGTGGTCTACAGGATCCATTTTCTGCAGGATTTTATAAAATCTTAATTATATCAAGGAACCATAAGTCATCATTTCTGGATTGAGCGTTTTTTTCATGTTTGCTTGTTGGGGGAAAATTTCAGAAAGTAAAGCCTCAGATTTATCAAAATCTTAATGAATATGAATAATTGTTGAATATATCCATATATAATGTAAACATTTACGTACATGAATTATATCTAGACTTGCTGAAGAATGGAAGGAAATAACATAGAGTTGTGGTCCATGTTTACATCCAAATTTTTGTTGCATTTGGTTTTCGAAAACATTTTCCATTTTCATATTTTGAAAATAGTTTTTATTTTATATTGTCTGATTTCTAAAAAAGTGCTTGATAATTGTGAACAAAAACTGATTTCTGAGAATGAGAGGCCAAAATAGATAAATAAACAAAAGGGATATCATTCAATCCCGTATTTTTAAGTTCTCTAACTTTTGTTTTCAATTCTCTTCTTTGTTTTGATAGAAAATGGTGAAAATGCCTTTAGAACCATTTTCAGTCTTCTGCTATATTTAATTTATGTTTTCTCAAAAAAAAAAAAAAAACTGTTTTCATTTTTAATCATCAAATATGTTTTTGCAAGAGTTTTCTTCTTTTTATGAAAATGAAAATAAAAATAAGGGTGCTATAGAAAACCAAATGCATCCTTATTTTCCTATGCCTTTTCAAGATGGTTATTTCAACAGACATCTTTAATCCAATCTACATGATCAAGTAAGTAGGTCAAAGAGAAGGTTAAACATGATTTGTCTGAAGTGCCTTCACACTCTTCTTATCAGAATGAGATAAAAACTAATTTGTATATCTATAAACTTCTGTAGTTTTATATCTATTTTATATTGTATCAAGATTTGGATTTGAACCTAGGAAATCACATGCCTTGTCCATGTCTGATACTGATCCTTGTTAAAAGCTTCTTGAAACATGTCCAATATTTGTGTTAGGCATCATGTTTTTCAGAATTAATAAAAAAGCACTCTGGTTATTTCCTAGACGCACTTGAGATGCTCTTCGATTCCTCCAAAAATGAGGAGAATATTTTCTCTTTTTTTAAATATTAACCTTTTAAGGGTAAATGTCAATTTTGGAGTCTATCATGTTGGTATTAAAATATGAAGTATGGATTGGGGGTTATGGATTTGAATGATGACTAAATGTTGAGCTTGCAAAAGTTGATACTAATGTGTTAAATGGTCTATGTTATTATGATTGTCTACAATCCTTTATAGATGCTTTTTTATATGCATGCATATGTACATTTATGTGTCTGTGTATTATACAAAATGTATAAAATGTGTATATGTATCCTAGCTTTATTGTATTCTTCTTTTTTTCTAAAGATTTGCCATGCTGGTGTATCCATACCTCCTATATGTGTCCATGCTTTATAGGTTTGGACCTGCACAAAAATTTGTCTTACCATATTTTCATCCAGTAAGTTATTCAGATTCATTATTTATTTCCTTGTTTGGCTAAATATGGATACAGATGTTGAGACAGTTAAGAAATGTATGGTTCAGTTTACAAGCTCTACCTAAAGATTATATATCTGTTTCTTTGCAAGTTTTGATTTCTATTCTGAATGACATCTTGTGTGATTTGCAGGCTTTATGGAGGTCTGGGACCAGCCATCTCCAGATTATGAGAGGTTCTTTTGAGCCATTTCTGCAGCATTAGATGTAAGGTTGCCTGTTGTTCATCCTCCAGCAGTTCCCAATTTCTGGACCAAAGACATAAAATATAGGAGAATAATAAATTTCTGGTCGCTGGGGTTGTAACAGTTTTTTTTTTTTTTTCCTCTTATTACTTAGGTAGCATATGATTACAAAAGCAGGGTTTTTGTTGTAGTTCTTTTTCTAGTACATGAGGCTTCTTATCCTTAAATATAGCATTTTTTTTTTATTGAAATTTTCGTACACTGACCCATCAATATAAGTTGGTATTGGTTGAATTACGAACTATTGATATGTTCATGAAATAATTGGTTGATGAAGATGGATTACTTGATTTTTTCACTTATATCATCTCTGAATTTCCTTTCAAGTTCAGCTGGTCTTAAATGCGATACATATATCTCCACTTTATGTTGCACAAACACACTATGCACATAAACAACCATACCAAACATATCCAAATATACAGACTAAATAAAGGATCACAATTAGATCATGATAAGCTTAATTATCTTCTTTGTTTACCAGTCATGTAGTTTCATGCAGCTGGAAGAGGAGTTGATTGCTAGCTGTTCCTGATCTTAGTGCAGGAATTTACAACAAGAACAGGAACTGATTCTTGATTTTTAATCTAGCAGTTGGTCCTTGCTCTTCCACTAGACCACGGTGATCCTGACACTTTATTTTTCTACAATCATTTTTCTGAAAATGAGACTCCTTCCATCATGTTTGCACACTTATTCCACATATCATCCAAAAAGAGCATCATGTTAGCTTATTAAAAAAACGACAATGCCAGATGAATCTGTCTTGAGTGACTAAATTTCCATGAAATTCCTGTTTTGCAATAACTATATGTTTTGAGCAACCTACATTGCTCAAATACCTTCCAGTCTCACCTACATTGCTCAAATACCTTCCAGTCTCACTTACCAATTCGGGGTGGCATCAACTAGCTACTACTGCATGGTTAAACTGTCAGATTTATTGTTTTCTAGTAGTTTAAGTCTCTAAGATTTTTTGCAGTTTTTCTTGCAAATGAGCAATTCATTCTTTTGTAATGGCTAACAAGGGAAGTCTTATCCGGACTCTCCAGTCCAATATCATTGGCAAGAATTTCTTGTTATTAAAAATCTTCTCCAGTGAATTTCTAGTTATCTTTATTGTGATGTCTATAGAATGGATCCCCCTAGTTTGCATCCTGTTGGGCTCCCATGGAAAGTTGATATTTACTTTTACAGTAATTTTATAGGTTATATTGCTGATTATAAACTACATCGCACTTATGGAGTTTTTGAAGAGTAGCACTTTGTCTACGGCAGATGTAGATATTTGCAATTACTGGAACATACAACCCTTAGAAGCTTAGAGAATGTGAAAACCTCATTCCTATTCCCTCTCCTCTTTCCATTCCTGCTTAGGCTCCTAGATTCCAAGATTTGGCCCCATTGTTTGAAAACTTTGATAAGCATCCCTGACAGTTGCCACTGTTAACTAGCAAATCATGTAATATTACTGATGTTGGAGAAATGATTAATCCAATTCATGGGAGGAACTGTAGTATATCTTTTTCTCTGTTTCAATGTATGCGTATGATTATTACTTCTGGAGAGATTCTTTTCAGATTCTATATGTTGTTGACTTGTTTTCTCAGCTAAAGATAAGATCCTTTATTGGAACCATGAAGTTTCTTTTGCATCTGAGACTTTATAATGTTGTCTTTTCTCAGGACTGTTTGGTAGTAATTTGACCATTTTGTCTTTCATGAAGAAAGTTGAAGCAGCGTTTGGAGCACCTCTGAGTTTGGATAAATTTGTGCATATGTGACTCTGTCTCTGCAAGAGATGAATCCTGGAGGAAGATTTCAGAAAGCTATTTTGTGACATGCAAAACATTCCTTGATAGTTTTCTCCTAAGTGCAAAATGTCTACCTCCCTTTTATTTTTGCAAGAATAATCATTTTTCTGGTTTTGAAGAAAATTCATACTCTATACCAATATATTGCTTGCTGGTCTTCTCAGAATACTTGATTCATATGAAATAAAATATAAAAAAAAGAATAATTGTCCACAAATGAGCCGGATTGTTTCGCGATTTGATCCAGTCCCGACTTGATGAAATCTTTTCTGATTTGTATTTGCAAACCTGTAGATTGGGTTCAAAAAGTAGATCTGATCTGAATTCTAAGTTGAGCCTACGTTGATATTTTTCAATGAGAACAGACTTATAAATTATTGGAGTTTATAAATTTTTTGCTTTTTCATTCTAATTATTCTTTATAATTCATTGAGTGAACTCTTATTTAAACTAATTCTTCTTATTTTATATTAATAATTACATTTCTTCATCTACTTTTAATTAATTATATTTAATATTTATATTTTATTATTTATTTTGATATATTTTTATTTATATTGCTTTCAAGTATATCAATATACAATTAAAAATCATAGTTCGTAAACTTAAGAATAATAAGTTATTTGGATGAAATTAAAGTAAAATTCAAATTTAAGTTTGTTTTCCTTGCCTTTTATTGATTATTTTGTAATTCTGTATCTAATTTTCAATTATTAGAGTTTTGGCTATAAAAGAAAAGATGAATGTTTGACATAAATACAAACTTTACTAGACCTGAATCTAAACATTTTGGTTACATTCGTGTTATTTGACCCAATCCAACTTGAATGGCCTATTAAATTTAAAATCTTTTCTGTAAATCTGGCCTTATCTAATCCGATTAGCAAATAGATTGAGTTCAGATCTAGAATTATAATCCAATTATGAAATTGAGTTTAACTAAGAATGGCAACAAGGTAGGTTGAGGTTAGTTTTGACCCACCTCATTCTCATTCTTAACTTTTTATACCTCATCTTGTACCTTATTGAGGCAATAAGTTTAATACCTATCCCTAAGTCTATCGGCAATGGACTTATTTTACCTCGCTCCTACTCTTGATTTTCAAAATTATCTTTAAAAAACATGCTTTGATTATTATTTTTATCAAAATTATAATTTGACCATGTGAAAAATATAAAAATAATATTGTTCTCACTATTAAAAATTATGAAATCTCTATAAAAAAAAAGCCTAATTCACCACACATAAATATCTTAAAATAAAAAAATAAAATATTGGAATCTAATAGGTCCTATTATTTTTAAAATGTTCTTTAAATAATTTGATTGCTAAAACAAAAAAAATAGAGATACCTTTTAAAATAGTGAACAATTTAAAATTTTTTATAAAATGTGACTATTAATATAGTTCTATAATTTTTAAAGAATATATTTAAATATTTTAAATAACTTGATAATGAAAAGCAAACAATTATAAAATTGTTTCAAAATTTTTCGACTAAAATGAAAAAAATGAAAATATTGGAATTTGGTAGCTCCTGTAATTATATTATTTTTTAAATATAATTATGTTAAACAAATTTTCAATCACTAATAATTTTAAACTACTTATATAATTATTTAGGAAATTAAAATGAAGTATGCAATGGTTGCCACTTCGCTTTAATTTTTACCAAAACAATCAACATCATTAGATAATTTTTTAATTAAAATTTTAATTTTTCCCTAATAATTATTCTTAATTTCGAAAATTTTATTTTCTTCAAAAATTAAAGTGAAAACAATAATGATAATTTTTGCCAAAACTTAAAATTTAAAATCATTAAATAATTTTTTAATTAAAATTTTAAGTTTTTAAATATTTTTATACTTCAAGCGAAGTGGGAAAACCATATGTGACTTCTCAAAAAATTCAAAAAAATATAAAAATTGAAATCATCTATTGAACAAATGATTTCAAAATTTTTATTTCCCTTTTTTTTCAAAAATTAAAGTGGAGCTAATAATGGTTTTTAGCTTCTTTGATTTTTGCATAAAAAATTAAAAATATTAGTAATTTGTAAAATTAAATTATAATATATATATAATATTAGTAATTTTAAAACTTTTACTAAAAAATATATTATAATGCATATAATTAGTTCTATAATTTGATTGGTTCTATAATCTTTTAAAGTATGTATTTAAATCATCCAAGTTTGATTATTTTTAGTTTTTTAAAATAATTTGACAATTAAAAGCAAACAATTATAAAAATTTGAATCAAAATTGTATCACTAAAATGAAAAATAAACATATTTGAATCTGGTAGGTCCTATTATTTTTAAAAAATTCTCTAAGTCATTTGATGACTAAAAGTTAAAAAATTATAGAGAGACTTTTTTAGATAATGAAAAATTTGAAAATAAGAAAATATATTTTAATTAGTATAAGAGATATATAGCAACATATGTCTAATTATGAATCTTTGGAAATGGATGCAATTTTTTAATATTTTTATTTTTATTTTTAATTATAGTTTTAAATATAGTCAGTTAAAAAATTTACTTACTAATAAATTTTAAATATAGTTATTTTCAAATTACTAATATATAATTTTTAATATAAATTTTTAAAATTACTAGTATCTAATATATTTTTAAATTATTAATTTAATTTTTTAAGTTACTAATATTTTTTTAAATTTTTATTCAAAATTAAAGTGAAGGTGGTAAGCATTATTAGTTTCACTTTAATTTTTGACAAAAATAAAAAAGAAAAAATAAAAATTTTGAAATCATCTATTCATGATTCTAATTTTTATATTTTTTTTGAATTTTTTGGGAAGTTGATGGTTGGTTTGCCCACTTTAGTTTCAAGTATAGAAAAAATTAAAATTTTAATTAAAAATATTATCTAATGATGTCAAATTTTATATTTTGATAAAAATTACCATTATCAACTTTACTTTAATTTTTAAAAATAATAAGGAAAAAATTTGAAATAATCTATTAAATAAATGATTAATAGATGATTTGGGTTTTTATTTTTTTTAATTTTTTTGAAAAGTCGATAGATGGTTTGTCCATTCAAAAATATCTCTGTAATTTTTTTACTTTTATAATCAAATTATTTAAAGAAATTTTTAAAAATAATAGGATCTATTATTTTCCAATGTTTTGAGTTTTTTTAATTTGACTTATAAAATTTTAATTCAAAATTATATTTTATATTTTTAATTATCATATTATTATTTAAAAATAAAAAATAATTATATTTTAAAATATTATTAGTAGATTTAAATATATTATTTAAAAATTTGCCGTTATTCAATATTTTTATTGAAATAAAGTTTGATTTGGGATTCGAGCTTGAATCCCTCAAATCAAATGGGTAAATGTTTTTTCAACAAGTGATGTGAAAATTGAATTGTAATATTTTATATTTGATACCGAATTTAAATAAAAGTTAAAAAAAGACAAATCATTAGTTGGATTGACAATTTAAAGGATCTTTGCTTATGCAGAAAAAATAAAATGAAAATCATCAGTTGATTCAATTTCACCATGTTTTCACACGCATGGCTGGTTTGCAGCCGTGGCAACTGAGGTGATAAAAAGTATCCTAAATTTGTAATATATTTTAAATATACCCTATATTAAGAAATAGTTTTAAAAAAGTATTATTTAAAAATAAAATCCATAGAAAGATATTGTTGAGGGTGCTTAGGAGGCATTAGAATACTTGTCATATATTCAACACTTAATGATTGCAAGAGTTATACAACTAAAAAATTTATAATAATGTATTTATTTTGAGTATTAAAAAGTTACCCAGAAGACAAAATGTGAAATCCATCTAAGATTTGACTTTCAATTATACTAGTATTAAATAGTTTTCTCTCACTTCTAGAAAGCTAAGGACATAAAATGAAGACTGAAATATGCCAAATAAATACAATGTGCTAACTAATGCATAACCTAAGACAAGCATGACAAATCAAGTCTTTCACACATAACATGCATGTCTATGAGCTTATTCTGGATTTGACCTAGCGAGCAATGAATCATGTCTTAACATATATATATATATATATAAAGAAAACCAAAAATAATTGTATGGATTGATTGAAGTAGAGGTTTTATTGGATACAAAATTGATGCTAGTGAAGATTTATAGATTTATTAATTTTAAATGCTCTCCACCAACTCCATATTGACTTGAAATTTTCAAGTGTTGAATTAACATGATTTGTAAATTTAAAATGTCTAAGAAACTTTTTGTCCCCTTTTAGGAATTCGAATGGGACAAAGTTCAATGGAAATCAGGCTAAGGCTAAGAGAACCCATACTGTTTGTATCTAACACCTAATGATCTTATCCACATATCATCGCCATCTTCTTAGACTGCTAGAGAATGTTAATTCAAATCTCCATCAATTCTTTTAAAGTCAGCTCGTTAATTAACATGTATAATTAAACATGCTTGATGCCTTTTCATTGGACATAACATGGGGGCTCCACTCTATCAAATCATGGAACCGGTCGAATCCATCTTGCAAGACCGTAGCTTTGCCAATTGCCATTAAATTCAATTGTACCAACCCACACGCATACCCATGGTCAAGGCTCAAATTTATTGCATAAAATATGATCATGCTATGAAAGAGAGAGAGTCTCCTATTGACTTCATTCTCCTCCCACGGCATGAGCCATGGTCTTGTAACAATAAAATAATCTCAATCTTCCAAAAAAAAAAAAAAAATAAAAATAAAAAATCAACCCTTCTAACACGCCGTGGATCTTTCCAACCTTCTAGATATCTCCATTTGATCCGTCTTCTATGGCTTTCAAAGTCAAAATAATGGAAGTCTTCGTCATTGAATTTTCAAGTGTCACGGATTTCCTACCTCTAAAGCACCGTGCAATACTTACAAACTTCATGTGTCCAAGCAACAACGCTCAAAAACTGGAAGTGCACGCAAGAGAATCTGAGTGAATGAAGAATATTTACTTAAGACGATTTTTTCTAAGACTTATTTGCTTGCTTGATTGCTTATAAAAGTTTGATCAAATGACGCTTCACTCCTTTTATAATCACTCATATCTATATAATATATTATAAAAATTAATCTTCGTGCAGAGATGTGTATTAATTTGAAAAGGATAAATATTTAGTGAGCTGTTAGTTTGCCATGTGTTAGTGTTTTTTTTTTTTTGTTGCCGCATAACGGTATTAATTAATAAATTTTATCAGAAAGGCTTTTATTCTTTATAAATAACCTTTAATCTTTCTTTTCTTCTAAATTTCTGAGTCTTCTATCAGTGTTTTTTTTTTAATTTATATGCTTACATATAATGAAATTAGGATAATGTACAAATACAATAAATCGAGTTAGAGTATTCTAGGATACTTTCTAAATCTTTTCTATCTTTTTATAAGAATGTTTTTTAAGAAAGGAGATCTAATTTCCAACCAATTTCATAAATTTTTAAAGAATTCGATGAGCTTCCAGCTTTTTAGGGTTTTTTTTATTTTTATTTAATGCATTCAAAAGAAAGACGTTCAGGCTACGCATTCGGTGCAGCGTGCATCAAATATTCGCGACGCATCCACTCTAGCTTTAAGCCAGCGATTTCCGTTTCCATATCGTTTCCCCAACTGTTCTCTCGTAGCTTCCCTTGGGCAACGATAACGAAATGCGGGATGCTGGTCGTTTGCGAAGTCGCGAGCAAACGAGAGGAGGAAACGGCACGGAGAGAGTGGGTTTGACGACGACTCGTTACTAAATCCCAGCCTCTGAACACCGACTTCATGGACTCCGCCGCTTCTCGCTCCCACCTTTAAACCCTTCTCCTCCGAACCTATCCACGTAGTGTTTCTCTTTCCGAGGAGAAGAAGGCGGCGAATTGGAGCCCTTCTCGATCGATCTCCTCCTCGAATCACTTCGTGATTCGGTGCTGGAGGTCAGAGGTGCGTAATGTCAAGAGTTGTTTCCTTTCTCTCTCTCTTTTTCGTTTTTGCTTTCTTGGTTTCTGCGTCCGGTTTGGTGGAATTCATATCGTGAAGGGATGGTTCTCGGTTTCTAGATGGGTTTCGGACTCACGTGTGCGATTTCGAGTAGTTTAGAGGTTTTGTTGCTCTGGGAGCTATGGCAGCTTAATAGTGATTAAAGTGATACATGTGACACTACGGAAGTTTGTTTCTTCTTGTTGATTTGGAAGGACTGTTGAATTTAAGATGCTCATCTGGTTTGCACTAAGTTTTCTCCTTTTTGTGGATGGTTTCATTTAATATGATTTTAATGATTCTTACTGTGCAAATGATTGGTTATATTAGCAAAGATTACAAGTAGAATAAAATTTGGAGCTTTAAAGTTTTTTCTTCTTAGAATTTGAGAAGAGTTCTTGAGATTAATTTCCTTTTATAGAACGTAAAAATATGGATGATGACCTTGCAACATTGGAACAGAGTTTCTGGCTTTTTCCTTTGTTGTTAGATCAAAATCATGGTTTCTTAACTCTTTTTCTTTTCCGAGCTTAAATATGCGGATATTTCTGATTCTCACCAAGCCTGCTGAATTTGTGGAGAAGGCTTATTGTCATGTTTTTATGGTTAGAGCCATGGATTTTGAATTTCATCAAATTGGGGTTTATGTGGAGAGTCAAAATTAGATTTGCATTAGAAAGAGATGTAATCATACAGCTTAAAAAAGAACTTTACTGATAGGGTGTTCTGTATGTTCTCGATGAAATCTATTTGGTTCTTATATGTGATGAATGAATGCTTAATTTAGATCAAAAATTACCTTCTTGCTTTGTGTTGCTATTGTTGAACTTCACTCTGGGGGAAAAAATTTCGTGGCAGGTTTGCATGGTGTCAAGTTTTTCACTTGAAAGTTTCTGCTGCAATTAAGCTGTTGGTAATTAAATCTGTCTTGGAAGATATGAATCCATATATTGTTGGCATCTTTGTCCCTGTTTTGCTCTCTTTTGTGTTACGGAAAACAAAGGATGGAAAGAAACGGGGAGCGCATGCTGATGTTGGCGGAGAACCTGGATATGCAATTCGTAACAGCCGTTTCACTTCTCTTGTGGAAACAAATTGGGAAGGGGTTACAACACTTGCTGAACTGTTTGAGCAATCCTGCAAGAAGTTCTCACACAAGCCTTTATTGGGCTCTCGGAAGCTTATTTCAAGAGAAACAGAACAAACGCAGGATGGCAGGTCTTTTGAGAAGCTCCATTTGGGAAACTATGAATGGATGAATTATGGTGAAGCTTTCAAGGCTGTCTGCAGTTTTGCATCTGGTCTAGTGCAGCTTGGCCACAAAAAAGATGAGCGTGTTGCAATCTTTGCTGACACACGGGCAGAGTGGTTGATTGCCTTGCAGGTTGTTTATCTAATAGCTATGTTTATGCTGGAAAGTAAATTTCTTATTTAGTTATTGTTCGATGTGGTACCATATGCTGATATGCTTGAGAGTCCCACTTTCCATAATCCTTAGAAAGGCAAGAGGATACTTATGTTGTGCAAGCAAATAATATGAACATAGGAAATTTGTAATTTAGACACCGTTCAATGTGGTGCCATATGCTTGAGAGTTTCACTTTTCTTTATGCTTTGTAAAACATGAAGATACTTATGTTGTGTAAGCGAAGGATATAGGCATAGGTGGCCTTATGCTTCTTTGCATTCTGCTTTTCGTTGGATATGCTTTTTAGTGATTAAGAAAATGGAAAGTTTAAAAGGTCAAATTGCATATCACATGACTGTGATCACATGCTAACAAATGTTCAATTAAACAATTTAAACACTAAATATGCAAAACCACCTTTGCTTAACATAGGGCACAGTTCTATCACTTGAATTCATCATATATATTAGTGTGTCTCAGTAGCAGTTACCTACTCATTCTTAACTTGGTTTTTGTATGTGGCGTGTCATATATTCTTGAACTGCAAATTAATGTCAGTGCAAGATTGTTACCTGGGGTGTTTCATTTTGTGGCAGGACTAATTCTGATGTATAACAACTACATAGTTTCCTGATGACATTTACTTTCAATTTGCTAATGTGGTTACTTTTTGCTTTCTTGAAATAGGGTTGCTTCAGGCAAAATATCACAGTAGTCACTATATATGCTTCCTTGGGAGAAGAAGCTCTTTGTCACTCATTAAATGAGGTTAGATGTTACACATTTTCTCTACATTCAGAGTCTATAACTTGACTAAAGATTGAACGTTTAACATGCATGGTGATTTATATGCTTTCTAGTTCTGTTCACATTTCATCAGCTATAGACAAATTTATGTATTTCAGTCTTGTGACATGTCTTCATCAATGTTAGCTTTTTTATTTTAATCCTAGGTCTTACTCTGTAGTTATTTCTTAAAAGTATTGTTATTTATGGTGGCAAAGCTATTTCCTCTTAAAATATTTATTTTACTCATCCTAAGTCTTGATTAATTTGTATAACCGTTCTCTTGCCTTGGCACAGTTTTTTAAAAAAGTGATCTGGTCATTCTGATGCATAACTTTTACATTTTATCTATATATATAATGTACTTATATTTTTCCCCAATGCCCTCAATCTTTTCTTGGGATGGCATTGCTTTGATATTTTCAGATACTTAACATATTTTTTCATTATCATTTCTTAGACAGAGGTTTCAACTGTAATATGTGGACATAAAGAATTAAAAAAGCTGGTTGATATAAGTGGACAACTTGGCACTGTAAAACGTGTGATTTATATGAATGATGAGGGCATCTCAGATGAAGTATCATTGGATGAGAAGAATACTATTTGGACTATTACATCATTTGTGGAAGTAGAGAGACTAGGCAGGGAAAATCCTGTTGATGCAGATTTGCCTATCTCAGGTGACATTGCAGTGATCATGTATACAAGCGGTAGCACTGGTTTGCCTAAGGTTGGTTTAAGCTCTGAGATTCCTCTATTTTTCATATCAGTTTAAAATTTTATTTTATGATTCTTTTTACATATCACTTTATTTTTATGGCTTGTATGCTGGTTTTGAACCATCTCAATGTCTTGAAATTATGTTGGACAATATTTTAACCTTACAACCTTAGGTTGCTAAAAGCTTCTCATTTGCTGAGCTCTGTGATTAAAATTTGAGACTTTCCATGAAATGACCTTGGCATCTGATTGCCCAGCTGTAAATTGCACTCGCCTGTGCTGTGGATTTGTTTCGATGATGGAAAAATGGACATTTGGAATCAACCCTGACAATGTGCGGCATGTATCTTCATATTATACAAATTTTACATGCATATATGTGTGCAGATTTGTCTGCATCTCTGTGTGCATGCAGGCAAACATATATTTTCATTTATGTGGGTCTCTGTGTGCATGATTTCTTGTGTGCATGCACATGCATTAGTATACTCATTGAATTACAGCTTTCTTATCATGATATGCACAATACCCATTATTAAACCAGGTATTTTGATTAATATCTTTGTTCTATCGGCTGCAACTTTGATGCTGTGAGGGAGTTCGGTTGTGTGCATGCATCATACATATCTATTTGCCATTTGCTTGTTCAGTAAACAATTATCTTAATTACTTCATTAGCTATCAAGTCATTTTTGTAAAGGAGTCCATCCATGTGCAAAGAGGGTGAGCCTTAGAATAAGGTTGCTCTATTGTGACTTGGTTGTCATGGGTTTGAAATGCAGAAGCAGCCTCTTTGCACATGAGGGTAAGACTGTATACATCAGACCCTCCCTTTATCTTACAGTGGTAAGAGCCTTGTGCACCTACCCTCTGTCTATTCATTTACGCACAATGCTAGTTGGTGTTGAGATTTTTTGGCTTCTTTTTTTTTTTTGAGTTTTACAAGAAAAATCAATTGTTCTGAAATTTCCTTTAAATGCTTTATTACATGTCATTTTCTTTTATCCCTAATCTGATTTTTATCGCCCATGGTTCACCATCTTGGTATCGAGGGGTGTATTAGTAAATTCTAAAATAGTGTCAGCACGCTGGATATGCCTCCCATACCGAGTGTTGGTATGCCCCCATACTAGTACTAGTATGGTACCGGTATTGTATGGTTTGCTCGGTATGGTGGTGTATCGAGCAGTACAATATACCTCGATATAACCACATGTTGTATGGTAAGCCTTACTACATTCTTTCTCTGATAGATATGACTTCTTATGTTTCTAGTTTGTGGCCTTTAACTTAAAGCTTTCCCTGTTTTGCCAATTTTGTCTTTTGGGCTATTACGTTTCACACAAAACTGTTTTTACCTACACTGTCCTGTTGCAAACTCCCTAGTATCTTTTTTAATTATTTATAACTAAATGTGCTGTTTGAGCTCTTATTTGTATCTGTTTCATTTTTCAGAAAGTAGATTATACTTTCTTTTGCTGCTTTCACTTCCGTTCATGGTTATAGTTGCTGATACAATCCATTAAAAATATTGTATATGAGGAATGGATCCCTTATGAGAAATCAAGGTATTAAGATTTCAGAATGACAATGCAGGTGCACTAGTGCAGGAATATTTTGCTAGGTTCATTTAAAAGGCTTCCTTCTTACCAATATTTTAGTTCCTTGTTGATAAGAAAGCTGATATGTTTATTGAATCAGCTATATTGGGCTCCCAATCACTATGTTTTTGATCTTCCTCAAACTGAAAACTAACCCAATGTTTCATAATGATCATCAAATTAACCTCCATCATCAATATGTGACTGTTAGGCATGAAGCCGATTGTCTATTCAACATGAATATCTTTTTCAGCAATTTGAAAATTGCTTTTGCTGCACATGAGAATATCATGATCATAAGCTAGATAAGTAAGTAGACTATTCTCAATAATAAGATCATCTTCTATGTGTCTTATGAGTAGTTCTGAACATTCTTCATGTTAGCTCTTGTACAATTTGCTTTCAATCACCTTGTTGCTAGTCCCTGAACCATTGTTTAATTTGGTAGAGAATCTTGTTTGTGTATTTAGATGAATTTAAAGATATACATGCATAAGATTTGTGTAATTAGATTTGTGTAATAATAAAGCATTTTGCTAAACAACATGGATCCTTGACTTATATGACCTGCCATATTTTTGACACACTAGTTCTACTAGTTCTGTTCTTTTCTGTTCACTTGACTAACATGCCCAAGTCTTAAAGCCATTTAACTATTATTATTTTTGCATCTCATATATTTAATTCACTATGAGTGGTGTGGATCCTCTAGATGTCAAACCATGTATTATGCACCAAAAGAATTTGGGTTCATATCTTATTAGTACAATTCTGTCCCTCCCCTGTTTAGATGGCAAACCATATGTTATGCATCAAGAGAATTTGGGCTCAAATCTCATAGCCCCATCTCCCCTCTCTTTCTGTGCCCATGCATGTTTGTGTGCATCCTTATAGTATGCATGGAAAATCATTATTTAGAACTTTATATTAATAGAAACTCAGCAATGCTGAGGATGCTGCTTAGGCTAGTTATTATCTAATTTTTTTTTTTTTCTGGCAACTATCATAAAGGGGGTAATGATGACGCATGGCAATGTCCTAGCTACAGTTTCAGCTGTTATGACAATTGTCCCTGCACTTGGTAGTAAAGAGATATACTTGGCATACCTGCCTCTAGCTCATATTCTTGAGTTAGCAGCAGAGGTAAGGGTTTTCAAATTATATCAACTACGAACTTGGATGAAACTTCATGCATATCATGCATGGTTAAGTTTCTTCTTTCTTGAACTAATATTCTGTATTGTGCATTATTTTCGTGTAGAATGTAATGATTGCTGCAGGAAGTTCTATAGGATATGGGTCACCTTGGACTCTTACTGATACGGCAAACAAGATAAAGAAAGGAACAAAGGGTGATGCTTCTGTCTTGGGACCAACACTGATGGCTGCTGTACCTGCTATTCTCGACCGTGTTCGTGATGGCGTGCGGAAAAAAGTAATGCCAATTTTCCATGTGAATTTTTAAATATAGTTCTGTGCATGACTTCTGTGAGACTAATTGCATGTGTTTCATTTTCTTTTTTCCCTTATTAAATTTCAGGTGGATGGAAAGGGTGGCCTATCAAAGAAATTATTTGATATTGCATATACTCGTAGGTTGGCGGCTATTAATGGAAGTTGGTTTGGAGCATGGGGTTTAGAGAAGATCTTTTGGGATATTCTCATCTTCAGAAAGGTTCGAGCAGTTTTGGGAGGTCATATCCGTTTTCTACTTTCTGGAGGGGCTCCTCTCTCTTGTGATACACAAAGATTTATCAACATATGCCTTGGGTTAGTATTACACATAAAGATTTATCAACAAAAGAAAATAATTCAAAATTCAACTATGAACCCCTATTGCATGCATTTTCAGGTGTTTTAATATTGTATGCATTTTAAATAAGAATTTATGCTTTCTTTGTTCTATATGTTACAACAAAATGAAGTAGCAGCGTAAGGACTGTTGTTTCATGCAAACACAATTTTACAATGACCTTTTTTTTTTTGAATAATGAAACAAGTACAACAAATGGAATAAATACTTTTGTTGATTTTACCAAGTGATGTATGCCACCTTAGAGCTTGTGCTTTTGACATATTTTGGCAACTTTTTTTTAGTGCTTTTTGTGGATGGTGTTAGTGTATGTTCTTATAATTCATAAGTTTTTTTATGAGGCATTACATTGCATAATTCCAAGCAAGTGTCATTGGGAGATCTTGAGTGTGCATAAGTGGAGCTAAATAAGTATTTTAAAAAGAAGATAGATCATGGTGCTTGACCTTGATATGGCAGGGGCTATGGTTAGAGGAACTCAAAACTTTAGGGAAACAAGAAAAGGTTGGTGAAATTTCAAACACATTCAATAGCAAGGTCTGTCCAACATGGGATGGGCTAAATGTCCTGCTAGGATTTGAAACCATGGTAAACAAGATTTCTAAATAAATGTAAGCTCTTGAACTATTTAACTACGGACTTCAGTAGAACCAATAATCATATATCATGGCATTTTTAAGTGTCATAATTTCAGCCTGTTCCTCGACTTGTCAATTCCTTGACCATAGACATTGTCCCCATAGTGCAGGTGCATGCTGATGGTAGTTGAGAGAGAATATTTGTATGGTAGTTTCAGATAAATGAAGGTGAGGATGAGTTCCTAGATAAGGTTTATTAAAAATGTAAGGTATTGAGGTTACAAAAACAAGTTTTAAGTGTGATATCTGCTTTGAATGCTTGTTGTATAAGTAGAAATGCACATTGTATAAAAGGACATTCAATCATCGATTTTAAGAAGGTTGGAAATTTGGAAGTGATATTTCAGATTTCTTCACTCTTTTTTAGAACTATATATATAAAAAAATCATTGTCTTTTCAAGTAAACCTTTTCGAATCAATTAAATTAAAAAAAAAAATTGAGGAGTCAAGACTTGTTGAAGGGTTGTTAATTCTCTTTGCCAACCTGGATCCCTGCTGGCAAAGATAACACACGAGGAGGTAAATTCCCAAAAGTGAATACTATATTGGCCATTGGACCTCAGGCATGTTTGAAGTTTCCTTCTGCTGACATTGGTTCTTTGTCAAGTGGTATTATTTATGTGGCATTTTTAGCAAATTATCAAGTTGGGGGGCCTTTATGTTGACTCCTTGTGATATAATACCCAATGTCTATACAACATGATATGTCAACATCTTGTTCTTTGTGGCAGTCTCATGCGATTTTAAAACATTGATGATTCTTCTGTGAAGAAGATCGTAGGACATATTGTGCAAATCCATTTTTGGTGTCAAAACTTTGGATTTTCAACTCATTTGTTGTCTAGTTCACTCTTTGCCAAGAGGCACCAAGTAGGTTTCTTATGGATAGACTTGCCTAACTAAGCAATACATGTCACTAGTTTTCATATTTGAATTTCCCTGAGGTTGGAAGAATTACAGGTCCAGCTAGTGAGTTAATTAATTGTGCGGAAGATGATCTCTTCTAGATGATAGTAGGTTCAATTAATTATTTCAGCTAACATACTTGCATTTTTATTTCTGTAGCGGCTTCGATGCCGGTAAACTTTAAACTATCATGCTTTACATGATGTCCAGGGCTCCGATAGGGCAAGGATATGGTCTCACTGAAACTTGTGCTGGAGGAACGTTTTCTGAATATGATGACACATCAGTTGGTCGTGTTGGTGCTCCACTTCCTTGTTCATATATTAAGGTAAGAATTTTATTTTCTCATTTCCTTGATAAGTATAGCTTTTTGAAGATATTGTTTTGGCATGACTAATTCACAGGCCTCTTATTGCTAATGTTGGTGTTGTTGTGTTGTTGTTGTTTATTAATGTTTTGGACCATCTGTTTTACTGCAATTACACCTTTGAAAGCATATGAGTTAATGTTGCCTCCCTACATGCTATATTTTACATGTTCTATGTTTTCATGAAGTCTGATTTTATGAATTTTCTGCATATTATTTGTTCTTTAATTGATTTTTTTTGTCATTCTTTTATCTTTTTAATTGCCATTCATTTCCTAAAGATTGGCAACTTTCAGCAAGAGGCATAACAATTATTTTATCATTATATCATATATTGTAGGCAACTATGTTTATCTGTGGCGTAGTTCCATACAAGTAAGAAAGCATAGGAACTTCAATTATCATTGCCATATATTTTTAATAGATAAATATGGAACCTGTAAGGATCTAATCTTTTAAGTTTTGCCAATATGCATGTCATATTTCTCCTCTCATTGCTCATATAAATCCTGTTAGAACCTCATGGCAAAAATTCAATAATTTTGCTGAGTTTATAATATCTTTACTACCCCTGGATGTTCAACCTTTATGAAGACTAGCCAGTGGAAGTTTGTTAGTCAGTTGAAACAACTAGGTAGCATTGAGAAATGCAATAGATAAGGGGATCCATGCATATTTTGAAATTTGATTTATCCACCATATATGGGTCTTCGTCCAATTCTATATAAATTTTCCTTGTATTCCATGAAAAATACTTTTTTTTTTTTTTCATTTGAACACATGTTTTGACCAATGAAAAATGCCATTTGCATGGTTTATCCTCTTATTAAGTGTAAAACATGCACATTAACATAAGTTACTTCTATGTATCAGCTGATTGATTGGCCAGAGGGTGGATATTTAATTACAGATTCACCAATGCCTCGAGGAGAAATCGTTATTGGAGGTCCAAATGTAACTGCAGGATATTTCAAAAATGAAGAGAAAACAAAGGAAGTTTACAAGGTAGGTTGCTATAGCTTTGCTGTGGGAGCATGTTTTATGTAATTTATTTGAGGCTAATCACCATGTATTGATGGCCTATGGAAAAGGTTGATGAAAGGGGGATGAGATGGTTTTACACTGGTGATATTGGACGTTTTCATCCTGATGGTTGCCTTGAAATTATTGATCGGAGGAAGGATATAGTGAAGCTCCAACATGGTGAATATGTTTCATTAGGGAAGGCATGAAAATTTTGTGTAGTCTGTTTTGTATTATTGCAAAACAACTGTTTCAGGTACAGACATTTCTGTCAGTCACTGTCTTATTGCAAAATAACTATTCCTTCACAGGTAGAAGCTGTTCTCATTGTGAGTCCTTACGTTGACAACATCATGCTCCATTGTGATCCTTTTCACGGTTACTGTGTTGCACTTGTGGTGCCTTCAAAACAAGCAGTAGAAAATTGGGCTATGAAGCAGGCAATTGCTTATGGTGATTTTGCGGATCTATGCCAAAGGGAGGAAACTGTCAAAGAAGTGCATGGATCATTAGTAAAGGTTTGCATTTTATTTTTCTTATTATTTTAATTATCATAAATAATCATAAGAAACTGTGCTAAATGCAAGGTGGTTCCTTTAGTTTCATCAAGTATGATATATTGGGACAGTTATCCTAGTTACCTCCAAAAATTTTTTCAGGTTTCTAGTTTTGTAAAATCTAGTTGTAACTTATTATTAAAGTGTTGTCATATGGTGCTCATTTTTTAAGTATGCCAAGTTTTCCTAAAAAAGAAAAAAAAAGGTATGTCAAGTTTGCTGGGTCCAATGCATGTTTATTATTACATGGTTATTAGTTGGAGTTAAGTGTTCCTGATCAGAGTTAAGGGATATTCTAGTTATTGTTGTGATTCATAAAATGACCACCAGTTCATATATCCTTAATTGAACGCCTAGAAGTATGACAACCAACAGACTAGGACCCTGGCTTCCAAACAATGAAATCCCTGCTGGTTTTCTACACCCTATTAGGCAAACTTACCGTGCACTGCTAATACACCTAGGCTAATGTAGAGTGACCCTCTACTGATACACTCTAGGAAAGCCCTGCCACTCTCTCCCTTGTCATTTTTATGATGGTGAGAGCAGTTTCCTGGAGTTACATGATTAAAGAAAAGCTTGATGATTGATCCTTCTTGGATGCTGCTGAGAGCTTCTTTTCTTTTCTTTTTAAAAGAAACTTTTAAGAATCTGTGAAAACGTTATCATGGAAAGAAGAGAGGATAGTGTTATTTAGATGAGTCCGCTAGGCTAAGTTGATGGGCTTGCACTCAGGTGATGGTTCAAAGAAGTGGCCTATCATGAAAGGGTGTTGCCCCAAGAAACAAGCTCCTAATGGAGGAGAGCAAACCGCCAAACCCACCATCTCAACCATCTCAAGAGAATGCTGTGCAATAACTTTTTTGCCAGGGATATACCAATCTCTCTTTCTCTCTCTCTCTGCTCCCCATTTCTTTTTAATATATGATGTTGGCACATTGGTTCCTGCTAAATATTCTGCTACTGATCCCTGTCACTGCATTGCATACTTTATCATATGGGTTTGTAGGACACGGTCAATACATTATCTTTCTTTCAAGGTGCATGTATGCGGTGCATGATTGATTTTTACGGTCTTATGCAACTGATCTCTTTACGTTTGTGGCTCCAAAAACTTTTATGATGGAAAAACTGAAACACAACTAGTTATTTTCATTTTATTCTGATATGGTATACAGGCAGCAAAACAAGCACGTTTGGAGAAGTTTGAAATTCCAGCCAAGATCAAATTGCTTCCCGAACCATGGACACCTGAGTCTGGTCTCGTCACTGCTGCGCTCAAGCTCAAGAGAGAGAACATTAGAAAGGCATTTGCTGATGATCTTGTGAAGTTGTATGCGTGAATCTTGGGTAAATTTTGAGAGAAATTTTGGGTTCATGAGGCTTTCTGTTTGAACAAATGCAGCTGCTTTAGTTATTTTTCCTTTTGATGTGCCCAAGTTTTGTACCAATTAAGTTTGCTTTTCAATCAACATATTTAGTTTTTACAAAGTTTGTTTTTTTGGTGAACTTGCAATCTGGAAATTGCATTATTTTCAACAAAGTCGGATGTACAAACCGAGTGTGCGTGCTTAATTAGCAAGGTGATATAACTTATCCTTACTTCCATTGGTACACGCTGAAGGTAAACTGCTCAATTTCTTCTATTACATTCTCTATTCAATCAGGAGGGTTTCCTAGATTGGAACAAGTTATTTATAATTTAGAATTTCTTTTTCTAATTATATTAGATTTTTTTTAAATATTAGGATTATAATTAGGCTCCGTATATCTTGTTGATCGTGGAATAACAATATTAATTCTTTTTTATTGAAGACCGTTAATTTGGAGGTCCGAACTCCTTGAAATATTCATCTTACCCTAATTTTAATTTTTCTAATCAATGCATTCGGAGTTTGTAACATGTTCATGTCTAATCCATATGAGTGGGCATTGGCAAAGCTTGGGCCGGACCAAGGGAAAAAAAATAGAGCTTAGCATTGGATCGGCCCGGCCTGAACTCAGATCAGCCCTAGCCAGCTTGAGTCCGGCCCGATAACAATCTTTCACAGCGAGACCTCAGTCCTGATCCGAACCCAGCCCACTAAAAATAATTATATATTATGTACATAAAACCCATATTAAAAGACAAAGGATGTGCGTGGTTAAGTGGATGGTTTTTAACTTAGATTTTTTTAAAAAAAAAAATTATTTTATGTGAATTCAAGGATGAAAAAAAATGATCAGGTTTTAAACTTGTTTACATTCGATGTAGCCAAATCTATCCCTTCCCTCCCTCTCTCTCTCTCTCTCTCTATATATATATATATATATAATTATTTTATATATATTTTCAGGTTGGGTTAGATTGGGATTATTTTTTTTAATCCTGGGCTTAATCCGACAATTGAACAGGCCTCAAAAATTAGACCCGACCCACCTTGTTAGCTTTAAAAAAAGGTTGGCTTGAACTCTGGAATTTTGCAAGGCAGTCTCGGGCCGGGCCCTGGGCCGCTTGGCCCATATCCACCCCTGGTGATGCACTGTCCCCGTTTATCACCGTGACCTAAAACTTCCCCAAAGCCAGAACTTGATCCAATGCCTGCAGTGGGCCGTGGGTGTTGAAGCCTATCAACACTCATGCCAACAATCGACGGCGACTGTTCATCCGGTTCCCACCATGCAAGACATCGGCAATCCTCGACCAATTGGTGCATCCCAACGGGTCCTAAAGAATTTTTATTGAGACGCAGGATAGGTATGTGATGTTAATGTTCATGCCAATGTCAAGTTTGTGGAACTAAAAATCAAAGTTCTTATCGACAAATGCCTGATAAAATCGGTTGTCGATGCCCCACCTGTGCGACCGCCTCTATTGGTAGGCCATGTGCCTGCACTGGCACTGATTGATAAAAATATTGTGCACATAAAACTCATTTACACGTCAGATTTATTGGAAACTATATACCATTTCTGGCTAAACCAAAATACTTTTCTTCTCCAACTGTTTCAACAGCAACCTTGCACACATATAGTAAGCGAGTTTAAAATGAAATCTAGGTTTCACGGACTGCCGTTGGCAGTGCCGAACTGATTAATTAGTGGAATATTTTGCATTTGCTGATGATAGTGCATGAGAGTCCAATGGATTTATTGTTGCGAAGACTAGCTCTGGAGAGAGCGAGTCTTTCAACTATTTAACGATTCGCTGTGGTCGCCAGATTAATGAATCGCATTTGCGTTAGAAAATTGCACTAAAAGAGAGCAGGAGGAAGGAAGAAAAGGAAAAAAAAGATAATTAAACTTCGATCTCCTGCACTAAAACATTATGTTGTGGGGAGATGAACAATACTACTCTCAACAAGCATCTCGGAAACAGAAACTAGGATTATTTTCTAATGCCTCCAGCATGGATATAAAGAGTATTTTCCCGGGGGGTATCATGTTTGGTGGGTTCCTCCTACATATAGTTTTATGAAGGCGATGGCGGACGGTTCATACTGGTTTGCACATCTAACTTACAATATCGGATGCTAGCTTTTCGAATGTCTGATGCTAGTTCAACAAGAAATTGTTTCTGAAGCACATTAACGTTGATCATCCAATTTGTACTGTGTGCTAGAGCTAAAGTAATTTCCTGCAATACCATCTGCATATAAATAATTAGGCCCTGACTGCAATGTGCACCCAAAATAATGTGAGACAACTTAAATATTATGAGCTTGCTTAAATTGACAAAGTGCTAGCCAATTCCAAAGTTCCATTCCTTTATCGTCAAATAATTTGGTGTACTCGCTCACCATGACAACCCAAAGGTGGAAATATCAAGGCCTGTTTGGATGTCCATGGAAAAAAACCCTAGAGAGAAAAAAAAAAAAAAAAAACCCTCCGCTATTCAATGATACGAGGTGTTCGGATACTAGGGATGTTCTGGTCAAAATTAATTATTAAAATGAAATAAAAGATAATATCTATCATCAAATGACATCCTTTGCTAATTAATTAATTAATTAATAATCATTTTGATCTATTGAGGGAGAGTAAGAAAGAAACTAGGATCACCAATGGTGAGGTGGAGGTGGAGCTTGGGAGTAGGTGGAACAGATGATGAAGGTGAAGATTAGTGGATAAGGGTAGCTATAAGTATCATCGCTACCATCATCCCTTTTTTTTTTTTGGGTAACAAAGTAAACATAAATTAATTTTAAAGAAAAGAGGTCTGATATGCATCAGCATAACATCCAATATGTACATTAACTAAAGAGGAAAATAGAAAGACCAAAATCTTAACGGTTGATGATGAACGACGTCAATAAATCTGTTGCCTGATTTGCTTCTCTAAATATGTAAACACACTTAAAACTAAAACTTTGCGAAATGATAGACCAAAGTCGTCTAAAATATAGGTAAGCATAATTGGAATCACCATTGATCCTACAAATGACTGTTCAAGAATCACCTTTAGGAATAATTTTGTTAATATACAAAGAGTGGAAAGTTATTTTCACCCCATACTATGCACCGGTAAATTTAGCCTTTGAGATAGATGCAGTATTAACTAATATAGTACTTGCAAGCAGCCCCATCTCACATGAATTTTGTACCACAAAGCTTGCACTTGCTTTATCTGGAGGCACAGAATCATCGAAATTAATTTTGAGCATAGTTGGTGGTGAGGGCTGCCAACAAACATAATAAGGCTGGAGGATACTTGATGGATTATGCAGGTGGGAGTCTTAGATGCTAAATATCTGACTTATAAGTAGTTGAGGTAAATTGATAATTTCTTTTATCCATCCTATGGCTATACATACCACATAAGTTGGATCAAACTTTTTATGTTGAAATACCGTAGCATTCCGTTCCTTCCAAATACTCCAAAGCATATAAAGTAAAAGAGTTTGGTCATGGCACATCCTCTCATTGCAAGGCTTTTGAAGCAAAAAAATCTAGAGCTTATTGCACCGATTGAAACTGACTGAAGACTGGATGAGTAAGCAGTTGCCACACCTTCTTTGAATCACTACAAAACAAAAATAAATGGTCAATAGATTTTTTTGATTGGTTACATCTTCCACACATACCTTGAAAGTAATGAAGTACATAAGAAAGTAACGTAGTAGTAGGGAGACCTCCGCTCTATAACTTCCAAAGAAATAATATGGGTCATTGCTGGGCTTTAATTTTCCATATATGTCTGGCTTTAACAGAACCACCATCCCTTTTGCTGCATCATGATAATCACCTTGACCACCACACTATATTATTATGACTATATTTACCACCACAACCATTCTTATCACCAACATCACAACCATCACCGCTATGGCTAGGCATCGCCACCACAATGTCAACGATAATGGACAAGTGCTAGACTGAGCTTGAGATAGATAATTTAGGAAAATTATTGACAGGGATCTAGATAACTATCATCAATGTCATCATTGCGATCACAGCTATCATCCTTTGAGGATGGAGTTGAAATTGGATCAAAGAGGAAGGAGCATGCAAGGTGCGTAAGGTGGGAGGATAGCTAGACTTCAAAAGCTTACAAGTAAAGTTATAGCGATAGTTTGTGATGCAGCTACAAAATAGTTGAGGATGTGGTGCGGATACCAATAAATGCTTTCAATCAAATTCATTATGGATTGAATTATAAAGTAAGCCATTTGAAACCACAGGAGTCAGCTCAACTACAACCTAAAGATCCAACTTGAGCACTGGAACCAACTCAGTTCAAGAGATTCTACTACTTCAACATTTCAGCAATTCCGCATTTATTCTGCTACCTACTTATTCTGCCACTTGAAATAACATCAGCTCTCTGAAATAATCAGCAAAGCAACTACCTTGAAGTAACTTTTAAACTTCTAATCCAAGTTAGATTGCTACATCACCCAGCTTAGATGGCAGCCATGCCAACATGGAGGACACCTCACACCAGCTTCCACTTGGGTGCCAACAATTAAATTCAAATTCAAATTCAAATTGGTCGGCCCACATATTTCTCTATAAATCATGTAACTACCCTCCATATTCTCCAACTCCCCACATATTTCTTCATAAATTATGTAACTCCCCTCCATATTCTTCAACTCCCCACTATCTTCTCCATAAATCATGTAACTCCCCTCCATCTTCTCCAACTCTCCACTATCTTCTCCATGTAAATCTCTATGAATTTCAAATTTTTAAATGAGCTTAGATGGTTTATAAATACCTCTCCATAGCCCCTTGTAATGCATATTATGAATGAATAAAATGAAAACTATTCTAGTTTCACTTTTCTTTCCGTTTGTGTGATGCAAATGCCTTTCGTGAGGGAATGAGCGTGAGGCTCAACTTAGGTATCTTTCAAGCTTTGGTCTACCAAGGGGCATCTTCTTCATTTCAGCTCTCAACGTCATCATCTTCAAGCCCTCAAGGATGCCATCTTCAATGAAGCCATCAACATCAACCCCTCAAAATGCCAACCACTCCACCTTCCAAGCATGACAAGGAGTCAATCTCTTCCAAGGATGCCAGTTTTTTCCCCTCCAAGATCTTTTCTATCTAACATAAAAGAACCATTACTCCATCCTTCATCTTGATTCCTTTATCAATTGCCTTCCACATTAGCATGTCTCTAATGTCTTTCTTGCAGGGTCCCCTACACTCCGGAGTTAAAGAGGAGGTTGCATTGCCTTGGAACCAATTATGGATGGAGTTCTCATATTAGTGGTGACAATCTTTAAATTCAGTAGCGGTTTAATAGAGTGCTGAAGTTAACCACCTTCCATCAACAAAGTGAGTGCTCATCATTGGTAATTAAACCCATCTGAATCTCTTAAGTCTGATCATATGAAGGTGTACATCTTGGTCTTAAGGGTCCCCAATCATTAGATCCCTTCTTCTTTGGATCAGGATTGAGTTACATAGTTGGTAGGTTTCATTTCATTAGTAGTCCCTTCTTTGAATTACTTTTAGCATTCTTATGTTTGAATTAATGCTAATGTAGATAGGTATCATTGCTTAATCAATTAATTAATCTTCTAAGTTAGATTTCATTCTTGCATGCCACATCAAATTTTTGGTATCAGAGCCACGGCCGAACGTGAATCCTTAGGTTGAAGTTTTGGTATTTGAATTCCCTTGCACGTTTAATTTTTGTTTACTGATTTAAAAACAGAGTGATATCTGTCTAAGAAAACAACCTTAGCTAAGTTTCTGCTTAATAAATCTGGATTAATATTCTGAACTTAACTCTGATTCACCAACCAATCTCTGCTGTTTTCATCTGAATTTTTATACTGTTTGCTCTCTGATTAGTCTTCTTAATTTCTATCATTTTTGTCTGCTTTTTTTGAATTCAAAAAAAAAAAAAATTCTGCATATAAAACAGGCTTACTGTGATTTCTGCATGTTTTGTTTGGGCTGAAACTAAATCACATCTAAACCCCCAAACCCAAGCCTATTATGCTTGATCACTTAACCAGCTAAAATTTAAGTCTGACACATCATAAAATACAAAAAAAAAAAAAAACCAAACATATTTTGCATCGAACTGAAGCCTTTTAATAAAATTGAGTAGCAACCTAATTGCTCTAGTGAGCTAGGGACACCAATGAGTCTGATTTAAGGTATTATGGGAAAGCCGGTGCACTCAACTCATTGGCTATTACTTGACACTGGTGTCTAGGCAAGAGGTCCAGAGGCAAACGCCCTAAGTGGACTTGTGGTTCATAATTAGGACCCTGCGAAAGCAAGGGGAGCCTCCCACAGCCCACCTCTTACCTGGCCAGTGGATTGATTAACTGGTGAATTGGCTGTAAAGTTAGCTGACTCCTTCTACATTGGATCTCAAGGTCTAGCAAACCTAGAGCAAATCTATATATTGAATGACTACTAGATCAGGAACTCCCTACCAATACTCATAAGACCAACCCAGTTCTTCCATGGACCCCAATCTAGAAGCTTTCATGAGAACTATGACTGAGCAATTCAATCAATTGAACACTAGATTTGATCAAATGGAAGAGAGAATAGTAACCCTTGAATAGACCCGTTTGACCCTTACTGAGCTACAATCACCCAGATTGCCACCTGTCCATCCTAGAGTTCGATGCTAGGAACATACTCCTGACCCACAACAAAGAAGACCTCTCCATGATTGTGTTGACCAGGATGAGAGAGCCCTTAGAAACATCCGTTTAGATGCAACCCACATTTGATGGAAACTTGGATCCTAAGGTGTATATAGATTGGGAAGGTGATATGGACCAATATTTTGACTGGTATGAAATGTCAGAAGATAGGAAATTTAAGTTGGGCAAACTTAGATTGGTCCATCAGGCTAGATTGTATTGGAGTAATGTTGAACGCATGAGTCAACAGAGGGGTGACATGCCCATAGCCACTTGGAGAGCTATGAAGGTGAAGCTTAGGGAGAACTATTTACCAATATCCTATGAACAGAGACTCTTGGATCAATGGCAACGATTAACTCAAGGGAATAAGATAGTATCCGAATATATTGCCAAGTTTGATGAGTTCGTTATGAGATGCAATGTAGTTGAGTCTGAGACAGCAACCTTGTCTAGGTTTAGAGCAGGTCTACATAAGGAAATCCAGAGAGAATTATTTTTGAGAGAAGTCCATGACCTAGACCAAGCCTATCAAGTTGCTAGGGACTGTGAGAGATTTCAGAGGAGACCTTTATTTTGCCGACCTGAGCCCACTAGGATTAATCCTCCTAGAAATAGACCAAGTCCAAGCCCAAGCACAGCCAATAGACCCAGTCCTGCTACTCTATTAGTTCGAAGAGAAGATAAAGGAAAAAGTCCTGAGGTTCGAAGAGAAAGAAATGTCCATTGTTTTAGGTGCCACAAGATAGGACACTACGCAAGCCATTGTCCCACTAGAGCATTACACATAGGGGAAGTAGAAGAGGAAGTAACTGAACCCCTAGAAAATAATGAGGAGGAAGAAGTGTATAAGGCAGGTGTGAGTTTAGCTGATGAGTATGAAGGAGATGAAGAGATCATTGACTCATCAGAACTACTAGGGGTTGTGAGATGTATCTTGACCCAAGTCAAGGAGCAAGAAGATTTGCGTAGGACTAGTATCCTACAAACCTTTATCAAGATAGGAGAAAAGGTATGCAAGGTTATCTTAGATAGTGGTAGTTGTGTCAATGCTATATCAACCAATACAATCAAGAACCTAAGATTACCTACTATGTCCCATCCTAATCCCTATAAGGTATCCTGGATAGATTTAACCTCAATTCCCATCAATTCTAGGTGCCAAGTCACAATCCAGTTTCAGTCATACCAAGAAAAGGTTTGGTACAATGTTCTTCCGATGGGAGTTAGTAGCATCATATTAGGCCGACCATGGTTGTATGATCATAATGCTATACTCTATGGCCATTCTATTTCATGTTCTTTCACTCACAATGGGAAGAAGATTATAATCAATTCCTCACCACCTAAGGACGAAGTTAAGAGAGGGTCAAGTCACTTGAGGGATAAGAGACAAGGAATAAACATAATCACTGCTAAGGAATTAGAGCAAGAGCTTAGCAATGGTTCACCTGTTTGAGTTTTAACAACTAAGAAAAATTAGGACCAACCCCATAAGAAACAACCCCAGGAAGTGTTAAGGTTTTTAGAGAAATTTCAAGACATCTTTCCCGAAGACCTTCCTAATCACCTTCCACCCTTAAGAGACATTTAACATGCCATAGATTTGATCCCACGATCGACGTTACCAAACCTTCCCCATTATAGGATGAATCCTACAGAATACTCTGAGTTACAACGTCAAGTTGGAGAACTTCTCCAAAAGGGATTCATTAGAGAAAGCTTAAGCCCATGTGCGATACCAGCCCTTTTGACCCCTAAGAAAGATGGCACATGGAGAATGTGTGTAGATAGCAGAGCCATAAATAAGATCACCATTAAGTATCGCTTTCCTATTCTCCGTTTGGATGACATGTTGGATATGATGGTCGGAGCCAAAATTTTCTCCAAAATTAACCTTAAGAGTGGCTATCATCAAGTAAGAATTAGGCCCGGGGACGAATGAAAAACTGCTTTCAAAACCAAAGATGGCTTATATGAGTAGGTAATAATGCCTTTCGGTCTGTCCAACGCACCTAGTACCTTCATGAGGATCATGACCCAAGTTTTAAGGACATTCATTGAAAAATTCGTAGTGGTCTACTTTGATGACATTCTCATCTATAGTAGAACAAAGGAAGACCACTTGAACCATCTGAAACAAGTTTGCCAAGCCCTTAGACAAGATAAACTCTATGCCAACCACAAGAAATGTGACTTTATGACCCATAGAGTTATCTTTCTAGGATTTGTTGTCACCGCTGAAGGGGTGTCTGCCGACCCCGAAAAGGTCAAGTCCATAGTCGAGTGGCCCGTACCCAAAAGCATCCATGATGTCCATAGTTTCCATGGTTTAGCCACCTTCTATAGGAGATTCATTCGAGGATTCAGCACGATAGTGGCACCCATTACTGACTGCATTAGGAAAGGAACCTTTGAATGGACAAAACCCATTGATAGAGCCTTCCTAGAATTAAAGAAGAAAATGACACAAGCACCTATTTTGAGGTTACCTGATTTTTTAAAGGTATTTGAAGTTGCTTGTGACGCCTCTGGAGTAGGGATTGGAGGAGTTTTGAGTCAAGAGAATCATCCAATGGCATTCTTTAGTGAGAAACTAAATGAGGCAAGGATGAGATACTCGACGTATGATAAAAAATTATATGCGGTAGTTCAGGCTTTGAGATATTGGAGACACTATTTACTACCGCAGGAGTTTGTTCTATATTCCGATCATGAAGCCTTACGATTCCTTAATTCCCAAAAGAAATTGAACCCTAGGCACGGAAAATGGGTAGAATTCATTCAGGCATACACCTTTGTTCTGAAACACCGTGCTGGCATTGAAAATAGGGTTGCAGATGCATTAAGCCAACGATCCATGCTTTTGACCTCAGTTAGCATCGAGGTTGTAGGGTTTGATAGACTGGAAGAGGAATACCTTAAGTGTCCAGACTTTAGTGAAAACTATCAATTCCTCCAACAAGGACCATCTAGTGTACATAGTGACTATACTCTCCTAGATAGATTCCTTTTCAAAGGAAATCAACTGTGTGTTCCCCGAACTTCTATTAGAGAGTTTCTAATTTGGGAAGTTCATGCTGGAGGCCTAGAAGGTTATTTTGGTAGAAACAAGACCATCTTAGCGGTAGAAGACCAATTCTTTTGGCCAGATGGTGTGGCATGCAAGAATGAAATTTAACTTAGAAGATTAATTAATTGATTGAGCAATGATACCTATCTACATTAACATTAATTCAGGCATAAGAATGCTAAAAGTAATTCAAAGAAGGGACTACTTAATGAAATGAAATCTACTAGCTATGTAACTCAATCCTGATCCAAAGAAGAAGGGATCTAATGATTGAAGACCCTTAAGACCAAGATATATGCCTTCATATGATCAGACTTAAGAGATTCAGATGAGTTTAATCATCAATGATGAGCACTCACTTTGTTGTTGAAAGGTTATTTTCAGCACTCCATTAAACCGCTACTGGACTTAACGATTGTCACCACTAGAATGAGAACTCCTTCCATAATGGGTTCCAAGGCAAGGCAACCTCCTCTTTAACTCCGGATTGTAGGGGACCCTTGAGGGCTTGAAGATGATGACGTGGAGAGCTGAAATGAAAAAGACGCCCCTTGGTAGACCAAAGCTTGAAAGATACCTAAGTTGAACCTCACGCTCATTCCCTCATGGAAGACATTTGCATCACACAAATGGGAAGAAAAATGGAAATAGAATAGTTTTCATTTTATTCATTCATTCATAATCTCTATTACAAGGGCTATGGAGAGGTATTTATAGTCCCTCCAAGCTCATTTGAAAATTCAAAATTCATGGAGACTTACATGGAGAAGATAGTGGGGAGTTGGAGAAAATGGAAGGGAGTTACATGATTTATGGAGAAATATGTGGGCGGGCCAATTTGAATTTAAATTTAATTGTTGGCGCCCAAGTGGAGAAGATGGAGGGGAGTTACATGATTTATGGAGAAATATGTGGGCGGGCTAATTTGAATTTGAATTTAATTGTTGGCGCCTAAGTGGAAGCTGAAATGTTGAAGTACTATAATCTGTTGAACTGAGTTGGTTCCGGTGCTCGAGTCAGATTTTTGGGTTGCGGTTGAGCTGACTCCTGTGGCTTCAAATGGCCTACTTTATAATTCAATCCATAATGAATTTGATCAAAAATATTTGTTGGTGTCCGCACCACTAGGCCTCAAAAGGAGTGTGGCCCAAGTTGTAGCTCAATGTCGAACTTGTGCTGTTGCTAAACAACAAAAGCAAAACACTGGTCTGTACATTCCCTTACCAGTCCCTGATTGTCCAGGGCATGATCTTAGTATGGACTTTGTACTAGGACTTCCAAAGACCTCAAGAAGACACGATTCCGTCTACGTTGTAGTTGATCAATTTTCTAAGATGGCTCACTTCATCCCATGTTCCCAAACCCTAGATGCTTCAAAAATGGCCAAACTTTTTCTTGATGAGGTGGTAAGACTACATGGTTTGCCCAAAACCATTGTATCAAATAGAGATGTTAGGTTCACTAGCTATTTTTGAAAGACCCTTTGGTATATGCTAGGAACCAAACTAAAGTTCTCCACAGCCTACCATCTTCAAACAGATGGCCAAACTGAAGTAGTTAACCGGAGTCTAGGAAATTTGCTAAGATGTTTAGTTGGTGATAGTGTGGGAAATTGGGATCTCTTACTCCCTCGTGCTGAGTTTGCTTACAATAGCTCAGTCAATAGATCTACTGGAAAGAGTCCATTTGAGGTGGTCTATGGTTACAAACCTAGGAAGCCCTTAGATTTTATCCCTTTACCCACACATGCATGAATTTTCGAGTCTGCTGAATCCTATGCACAGCATATTAAGGACTTACATCAAATCAATAAGAAACTCAACTTGAGCAATGAAGCCTATAAACATATGGCTAATTCACGTAAGAGAATCAAAGAATTATATGAAAGAGACCACATAATGATTAGGCTCAGACCTGAAAGGTTCCCATCTGGAACCTTTAAAAAATTACATGCCCGCGGTGCAGGCCCATTTAAAATCATAAAGAAGATCGGACCTAATGCATATGCACTTGAGTTACCTTCTGACCTAGGTATCAGCTCGACCTTCAATGTTTCAGACTTGATAGAGTATAAGGAGCCAATGATGATACCTAGTGAGCCTTTTGGGCCTGACCCTATTTTTGAGAGTGAACCTGCCTCCGAGTGTCCACCAACCACTTTTTTAAAAAGGCGAGACAAAATTGAACAAATTCTGGACGATAAGACTGTCACTACCAGGAACAAGGACTACCAACGATATCTGATTCGTTGGCAAAGGCGACTAGAATCTGAAAACTCATGGATCACTAAAGAGGACCTACAACGAATTGATCCAGACTTATTGGAACATTACCAAAACCAAGTTGATCCATACTCGACAGGGTCGAGTTCTTGCCACCTCAAAAAATTTGGTGTGGACACCAACAAATGCTTTCAATAAAATTCATTATGGATTGAATTATAAAGCAAGCCATTTGAAGCCACAGGAGTTAGCTCAACCATAACCCAAAGATCCGACTTGAACACTGGAACCAACTCAGTTTAAGAGATTCTACTACTTCAACATTTCAGCAATTCTGCATTTATTCTGCTACCTGCTTATTCTGCCACTTGGAATAACATTAGCTCTTTGGAATAACTCAGCATTTGGGATAAAATCCGCAAAGCAACTACCTTGGAGTAACTTCCCAACTTCTAATCCAAGTTGGATTGCCACATCATCGAGCTTAGATGGCAGCCATGCCAACATGGAGGACACCTCACACCAGCTTCCACTTGGGCGCCAACAATTAAATTCAAATTCAAATTGGTCGGCCCACATATTTCTTCATAAATCATGTAACTCCCCTCCATATTCTCCAACTCCCCATATATTTCTTCATAATCATGTAACTCCCCTTCATATTCTCCAACTCCCCACTATCTTCTCCATAAATCATGTAACTCCCCTCCATCTTCTCCAACTCCCCACTATCTTCTCCATGTAAATCTCTATGAATTTCAAGTTTTTAAATAAGCTTGGATGGTCTATAAATACCTCTCCATAGCCCCTTGTAATGCAGATTATGAATGAATAAAATGAAAACTATTCTAGTTCCACTTTTCTTTCCGTTTGTGTGATGCAAATGCCTTTCATGAGGGAATGAGCGTGAGGCTCAACTTAGGTATCTTTCAAGGTTTGGTCTACCAAGGGGCGTCTTCTTCATTTCAGCTCTCAATGTTATCATCTTCAAGCCCTCAAGGATGCCATCTTCAATGAAGCCATCAACATCAACCCCTCAAAATGCCAACCACTCCACCTTCCAAGCATGACAAGGAGTCAATCTCTTCCAAGGACGCTAGTTTCTTTCCCTCCAAGATCTCTTCTATCCAACATAAAAGAACCATTACTCCATCCTTTATCTTGATTCCTTTATTAATTGCCTTCCACATTAGCATGTCTCTAATGTCTTTCTTGCAGGATCCCCTACACTCTAGAGTTAAAGAGGAGGTTGCATTGCCTTGGACCCAATTATGGATGGAGTTCTTATATTAGTGGTGACAATCTTTAAATCCAGTAGCGGTTCAATGGAGTGCTGAAATTAACCTTTCATCAACAAAGTGAGTGCTCATCATTGGTGATTAAACCCATCCGAATCTCTTAAGTCTGATCATATGAAGGTGTACATCTTGGTCTTAAGGGTTCCCAATCATTAGATCCCTTTTTCTTTAGATCAGGATTGAGTTACATAGTTGGTAGGTTTCATTTCATTAGTAGTCCCCTTTGAATTACTTTTAGCATTCTTATGTTTGAATTAATGCTAATGTAGATAGGTATCATTGCTTAATCAATTAATTAATCTTCTAAGTTAGATTTCATTCTTGCATGCCACATCAGGATGGTTGGAGGCAACCCATTCAGAGAGAGACAGAGAAAGAGAGACCCATTCAGAGAGAGAGAGATAGAAAGAGAGAGAAGATGATGGAGAGAAAGAAGGAGAGGTATCTTCCTCTTGCTATGTTTTCGCTAGTATCATCATCATTGTTGGAGTTGATATGGGACTACCATGGGGTAGAGAAGAAAAAAAAATGTTAGAATTCATCTTGAGTTTAACGGGCTCAATAAGGATATATTTTTTAATATATATAAAACATGAATCTTAGTTCATATAAAATACTATAAATTCCTTCTCTATATAAGCATATATAGCTCTGACCTCAGGAGAATCCAAAGAGATGAAAAGTTCAAGAGAAATGTTCTAGTTGAGTATACGTGGGTCTTGGATTTTGTGAGAGAGAACCTGTGATAGATGACAATTTTCTATTATTTTTATTCATAGTGAAATTTTCATCATCAATGTCAATGTAGATGTAGGTCAATTGATTGAATCATGATAAATCTATATACTTTTCTTCTTATTTGTTTTCTTTTCTTTCCTATTGATCTCTCCTCTCCAATATGTAATAAGTGGTGTTAGAGTTGTGCACAACAAGTGGTATCAAAGCCAAGTTCTCAAGCAAGTGTAGGGAGGCTACCGACAAGCAATAGTGATCTTTACATCAAGATCCCTAGCATGGATCTCAAAGTGACGTTCGTGTAAGCTAGTGTCCAAGTTGTAGCAGATTGAGCAGCAACACCATGGTATATGATTGGAAGCTATCCTTTGCTAAACCTAGATGCTGCCAAAAGGTGGTTTAAGAACCACCAGTGAGGGCCCTTCACAATCCCAATTGAACCAATCTAATCCGAGCAAGTACCACAAACTAAGAAGAGGGGATGACATTGTGTTGCAAATCCTTTATTTTTTGTCACAACCGAGGAGGTGCCTTGAGGCAAATCAAAGATGATTTCGTGGCTGCAAGTCTTGGTGCGATGAGATGAAGGTGACGAATTGGGAAGCAGTGTTGTGGTTGAGAAGAGAAGGCAGAGGCATCGTCTTTGGCTATGAGGTTCGATGGAAGAGAACCTTATGGTCACCTTCAATAGTTGGTAAAAGAGGACGACAATCAACTCATCCGCTGCCAGCCCTCCATCACATTAGAAGAGGCATGAATCGGAAGAGGACTATCATCAGTGCGACTTAATTGGAAGAGGGAGAAAGGTTGCAAGATTTGTGACTTGGCTCCAAATTCTCTCCTCTATTTTTTTGGCCTGATTGTTTACTTTGCGATCATTATGATGTGCTTGCAATCGTGAAGCTTTGCCCTGTCTCCCTTGTTTTGCTGGTTAGGAACCTCTTCAGTGATGCTAAAGAGTTTTAATTAGACTATGAGATTTTATCTTTCGATAAAGGAGCTCTAGGGATAGTTGAAGCTGGTGGTCCATCGCTTGCGTGACTTGAGCCAGAATGAGAACATTAGGTAGAGTATTGCTCTAGGATGTTTTGTCATAGTGATTTGGTTTAAACTATTCTAGTGAGACAATGAAGGTGGAGCATTGCTCTAAGGTATCCTATCATGGTGATTCGGTCCAAGTTGTTCCTATAAGACAATGAAGGTGAAGCATTGTTGCAAAGTGTCCTGCCATAGTGTTTCTAGGCTATTCTAGTAAGACGATGAAGTGGAGCATTGCTCCAAGGTGTCCAATTACGCTAATTCAGTTTGGGCTATTTCGGCAAGGTGATGAAGGTAGAACATTGCTCCAAGTAAAGATAAGAGGATTCCTCTTTTTTTAGTGCCTTCTTCAATTGGTCCACTATTGTCAAGGATTCCCTCTATTTTAGGTAGAACTGAGTCCACTTTATGCTAAGTCAATCACACATCTCAGTGGACCAGGTAGCCAGTGCCAAGTAGTATAGTGTGAGGTGGGGCCTAGATCCTTATTAAAAGCATAGTTGCATAACTGTATTTGATCTAAGTTGGGTACATCAACAAAGTGTTGCTTTTAAAGAGAAATTCGTGATGTTGACCATGAAGTTCAAAATTGATAAGTTCAATGGAGCTAATGACTTCGGTTCAATGAAGCCAATGACTTCGGCTAGCTGATCAACATGCATGTCCTTTTAGCACAATAAGGGTTGTGGAAGACACTAGAAGGAAATGAGAGACTACCAACTACTATATTCAATGGAGACAAAGATGAGTTGTTGGTAAAGATACACAATACTATTCTATTGAGTTTAGCAAATGAGGTTCTCAGAGAAGTACAAATGCTCTCACAAATTGATTATACTTGAAGTATAAACTCTATCACCTACATTGGAGGAAGGTACACCAATAAAAGACCTTATTGATAAATTCAATAAAGCTATTATTAATTAAAAAAACATTAGAATCAAAATAGAAGCTAAAAATTAAGCCCTTATTACCATCCTCATATGAGAGTTTTGTCGACACATTATTGTATGACATAAAGAGTCATTTGATTTACAATGTAAAGATGCCTTGCAATTAGAGTTAAAAAGGAGAATGTCTAAGATATATGGGGAGAACTAAAGAGAAGGCCTGGTTGCAAGAAGTAGGGGTAAAGAAAAAGGTTTAAGTAGTAGAGATAAATTAAGATCGAAGTCAAGACACTATAAATTTTGTTGGAATTGTTTGAAAAGAAAAGGAAGGAGTGATAAGAAGGAAAGTACCTTTGAAGTTAAAGTGGGTATAGTTAAAGAGAACACCTCTGAGAACTTCAATGATGTAGAAAGCAAGATACTCTTAGTCAGTATTAGTAACTCTGGAAATTAGTGGATTTTTAACTTTAATCATTCCTTTTATATGACCCCCAATAGTATATATCATTCGAAAGTAGGAAATGTTCTATTAGGTGATAACAAAGCTACGGATGTTGCTCTCATAATAATCAAAGGGAAGCTGACGAAGAACTTGTATCATATAATTGGAACTATCTGGTGCAGGCACCAGATTGGAACAGAGGTTTCAGGATTCCTTATGGATCTCTGATTTATGAGAGTTCTTTTCTTTATTCTTAGAGTCCTTGTCGAGTCCAGTTGTGCTAGTTAGCCTGGTTCATTGTTGGAATCCAGGAGTTGGTCAAGTGTCAAGTGTTATTTTCTTTTATTGAGTCCTGTAATAAATCAAGAGAAGGTTCACCTTGAAGACCTAAGAGAAGACCCAAGAGAAGATCCATCAACCATGCAATGACTTATGTCTTGGACCACTTCAGGCACATGGCATCACCAGAGCAGAGCAAGGAGACGGCCCACATCAATTTAGGAAGGAATCTAGGCGCCAACATCCTCCTTCCTCATTTCTTTATGCCACCCACCCTTATATGAAAGCTTTTTGGGCGCCCATTACCTTCCACACTCATCATGTGGTCCCTTGGCAAACATCTATGGAAGAAATTGGCTGCCCCTCTCTAATTGGAAGATCTTCATGCATCTCAGATGGAAGAAGGTTGCCACCCAGTCAAAGATGGCAGAAGAAATCAAGGGGCGCCCATTCTTTCCCTATCTCGAGTGATCCTCCTCCTCTACAAGCTTAGAAATTGTAGCCACTCTCTCTTTTTGGCCATCCTAGATAAAGCATGCAGAGATCCCTGCCTTTTCAAGAAAAATCATATGCCATACATTACAATCCATGTCAATTATGTACTTAAAATAAATGATTTAACTTGTATTGACATGAAAGGGTTATAAAAAGACCTTTTTCTTGTAAATGAAAAAACCCATTGATTAATAAGAAAAAATTTCTGAAGTTCTTTTTCATTGCTGTGAAGGCTCTGGTACTTCGGGAAGGAGTGGGTGTGAAGCCCTTATTGTTTCCTTTCATCTTCTCTAACCTTCTTCAAACCCAAACCCTAGCCGTCCCCCCTCCAGAAACCCTAAAAGAACCCTGCCGCCAACCACAGGCCCCCATCTCCTCTTGCTATTTTCTCAGGGATTCATGAGCCAAAGAGGAAGTCGTCTTTGCCCCTGAACCATATTTCGAAGATCCTCTCCGGTAGACAGCTTCTTCATCCAAGACTTTCAACTTGTCAGAGCGATCTTCCTGTTTTAATCTTCGAGTGATCACTGTTGGTATATGAAATCCTTTCTCTTATTCTTTTTCTCTGATTTAGTGAATGTTGAGAGCATATCCTAACCGAGGGTTTCCTAACCTTCACTTTTTTGGCTTCGTTAATATTCTAACAGTTCTAGTTCTAGTGTATGCTTCCGTCTATCTTGCATAGTATAGCTTAACTAGTTTTTGATCTTTCTGGTAATTAGCCATCTTATATATATATATATATATATATATATATATATATATATATATTATTTCATTGCATTCATGTCTCATTCACGTTCTGCATCAGTTTTGGTATCAGAGCAGATTGTTAGGACTTATTCTTGCATCATATTAGGAAAGTAGCTTTGCATAGGTGCTGAAAATTTTAGTTTACTAAAATTTCTGCACACCTTCCATATTTGTTTATTTTCCTTGCATATAAAAAAAATTTCAAAAAAAAAAGAGCATATCTTGGTCTCTACTATGCTCATTTAGGGATAGTCCAAAGGAGAAGGCTAGAGGTAGTACCCCAGGCTATTTGACCCAACGGGCGTTTGGTAGGAATATCAGGGACGTACCAATAAGGGAGGCTACCGGTAGTACCTTGGTACGTTTGACCCAACTAAATACATTCTGGGAGTACCGTAGGCTACCAAGAGGGCTATGCATAGCCATCGCAAGAAAGGCTGACTTGAGGCAAGGCCTTAAGTGACACGCATAGGCAAATAATAATAATAATAATAATTAAAACATTTTAATTACTGCTATTAATTAGTTTCATAACTGAAAATTTTTTAAAAAAAAATTCTGTATTGCTGCATCCTTTTGGTTAGAGACCCGACTTGTTAACTTAAGTCTTTAGTGTTCCATCATCTCTGCATTAAATTGACTTAAGGGCACCACTATCTCAGATCAGGTGGGGATTTCATCACCCTTCCTGAGCCCAGAAAATCATCAACCTACATACGAGCCCAAACCTCCCAATTTTAAAATCCAGTAGACGTAATTGAGCATTAGGGACACTCACGGTCGGGTTCACATATTTTGTTGAAACTGGTGTGAGTCTTTCTCCATTTACGACTGGAACCTGGTGTCTAAGGCTGGAGGTCAAATGTCAAATGACTTAAGCGGAGTGACGGGGTTACTCTAATTAGGTCCTTGCGTTAAGTAGGAAGAGCCTCCCCCCCTCCTACCTGCTACCTGGCCAGCTTCAGGATATTTGGTGATTGACTAGCATTTAGTTAACACACTTTATTTGAGCTCTAGGTCTAGGAGACACTAGTACGAATCCTTTGTGTGCTTGTTTGCATGTCTACTAGGTCAGGAGTTCAATATCAACCGAGTCAGTCCCAACTTGAGTTAACCATGGACAATGACATTGGAGCTATGCTTAGGACTATTACTAAACGATTGAACCAATTGAATGATCAAGTGAGCTCCCTAGAAGAAAATCGTAAGACCAGGATTGAGCCTAAGTTAGACCCTCGTCTATCTACCCCACATCCTGACCCTAGGAGAACCTATCACTATGATTTTACCTCTGAGTATCACCCTAGAAGCTCATACCCATACTTAGTGGATTCAGAGGAAAGATCCATTAGGAGCACCCGGCCCTATGCACCCACTTTGGTGGTGATCTAGAGCTAGAGGATTACATTAATTGGGAAAGGAGGATGGATGAGTATTTCGATCGGAAAGAAATGTCAGAAGAAGGGAAGGTAAAATTTGCTAGGCTTAAACTAACCCAACATGCTAGGATATATTGGAAAAAGGTTGAGTACGCATGTCATCAAATGAGGGAGATGCCCATTAGAACATGGAGAGCCATGAAGATTAGACTTAGGAAGAAATACCTACCCATGTCTTATAGGCATAAGGAGCCCATCACCCATCAGGCCACACTTAATAGGACTAATATCCCTGGAAATAAGTCAAGTCCTAATCTAGGCTCATTTAGCCAGTCCATCCCTATTTTCCCATGTGTTCACCAGAGTCCATCCTTCTCTACCACCCCATTTATTCCCATAAGTCGACCCGCTCCTATTCCCCCACTTGCCCCACCCATTCCTACTATCCGGCCTATTCCTATCTATCAGTTTGTCCAACCCATTCCTACCACCATGGTTGAACATAGGGAGGAAAAGCTAGACATAGCTAGCCTAGGCATAGTTGTTCAGGATCCTACTCAAATTGACAATCTAGAAAACCCTGAACTTATTGACTATGATGAGGAGAGAGATCAAGAACCCCTTATAGGTTGTATCGAGGAGGTATATGAGGCTGACGCAAGTTTAGTTGATGAATACGAAGAGGATGAGGAAGAAGCCATTGAAGGCTTTAAGGACGAAGAGGTTGAGCCCAATAATCATTTAGAGGTCGATAGTCCCGAGTCCCTTAGTCATGTAGAGGTAGACATTTGTGAGTTCATTAGTCCATTAGAAGAAGAAGCCATTAAGCCTATTGATGAATCTAAAGGAAAGGAAATTGTGCTTGAGCCCAGTGACACGTTAGAGGAAGAAGAAACTACACCTATTGGAGAGATAGAAAGAGAAGTCTATAGAATTGAGTCTGATCTAAGGGTTGAGTCTAAAGAAATTGATACCATTCTAGTTGAACATGAACCATTGCTTGTAGCTAAAGAGATTATGGAGGAGTAAAATGGTCAACTTGAGGAAGCTGAAGTTCAAGAGCTAAGCCCTATAGAGCAACCCCTAGAAATAGTGGAATTCATGAAGGATTTAGAACAAGAGATTTATGTAATTTTTGCTGAGGGTTTAGAACAAGACATCAGTAAGGGGTCATCAATTTGGGCTAGAAAAATTCACGATCACATCCAAGAGGTAGTAGTGGAGATTTTAGGAGAATTTCATAAGATGTTTCCAAAAAGAATATCTAGTCACCTTCCACTACTTAGGGATATCTTACACTTCTTAGATCTAGTCCCAGTCCGGTTTGCCACATACTTTCAGAAGACCCTATGGAACCTCTTAAGAATCCATGCTATCCACCAACCCAGGATCAAACCTTGAGAGTCTGTAGTCTGTTAGGTTTAGATCCAGAGAGTCCAATAAAATTCCTTTCCATAGGAATGCCTTAATAAGTCTGCATTTCAGTTAGGTGTCAATCCAAGTCTTAGTAATAAGGACTTTTGTCACATTCTACTGAGTTCACCTGCCCATTCAACTTGTCCAACCATACACAAGTCTCAGAATCAATTGCACAGCACTTGCATCATGACATTAGTATTCACTTGAATATTGATAATAAGTTGGCTAATCCTCAGAATCGAGTTAAGGATTTTGTTAAGGAAAAACTATGTCATGTTAGAAAGTTACATACTTGTGGAGCTGGTCCTTTAGAATGTTAAAGAAGGTAGGAACCAATGCCTATGTGTTAAAGTTACCTCCATGATTAGGCATTAGCTCTATTTTCACTACCTCAGACTTAGTAGAATATAGGGACCCAGCAGTGGTACCCAGCGAGTTTTTGGACCTGACCGTTCCTTTGAGAGTAAGCCCTCACCTGAGTGTCCACCCACAAATTGGCCCGAGAGGAAAGGCAGGATTGAGCATATTCTGGATGATCAAGCTGTCATGACCCGCAATAAAGGTTACCAAAGATATTTGGATTGTTGGCAAGGTCGGTCGGAATCAGAGGACTCATGGATTACCCGAAAAGATCTGCAACACATAAACTCAGACCTCCTAGAGAAGTACCAAAGTCAAACTGTCCCTTACTCGACGGGGTCGAGTTTCTCCAGCCTGAAAGAATGGTGCAAGCATCAGATTGGGACAGAGGTTTCAGGGTTCCTTATGAATCTCTGATTTATGAGAGTCCTTTTCTTTATTCTTAGAGTCCTTATCGAGTCCAGTTGTGCTAGTTAGCCTGGTTCATTGTTGGAATCCAAGAGTTGATCAAGTGTCAAATGTTATTTTCTTTTATTGAGTCCTGTAATAAATCAAAAGAAGGTTCACCTTGAAGACCCAAGAGAAGACCCATCAACCATGCAATGACCCATGTCTTGGACCACTTCAGGACACATGGCATCACCAGAGCAGAGCAAGGAGCCGGCCCACATCAATTTACGAAGGAATCTAGGCGCCAACATCCTTTTTCCTCATTTCTTCATGCCACCCACCCTTATATGGAAGCTTTTTGGGCACCCATTGCCTTTCACACTTATCATGTGGTCCTCTGGCAAACATCTATGGAAGAAATTGGTTGCCCCTCTCTAATTAAAAAATCTTCATATGCCCCAGATGGAAGAAGGTTGCCGCCCAATCAAAGATGGCAGGAGAAATCAAGGGGCGCCCATTCTTTCCCTATCTCAAGTAATCCCCCTCCTCTATAAGTTTGAAAATTGTAGCCACTCTCTCTTTTTGGCCGTCCCAAATAAAGCATGCAAAGATCTCTGCCTCTTCAAGAAAAGTCACATGCCATACATTACAATCCATGTCAATTATGTACTTAAAATGAATGATTTAACTTGTATTGACATGAAAGGGTTATTAAAAGACCTTTCTCTTGTAAATGAAAAAACCCATTGATTAATGAGAAAAAATTTCTAAAGTTTTTTTTCATTGCTGTGAAGGCTCTGGTACTTCGGGAAGGAGTGGGTGTGAAGCCCTTATTGTTTCCTTTCATTTTCTCTAACCTTCTTCAAACCCAAACCCTAGCCGTCCTCCCTCTAGAAACCCTAAAACAACCCTGCCGCCAATCACAGGCCCCCATCTCCTCTTGCTGTTTTCTCAGGAATTCACGAGCCGAAGAGGAAGTCGTTTTTGCCCATGAACCATATTTTGAAGATCCTGTCCGATAGACAGCTTCTTCATCCAGGACTTTCAACCTGTCAGAGCGATTTTCCTGTTTCAATCTTCGAGTGATCACTGTTGGTATATGAAATCATTTCTCTTATTCTCTTTCTCTGATTTAGTGAATGTTGAGAGCATGTCCTAACCGAGGGTTTCCTAACCTTTATTTTCCTGGCTTCGTTAATATTCTAACAGTTCTAGTTCCAGTGTATGCTTCCGCCTGTCTTGCATAGTATAGCTTAACTAGTTTTTGATCTTTCTGGTAATTAGCCATCTCATAATATATATATATATATATATATATATATATATATATTATTTCATTGCATTCGTGTCTCATTCACGTTCTGCATCACTATCACATTGGTACCACTGCAATCTTTTTAGTTTTTAAGTTGTTAGACCCAGATGCCACTCGATTGTGGCATATGTGGTTAGCACATATGAGCTAGAGGAGAAAATTGGAGTTGTTTAAGAAGAGTTCACTTAAGGATGTGAAGATGGCTAAGCTAGACTTTTATGACTACTGCGTATATGGAAAGCAGAGTAGGGTGAAGTTTAACATCGGTACTCACTATTTCAAGAGGGCATTAGATTACATCCATTCAGATTTCAAGGGATTCAATCCTCACGCATCGATGAGTGAACATCGATACTTTCTGACATTTAGTGATGACTACTCAAGAAAGGTCTTAGTATACTTCTTAAAACATAAAAATGAGGTGTTTGTCAAATTCAAGCAATGGAAAGTGTCATGGTGGAGAAACAAATAACAAATTAAGACGTTATGTCTGGACAGTGGCTTGAAGTTTTGCAAAGATGAATTTGATGATTTCTGCAAGAATGAAGGTATAGTAAGGAAACACACTATGTGAATGATGCTACAGCAAAATGGAGTTAAAGAATGGATGAACAGAACATTCTTAGAGAGAACATGTTGCATGCTTTTTAATTCTAGACTCAAGAAATCATTTCAGGCTAAAGAAGTGAATACAATAAATTTCTTAATAAATCAATCGCCATCAATTGTGAACTTGAAGATTCGTTAAGAGGTATGGTTTGATCTTCTAGTTGACTATTTAGTTTAAGAATATTTAGTTACTCTACATATATTCATATTAGTGATAACAAACTTGAACTAAGAGCAAAGAAGTACATGTTCTTCAATTATGGTATTAGGTGAAGGGTTATAGACTATGATGGGTAGAGGATCCAACATCATCCAAATTTATGATTAGCAAAGAAGACATCTTTGATGAGTCTGTTATAGTAAATCAGAAGGGAGGATCTATTATGAGTCAGGCAAAGGATCATGGTGTTAATAAGAATGTGAAGCTTGATGTAGAAGTTTTTGGAAGAGAGTCACAAGACTCACCAACTCAACCTAAGGTAGAGGTATAAATTGGGAAAACTATACGTGATATGGATTACCTCAACAATAACCTTATGACATTGCCATCAGTCATGAGAGGAGATAGATTAGGCCACCTATATATTACACAAACATAGTTGTTTATATGCTTAGCAGTTATATACGAAGAAATTGAATCTCTTGAGAAGGCTCAATTAAGTGGTGAGTTTGAAGTGAAGGACTTAGGTATAGAAAAGAAGAGTTTGGGTATGAAAATCCATAGAGATCAACAAGCAGGCATATCATACTTGTTTCAAAAAAGGTAGTGCTTGAGCGCTTTGGTTTGGATATGTCCAAACCGGTGAGAATTGCTATAGCTATGAATTTTAAATTTTCAACTACATTATCACCATACATTGAGGAGGTGGAGTGCATAACATAAGGGTCCTATACTAGCATGATCGGTAGTTTGATGGTTTGCACTCAGGTAGACATTTCATATACCATTGGTGTAGTGAGCAAGTATATAAGTAATCCTAGGAATATATATTGCCAGACCGTGCAATGAATCTTGAAGTACTTAAAAGGTTCTACAAACATGGGTTTGTTGTATAGGAAGATCATTGCTAAAGATGCTGATATGATGACTAAGCCAATTCTAAAAGGTAAGTTCAAGCATTGTTTAGACTTTGTTAGTCTGTAGATGCCAATACCCATTGGGCCATTGTGGCAAAAATAGTAAAGAAGTTCCAAGATAGTTGGCTTGGTAAACCTCAAGCCAATGTAGAGACTTATTAGAGTTTTTCTTGAGTTTAATAAGTTTGATAAAACCATATTTTTTAATATATGAAAAATATAAATTTTAGTTCGTATAGAAAACTATATACTCCTTCTCTATATAAGTGTATGTAACTCTGACCTCATGAACTCTCATAAAGATAAAAAATTCTAAAGAGATGTTCTAGTTGGATGTATATGAGTTTACTGTTTTGTGAAAGAGAGCCTACGATAGGAAACAAACCTTTATAATTTTCTATTCTTTCATAGTGAAATTTGCATTGACTTTGCATATTAAATCTGTGCATGCTTTTTTCTCACTTGTTCTCTCTTCTTCCCTATTGATCTCTCCTCTGTATTCAACAAGTGGTACTAAAGCAATAAGTAATATCGGAGCTATGCGAAAGAAAGAAAGAGGTTGAGGGAGGAGGCAAAAAAAGATATTTCACATAGGGAATTGGGGGATGGAGCATGGGGGTCTTGAGTCTCATAGATATTGGAAAAAATATTACACTGATATTAGTGGTATATCAAAATAATCGAGAATAAGCCCTATTCTGAAATATTTCAAAGTATTTTAATTTTGATACTCTAAGCAAGATATCCAACTGGTCATGTGGAATTTTCTTCCCATGCCCATTAAAAATACTGGAGTATTGCCAAATACTCCAGTATACTGGGTTGTCCAGAAAAGGCCTAAATAAGAGGGAGAAGAGTACATATTATTGATGAAATATTTGATCCTAATCTTCATAACTTTGTATGGGTGCACTGAGCAATGCATTAATCACATTGGCTTAAATTTCAATAATAGCTGTTAAAGATCATTTATTGCTGCAGAAATATGCAATGCTCTTTAAATCCAGTCTAATTTAAAGTAATTCTCGAGTAACTCGATCCTGTCCTATACACAACAGCTAGAAACTACTACTTTGTTCTTTTTATAGAAGACTCCAGCAACATACAAGGTGAATACCTTATTTGACTCTGTTAACTAGAATGCAGATAAACATCCTCTAGCATACACAAAGTCACCGACTGCCACCTGGAACATGGTGCATTAGCATTTTGTTCGTTTCCCTACACCACTTGAGCATCTGGCAGGCTCTCCTAACTCATTTGCATGGCCTGTTAAGATGATACATTACCAACTGGAATATGAAAAGTTCCATGATGAGCATAACATGAATAACGTTTGACATTTATATCTCGTGTGGCATTAAATTATGGAGTTGGCTAGCTACAATACATGATCCTTGAAAACTTTATTACAGAATCATGTTATAATTCCATGCATCAGAATATAATCACAAAAATAAAGCACACATGGAAGTATTTCAGAAACAAACTGCCTTCAATACAGTTAGTTATAGGAACCCTTGAATGGAAAATTGATTGATGATATTCTTCTAATGATTTTCTTGGCAGGAACAAGAGTCCATGCAGCAGCATAATATTTGAATCTATCAATTTTTTCCCCTTGATTGTTTGAGGAACAAAGAAACCCATGGCATCAGATTTCCTGGAGTTTTTTGATTCACTTCTGCCGCTAATCAATGACATGATCATCATAATATTTGAGGTGGTTGATCATGATGATTGAATCCATGTTTACAAAGTATTTTGGGATGAAGGCTTTGTTATTATTGTCATTGTTGTTGATCATGACGATTGAGGATTGACCTTGATCAATATTAACTTACCACTAGACCCCAAAAGCTTAAGGTGTTGGCGATATATATATCTCAGACCACAAACATGAAGGACAAACATGTTAAGAATGACTCAAGATTATGAGTTACGAATGACTTAGTGTCAAACCAATAATCATTAATGAATCAAGAGATAAAAAAAGGGACTTAATAAATGGGTGGTAGGAAGAAAAATTGGCAAACCCATTGCCTTGGCATTAATATCATGTTAAATTATAACTTGAAGTTTCCAGCAATAAGGTCATGGGTTTGAATCAGCTAAATTTTCTTCATCTGATCTATTTATTATATTGAATCTTTCTTCTCTTACTTATTCGCAGTTTATGTGCGGCTCATTCTTGAAAAATTTTCAATTTATTTATCCTCAATGTAAGTGGTTTGAGCCGCACATGTTGAGGAGGAGGTTTAAAGCTTGATATACATCGTTGAACCCTTCCCTAATAACATAAATTTTGGAGTCTAATGGTAAGTTGACATCAAAAAGCTAAATGGTCACATCTCTCAGTTTCAATATCTTCTCTCTTCCTTCACATAAAACAAACTTGTGTTGATTCTATTTTTTAATTCCATTATGTTCTATTTTGATTTTCTTATGTTCTCTCAAATCTAATGGTTATTAGTGTAACAATGAAAGCTCAATCTACCATGAAGACTGAAGAGTGAAATGCCTAAAACATCATGTAGACATGGTGTACCAAGAGGGGTTTTTGAGATTTTCCTCCTTTTTTTTTTTTTTTGTTGCTTTATTAGTTAGCATTTCTCAGCTAATGTTCTTATTCTCAATGTAAGTAGAATTTAAGACATTGTATGGAGGCGAGCTACGATATACATATGCAGACACTAGGAGTTTGAAGTAATAAATTTTCCATGCATCACTCCTCATAATAATAAGTGAAACATTTCGTGTAGTAGTGTGGAACAACACCAATTATAGATGCAACAAATAAGATACAAGACATATGCTTAACATCAAATCTGTTTTCATACTCCACACTTTTGTTTAGCATTTTGCAGTATCAAGATAACAAGTTATTATCAATGAATAAGTTGCAAAACATGTCTTCCCAGGAGCACTGGAGATATGCTGAAGCACATGTGCATAACTAGCACAAATGACATAATTTTAACAAATTTAGCCATATAGAAGTACTTAAACAACAACTATGATCAAGTTCATTTTGCATATTGCCATATCAGGTTGAATATTTCAATGTCTCAAGTAATTGAATTTAAAACATTAAAATATTTAATCTGTAAACTCATAAGTAAAGGCACACGGCTTACCGAAAGAAATTCAAATGTATGACTCCAGGATTGCTCATTTTGCTTTCTGATAATACAATTATTCTTCATCCATAAAAAGATTTAAAGGGGAAAAAACTATAAAATCATCACCTTCTTTGAATTATGTTAGAACATGGACAAAACAGACATGCAACATAATCAGTTCATAGTTGGAGAAGAAAAGAAGGAGAGGAACCTAATATACTGACAATTTGATCGATGACTATGAATAAAAAAGTATGATTCTTGTTGCTTAAAATATAAAAAAAAATCAGGAAAGTGAAATACCTCTTTGAGACTTGATCAGGATTCTTGATTTCTATTACGAATGCTTCTATAAGCTTTTCAAGTAATAGTCTAGAAAAATTAATCAAGAGAGATCTTTTCGCTACATGAAGAGAACAGACGTAATTTTCTAGTTATACAAAGTAGTCAGCCTTATCATCTATTTATAAGGATTATTGGGTAAGATTTCTAATTCCACAAAATAGGTCTCTGACCTGTTCATTATTATCTCTTCATGATTAAATAATGACTCTTGCCCTTTTATGATTAATTTAGATAAGAACTCTTATCACTTCATAATTATCTAATATGGATAATAACTAAATATCAATATGGATGTCTATTACAATAATTCTAATAAATTATATGGGCCTATAGATTTGGTTAATTTTGTATAAATACGATACTAAAATCAGAAGAACTGATATTTTTAATCAATATAAATTTTTTCTTGAAAAGATGAAAAACTCGTAAATTTAATAGAGAACTCTTCAACTTGAGTTCTATAATAAGTTACGAACATATACATGATTTGGTGCAAAGTCTTTGGACCTATCTTAGTGCAAGTGATTCAACAGAACAAAAACTAAAATTCTTTTAGTGTGCGATGTTACGTGGCATGGCCTACAAAGAAGCATGTTATGAATATCAATCAGTGGAGAGTAACACCAAGCTGATAGCTAATTGGTACATGGAGGGGGGAAAGATCCAAGAAATAGTGTTGTGACAGTCTGGTTGAGAGAATAGTTTGAATTGATACACAATAAAACTCATGACCGTGGATCAAAACTCCATAAAACTTGAACCATTTAAATAGAGTGTTTGAAATAGAAGGGGCTCTATAGGATATGTTCTAATATTGTTCGGCTATTGCAGGCATTGGTGATATGGCCTAAGGGTCATATTCTTTTGACAAGATGCTAGCTAGTTGTTAACACAATTTGACTCTATCAAATGTCATCTGTAATTCAACTAACATTTCATTATATACACCTTATATTGTTATAACATAATTTTTGAGACACCTTGTAGAGATTTGTTTTAAAGCCCCCTTATAAAGGTCACTAAAACAAACTTCTGAAAATCAGTTCTACTGAAGTAAAATTAACTAGTTGCACAAATAGCTGTTCTCTCCACTTCTGCTCTCTTGCTTATACAAGTCACAATTGATTGCTTTGTTTTTAATTCCTGATCCTTCAAATTTGCTACCTTTCATGGCACAGTATCCATCATTTCTCATTGTTCTTTCTTTCTGTCTTCCCATAAAGCCCCAAACAAGAAATCACTTGATCGCTGACCTTCCAAGCATAAGTCTGGAATTGACTTCCAAACGTTGCCTTTGTATTTCTATTTCTGTTATACCCTCTGTATCTTAATAGTGTGACAATAGAGAGCATTGAATAGCACGCTTAGTTCCAAGTCTCCATGGTTGGCAAAATTTGGAAATATATTCATTAAAGCCCATAAGAATGCTTCCCCTCTAATCATTTACCATTTCTTTCATTTCTTTTACATCTTTTTGAATATGCTAACTACAGAAATCAACTCAAAATTGCAATACTTTTTCATACATTTATTTGCATGTCATGCGATTTTGACGCCTTGCTTTCTAATTATATTTGAAATCTGATAAACTATTGTTGTCTAACTTCAACAGCAATATGCATGTGTCCCACTCAAACAATTACTATCAAAATACTGTGTAGAAATCACTCTTCTTTTAGGTAATACAACCCTCTCAATTCTTTCATTCTAGTTGAGAGAAGTAGAAGAGATTTCATTGCAACCATCGATCATATACTTCTTTTGAATAAATCAGATATACCAAACATGCCTAATGCCAGTGAGTGTTATTACTAAATGATGTGTTATTTGTCAATTGGCCTAACTGAAGTAGAAAGTTATTCCTAATTGACATATCAGCAGCAGCAGTCAAGACTTTTCTGAGTTGGCTATAAAGCATAACTCTTAAGTTAAGAAGGATTCGGGGAAGGATCAACAGATTCCCTAACTGGCTGTCAGAAACAACATCCCCTTAAAATTGGTGCTAAAATACCAAGCCAGAATTAGGTAAAATAGAGGCCTGCCATAAAAACTATATGGCTGATTGGTGGGTAGGGAGATATACCTATATGGTCTTTTCTCCCCGATGATGCACCATTGTAGATCAATAAGATAAATGCAAGAATCAAAGAGGATCACTATAGCTGACGGTATCAATTCATTAGAATAGGTATAAAGTTATACTGACGGTTTTGATTGTTACTAAAAGCAAAAGCAAAAAATCAAACCCATAACCTATACTAACAATTTTATCTGTTAATAACTTATATTGATAGAATCTGAAACCATCTATATAGCCCAAAAAGTTATACAAACAAAAAAAAAATCCATTGGTAAAACCCATAGTAATGCCTCCTAAACTGATGAATTTTTTGACTGTTGGTATAGCTCAAAAGAATTTATACCAATGGATTTTTGAGTTTTACTAGCAGATTTTAACCGTCAGTAAATGATTTTTTTTTGTAGTGCCTTAGGTTCAATAGGAATTTGAAATTGCTAAGGCCTTTAGACTTGCCTTAGGAATCTTGAACTTAATGATCATTTAAATCTATTGGCATACATCTGACTATCTTTAAACTATCACTCTACAATATGGAACCCTTCTAATCTTGAACTCTTTTTGCAAGATCCTTAAGCAAGGGAGGTGGTGTGGCCTTTTCATAAATTTGTCTAGAAAGTGATAGTCTTGAAAAAAATTAAAGTTTTTGTATGGCTTATATTGAAAGATAGACTTCAGACTAGAGGACTTGCTAGGAAAAGATGACATGTTGCTAGTGGTTGCCTTGTGTGTGATACCCTTACTGCCTCTATTTCTCACCATTTTCAAGAATGCCCTTTCTTCAAGAAGCTTTGGTTTTTGCTTTCCAAAAGGCTTCCTTTCTCCTCGAGGTTAAAGAAAACTCATCTAATATAGATGATTTAGAGGAAAAGGCATATTTCCAAAGAATAAAGGTTAGCTTAAGACCAACTGATTTTATCATTTGGCAGAATGTTTGGAAAAAAAGAAATACCAGAATTTTTTCCTCCAAATATTTTTCTGTACATATTATTTATTTAAAAATCTTCCATATTTTTGAGTCTTGGACTTGTATCTTAGTTGGTAGGCATGCTCATACCCATACCGAACTGAAATCCTTATTGAACCCCTCTTGATCTTCTTGTTCTCACCTTTTTCTTGTAAATACTTTCTCTTAATAAAATGAGAGAGAAATTCCCCTGATTTATCGTCATATTTTTTTTTTCAACATCTTTACATTGTTACACATTCAAATAACTTTAGATAATTATTTAAAATTTTAAATTCAACTGAATCAATAATTTTATATGCATATTTTACCAATTTAACTAATGAAAAGCGTATGCTTTTTGAGTGCAAATGAAAACTGTAGGTTTGACAACATAGAGATGGCGGTAGAAGAAGCAATACCATGTACTAGATATTCTACTTTTCATACCAATGTCAAGGTAATAGCATGGAAACAAGTCTAGAAACTTGGAATTTGATAGGTGTCGCCCTGATTGCTAGATTCAATGGCCATATTTGAGTAGTGAAATATCAAGCATTTGTGGGTTGTAATGTGAGAGCAGTTTTAATTGTCTATCTGACCACCAAAGATATTTCATTAGCTTAACACATGCAGCTTCTTTAACTTTTATGCAATGCTGTTTTCCAAGTAAATTTAGAAAGTGCAGAATTGACTTAAAGCACCATCCTTGGGGGAAAAATGTCATAAATGAATGTCAAATGAGAAACAAAGATACTAAAGATAGATTGCAGAACAGAATAGGCTCTCAATGGATCTGATTGACCATGCCAGCTTGGTGAAATGAATGACTCCTGAACGTTTACCCCTCGCACGACTTATTTTGGCTTGCAACTGCTCGCAAAAAGATCACAAGTTCAGCAATATATTTAAAATGCCTTGAGTGTTCAAACTTGCAGCTATAGGTTGAGAATTAGTAGCTTTGAGCTCCGCTTTCGTTCAGATAAAACTGATTGGGGCTCTACATCTATCCTTACTAAGTGACAAAAAGAAGAGAAAAAAGTTTTGCACCACCACGACATCAGCTGAGTCCACGAGTCAGCATCATGTCGGTGAATAGTGTAACCCATATCGACTCCTAAATCTATCCCTTATTTGAGCCTTTGTCTGCGTGACACTTGACCGCTTGCCTATCCATGCGGCACTCTCTATGAACACCACAACTTTTTTATTTAAATTTAAAAAAAAGGAGAGAGAGAAATAAAGAACTACACGAGCTAAGCATAAAGGCTATTTATATGGCAAAAAGATCACAGCCATTCATGCCCTCTCTCAATCGCATGCATCCCAAGTGGCTGGCGCCAGTGAATAGGCCAAGCTGGGATAAGTCGGGATGCTCTCCAGCTATGGAAGGCGGGTGACTCAACTGGACATACAAACAAACCCGCCAGCTTTTCACCCAGAAGTGAAAACCTGCACATGGACGTGCAAACAAACCTACGTGTCGACTTTGCTTTCACGACCATCCTTCTCCTTCTACCAACCAGTCTCCTCCCTTCCCCCACTCCAACCATCAATTGTCCATCGTTTCCCTGGCAGCATGAATGCCTACGGAGAAGATCTCCCTCGCTGCTACTTCCACCCAAAGCAAGCAGTTGTGGGGATCTGCTCCCTTTGCTTGAGAGAGAGGCTCCTAATCTTGGCCTCGAAACAAGGCCACCAACACCAGGCCAAAGACACCCACAGATCTCTCCAAGTTCTTAAAGGGAAACTCACCGTTTATCTTCCTAGGTTCTTCGTTCTGAGCTCAATCTTCCATCGCCTCAAATTTCAGCATCAGAGAACAAATGATACTTTCGATGAAGGCTCGGTCCCCAGTCCAGGTAGTTCCAGTTCTCCATTCTCTCTAATTATATATATGCTTCCAAAGATATTAAAACCATCCAAAATTTTTGTATCCTTTCTTAAATCATCTTCTGAAGCAAAATTCAAGATGTTTTGGCTTGTTACTAGCTTGATGCGTTTGTTTCTTCATTGCCAGATTCATTCATATCCATCAAGTTCGACGACGAGCAGAATCAGGGTCACGAAAGATCGAGTGCGAAGCCTTCCTTGGAGCTTGTTGGCTACGCTAGCCACCAGACCTTGCCGAGGCGAAAAAAGGGAGGAGGAAACACGGTGGAGTACGTGAAAGAGCCTGGTAAACCGAGGTGGCGCACGCGGATTGGCCGCCTGTTCAAGCTCGCACGGTGGAAGGGGTCCCCCAGGCCAGGCCCGTGCGAGGAGCGGACCGAGGGAAGGAAGGGTTAGATATGGAGCCTTGTGGGGAGGACCACCTCGGAATAAGGGGAAGCAGGACGGAAGAAGCTGGCAGAAAAAGACATTATAAGCTTCCACAATGACAAAAAATGACGTGTTCTGTGTTACCAATGGCACATGTAATTCACTAGCAAGTCGATAAGCTAGGAGATGGCAGGATATATATAGAGGTGTGTTTAGGAAATCTGATTTAGATTTTGACAAGGTTGTGGGATATTGTCGTAGTTATGGGGGTGACAACCAGAACTTGGTAGAGATAGCTTGCAGACTTCTGTTACTAGTGTTGGTCTCGTTGCAAAGTAGCAGGTTTCTGAGTTTGTAAGTGCAAAGAAACTTATCGCACCAAGTTGAAGCATGTCTTCTTTTCCAATGGAATCAGCTTCTTGTCTACTTCCAAAATGCAGCATAGTTTGTTTCTCTTTGGGAACTGATAATATAGAGGTGTTCAATACTGTAGAACTAAGTCCATTCTCATGAGAAGATTATTCTAGGGGCATACAAAATTCATGAAGACGACCTTTGTATCTATATGACAGCTGTTGTATGGTGACCATCATTGCTAACATGGGAGGTTCAGATATCTCTTTAGCTTTTGTATATATAATATCTCATATTCATGTAGACTTTTCTTACTGCTTAAAAGAATTACATTCTTCAGTTTATTTCCAAGGAAATATACAAGGAATTAGATGCCGATAAATTATGATCAGCAGCAAATGGCATTATTTTTGCGCAAGGAACAAGACTTATTGGATATATCTCGGAAAGTAAAATTGTTATTATCAATTTGTAAGCTGTGATTGAGTCTATTTGAATGCCATGCGAGTAAAAAATATATGGCAAGATAAAAAATTCAAGTTAGCTACATCTGACATAATTGAGAGAGAGAGAGAGAGAACTTAATTTAGCTCTACTAGCTGAGCCGCTAATTATAGCCTATCATCTTTAAAATGCTTAAATATTAAATCATATAATTTTTAGACCCTTAGTCTCATGCATTGAGTCCTAAAATATTAGATAGTATAAATGACACAAAATAATATATTATTTTTTGATCGTTTGATGTATCTGCTAAGGATATTTATATTATATGAGTTTACTATTTAAGTAGCATAAAGCAGCATGCCACAAAAGGCCCCAAATATCGGTTTGAGACTTGTATTGTTCAGTTCTAAAAAATGTATAACTCTATAAAAGTTAGACCATGTGTAACTTAATTTTGACCTTGCACATACATCGTTGTACATTTCTAGCATCTAAACTTAGAATTGGTAATGGATTAGAGGAGCCTAAAATTTTGATGATAAAGTGCACCTGGCTAACCGAGTGCAACAATCTCAAAGATAAAATCAAAGAAGGTTGAGAAAAATTGGACTCTCGGAAGCACACCCTAAATATTTGGTCGGTGGAAAGGATTTGGTCTTAGATTATTCTTGGTTTACCAATTGAGTGGCACCATTATAAGCAGTTATTTTGCACACTGATATGACAGAATGTAACAGAAGTAGTTTTCAAATTCAAAAGATCAAATTAAAGTCCAATCCAGTTCATTCAGATCTCTCCACACCAGCAAGCAAATAAGATGGAAGAAAATAAAACAAAACTAAAAAGAAGACTAGGAGAGGATAAGAAAAGAAATGAGAGGGGAACACAACCAGCCCAAACCCAAGAACATAAGATGTAGATTACAAGATTTCCTAGGAATGAGCACAAAGTTATTTAAAAGAGGGATTGTCTAGCAAACATAAAAATACTTGAGGGGAAAGGACCAATCCATGCTAGATGGAGGCAGACATGCAAACCACTTGGTCTTGCTTAAGAGTGTACTTGTGGTCTAAGTAGCCCAACATTCCATTCATCCTTCTCCAGTAATAGCTGACATTTAATTGTAGAAAATGACAAGACAACAAACGGATCCACAAGCAAAAAGAAGAAGGAGATTCTATGCATAACTCTTAGGTAGGATATCACAATCATGGTCCACTTGGCCGTGGCCCCTGAGGATACTTATAACAAGTAGTGCATTCCTTCTGGCACATAACAATAACTGCATGGCTGCTGTCACGTTTGTATACATATGCTTGGGGGTAGACCAAAGTTAATGTAGACCAGTCACGAGATTTTGGTGGCATTCCTCATCATTAAGACTGCTGGATTATTTCTTCAGATATGTTTTGTCTAATTGTCTCGCCAACTCTTCTTCCTATCTTGGAGGCCGTGATAGAGAAACGACAGCAACTGCAAGCATGAACACACTCTCGTTTAGCACTTATTTGCGGCTATATCTCATTTTTTTCAGCCAATTGATCTCAAAATCTTTATACAGATTAATTGCTTGTTGTTTGGGTTAAATTGCTGAACAAAATGTGAAATATTATTACTGAACAATCATGTCTCTTTGTCTTTATTACGAGTGTTTCTTTTTACAAGGTGGATGAGATTAATAAGATGAAATTTTCGCTCAATTGTTTGGCTGAATAGCTTTTTGCTTGGAGGATTTTCCGTTATCTCGGTTTCATCATGCTTAAGCTTTCAAAAATTTTAAATTTGTATTTGTATATAAAGATCTATACAAGATAATCATTGCTATGAAAGGATGCCTTGGGTTTGTCCATGACAACACCTACATAAACCGCAACAGTTGAGTTGATTTCTGAAACTTGATTTTCACTATAGTATCATTCTGGAGCAGGATACATTCCTCTGAACGAAGAAGAAAGAGTCTCTCTCTTGCATGGAGCCTCTGCATCCCATACCACTATCAAAGAAAAGAATGATAGTACAAATATAGATCTTAAAAAAATAGAGAAAAGGCTCTGATAGCCCAGACATGTGCATGAAGTATGAGAAGTTATGACTGTAGAAGCGAAGTGCCCAATTTGTGATCTCCTACATTTAGAATTAAAAGAAAATTAAAATGTCCAATTAATCTTCTATAACTAAAGAAAAATAAGAAAATGTATATCCGGGTGATAACTGGCCCACATGGTGCCTGATGGTGGTCGTTAATCACCAAGTCAACTTGTGCTACCTTGGCAAATGGATTGTCCATCAATGAACATCTCTGATGAGGGTGAAAGAAAGATCAGTTTACGAGTATGAAGGGCCATTTCTTTTGTTTCCTTCAATAATGTAGTATGAAAAGCCGAATATATTGGCCCAGAACAGATGCTAACAAGCGATAAGGACCTCAAAGTTATTATCATGCTGGAGAATTTGACCTAGTTGTTATGCAATCACGGAGCTCAGATATCTACGTACGACTAACCAGGCTTGCCATCTTTCTCTCACCTTCAAACAATTTGGTCAAACATTTCAACATCACAGTACTTGTCGCGGAAATTGGGGGTCTTCTATTGCAGGCCATGATTAACATACTCAAAAGGAGGCTCACGTGCTCCCACTTGCAGAGCACCGAGCCAGTCAGCGTCAATGACTCCTGGCACATTCATCTCCAATGGTTCTCCCTTGAAGCCCTCTCCAGTACATTTCATGCATTATCCCAGGCTCCGTTGCTTTCTTACTCCGTGGGCAATGGGCCCGTAGAACATCTGATGCCTTCAATCATCAGCCTTGTTGGGCATCCCGACTGGACCGAAAGATCTTCACATAAACACTAACCCCACATCAATTGTACTGAAAAAATCATGAATATTTATATAGAATTCTAAAAAATAGATTATACTACTTCCTACGGCTAATCTTTTTTAGCGAGATTCTGAGCTGTGACATAACCTCTGTATCTGCTTTCTAGGATTAGTTCTATTAACATCTGTGTATCATATTGTATTCATATCCGCATTCCAGATTCATGCTTTATAGATGCAGAAAAGATAAAGGTTGTCAATTGGAGCAACAATATGTGCTCCACATGGCAGAGCATAACCTTGGAAACCCAGTTGGAGTTCAAACCCCAGAAGTTCAATAAAGTGTCAAGCAACATGAGTTCCTTTGTATATCTGAGTTTAAAAGATATAATTTTCACCAAACCTAATGGGATCGCCTGTCGAAAGATGAGCAAAAAGTGAATCTCACCTAATCCGAGTACTGGTCCTCTCCCCTGTGAACTAGAAAATTTATAGATCCCTTGCTTTGGGGCTAAATATCTGACATTCCATTCAACCATTTGATATATTTGTTCTCCTAGCTGGAGGTCTTATGGTCCACGACCTTGGGGTCATGAGCCAAGTTTCACATGAATTGTGAGAAGTGCGGTGGTTTCAGGTGAGCTGAGTGGCAGCTCTTTTGAAAAATTTCTTAATGGCAGTAATAAGTACTCTTTTGAACCATGACATGCCATTTTTGGCCGCTTGTGGTTTTGTTACTGTTGCTATTCTTTATTGTTGTCATCTCTCCATTCTAGCTTTCATGTGTAATGGACTTCTGTTGTTTTCTTGCTTCCATTTTTCTCATTCTTTAAAATTTTCAGATTCAATCAAAACTTTTGCGTACTTTACATGCCTTTCCCAACTTCTGAAATTTTTAATTAATGGAATATGCCTTAACGCCAACCTTGAGAGCGTCGCATGCAAAGGTCTGGGGAAGCGAGGGGCGAAGCCGCTACTCAGATGGTAGACGGCATTCCAACAGGATTTCTCTGTTGCTTCAAGCGCCAAAGCCATTCTTCTTGAGATGGAGTTGCCTCAAATGGTAGATATGGAGTGACCCTCACCAGATCTGCTCCCTTTGTAGCATCGGGGGCAAATGCCATCCCTTTGGGGCCGCTTTTATCTTTCAGGGCTAGATTCGATGCTCCTCTATCCAAATCAATTGCCTCCTTCACTGATATATTTCACCAAATGGATTTAGGTCATAGGACCAACCTTTCTTCTCCTTTCTTGAAGGGATTCTTCGAATCCATCGAATATCTCGTTCGAATCATTCCCTCCCGAGACCCATGGTAGTTCGGTATCCTAGTAAAATGCCTCAAAACATTCTCCTCTTTTTCTTCTTCCAAGGCTCTCTGCTCCTAAGTTACATCGATAAATTTGGCAGGATCTTTAAAGTTATTTCTCTCTAATGGCCTCTAGTTGGTTGCTTTAACTCCATTTATGCAAAGCCTTCAAGCCAAGCGAAAGGTGGGTGAGAAATCTTAAATCTCGTGCCTTCAAAGATCGATCTAAAGCCTCATCCTTCCTTTGCGAGTTTGCTTCCACTGTGGGAATTCCCCCTCCAAAACTCCTATGGACCGCTCTAATGAGATCTTCCGATATGCCACTACTCGCTATTTCGGCCTTCCATTAGTAATGCCAGCCACCCCTCCCATGTATGTTGATGGGAGACCCCTGTCGAGAGAAGTCCTCTTTTTTGTTGGAAATATTCACCACCAAAAATATGAAAAGCTCACTACTGTGGGAATCTTGGAGCTTTATCCAATGTGCAACGCTTTTGCTCTCTCTTCTCTTTGGCGAGGTAGATCCTCAACCGTAACTATCCGATACCCAAGTGGACTATCCTTTGGGATCCACTCTCCCTTCGTTCGAGTAAGTTCCTGGTTGACTTTTTCATTAAGAGAATCTCTATTAGTTGCCTTTCATAAGGGTATAAAGTGCGGGAAAAAATATTCTTGCTCTGCTCTGTCTTGATCCATTTGTGATAGAAGTCACCAAAACCTATTGTATCTGCTGGTCAAGATCCATCTTTATGGTGTTTCTCTCATCCTCTAGGATAAGGATTCTATTTCTAAGCTTGTGTCTAAGTTTTGCCTGGTTGCGTCTCTCATGCCGGAGGCCCTTTCAGAAAGGATCTACTTCAAATTAGAGCTGACTGTTTGCTGCAAGGCTTTGGAAGAGATCCCCTTTCGAAAGGATGTGCTCTCTTCCTTTACTTGACTAAGAAAGTCAATTTAAGCCAAATCTCAGTTGTCCTCATCCCTCCTTGATTGAGTCCAATCAGGTTGGCTTCGCCCTAAAGATCATTGGCTTCGGGCTAGGTTAGTGCCCTGATGCGCCTCCTTTCTGATATGGATGCCCAATGTTTCTGCTATTAGAGCCATTGAGAGTGCCTTAGTACACTTGCCCTCTTGGCTCCTTCCAAATTCTCCTGATGATCCTTTTGCCCATCCCTTCCTGATGAATAATATATGTTTCCCCTCTAAGCTAGTCATGCTGCACCATTTTATTTTCCCCGTATCCTTTGGATTGCAGGGTTTTCCTCCTCTTTTGACATTCTCAACATCCCTCTATTGGCCTATGGGGTTAGAGAAGATTCTTCGATGGACATCCTCTTTTCAGTGAGTGATGGATACCCCTCTACAATGATTCCCCTTTTTCTGAAGGCATATGGGGATGTTTCTCCCATGGATAGCCTTTTTATGGTGGGTGTTGGCTCCTCCACTGTACTGTTTCCCCCTTCTTTTGAAGTTCTTTTGGTTGCTGAGGATCAAGATGGCTTTGATGGTAGCTCCCTTACAGCTCTTTCCTTTGCTTTTGGTGCCCTTTGCCTTGCTAATGATCTAAGCAAAGTCTCAATGCTTTCCCACTCTCCCTCTGAAGAGCTTTTTACTCCGTCAGACCCCTTCTCGCATAGTTGCATCTCACATGTGGAGTCCTCCCGATCCAAGGTGAAGAGAGACCACTGGAAGACAAGCCAATGTCAAGTCTATAACTACCAAACTTCTATCTAGAAAGCATGCAAAGTGGCTCCTTTAGCACCCAACTCCCTCTTTTGCCTCCTCTCCTCTGCTTGATGTTGGAACAAATATTCTCATCCAATGGGGTCATTCCTATGGTTTCTCTATCTCAGAGAAGGAAGCACCTAGCATTATTAAAAAGTTGCTGGAACTGGAGAAGTCTAAGGCAGGCTCCATTGCCCAGGCTTTCTGATGTTTCCCTGTGTCCCCTTTGCCTGTGGTGGTTTTTGGATTTTCCATGTCAAGGCTATCTATTTCCTTCCTATTTACCTATTATTGGGCTTCACCCTTATTTTGTTTCAAACCTGTTAGTGTTGGCATGCTTCTCCTTACCCTTTATTTTGCTTTTGTGTCATGTTTGTGCTTAAGCTATCTCTTACTCTATTATGGATGTGAATGCAAGTATGTCTCCTTTTGAATGTCCATCTACTTAGGTTGTAGATATGGTTCTATATCCTTGTTCTCTCTTTTTTTGGTGTGGTGTTTGTGGGCCAATGAAGATTTTTTCTTGGAATGTCAAAGATGCTGGGTGTCGCACAAGTGAAGAGAAATTAAAAACCTAATTGAAAGATCGGGCTGTGACATCATTCTAATTCAATAATCCAAGCTTTCCAACCTTTGTCCAAGAATTCTAAGATTTATAGGTGGCTCCCTTTTGGATGAATGGATCTCTCTTGATCCTATGGTTTGGTTGGGGGGATCCTTTTTGGTTAGAAATCCTCTTCCTCTGTTTTTAGAAGAAAGCATGTCGAAAGATTCTCAACATCCATCCAGCTATTTTGTTCCACTATCAATGAAACTTTTACTGTTTCATCGATATATGGCCCTAATGATAGGCTCCATCGTCGAGATTTCTTTAGTGAACTTGAAGAGATCAGGAAAGACTTTTCAAGGCCAAGGGCAATTGGTGGGGACTTCAATGCTACCATATGGGATATAGATAGATCAAGAAACCCTCAGCTATAGTCGAAGACTATGGACTTTAATGATCTTATCTTCAGGCTTAGTCTTCTCGATCTGGATCTCAAAGGAGGAGACTTTATCTAGTCCAATAGAAGGATACTCCCATCTTTTGTCAGACTTAACAGATTTCTTAGCCGTTCAGAATAGGAATCCTTATTCGCTTCTTCTATCTGCGCACGCTGAAAGGATCTACCTTGGATCATATTCCCATCCTCCTGCTCTGTGGAGATCTCTTCTTTGTTTCCAATATCTTAATATTTGAGAGGTAGTGGCTAAAGGAAAGGGACCTTGATGATATTATTTTGCCTAACTGGAAGAGAATATCTCTTTCTCCAAACATTGCCGGGCAATGGGTCAGAAAATTTAGAACTCTTTGGGTTGGGCTCTTGCTCTCACCTTAGGCAAGCATCTGATCGAGAAATCAAGATCAAGATCCTAAGAAGTACTGATATTATAAAGAAAAAGGAAGAGCAGTACCCTCTCTTTAATCAGAAAATCCTCTTTAGAAAGATTCTCAAGAAGTCCCTTGAAGACATCTACTCCAAAGAAGAGATCTACTAGAAGCAAAGATTTCATTTCTAGTGGCTCAAAATGGGTGACAAAAACTCTTTCTTCTTTCATAAAGTTGCATTGATATGTCTGCATAAATTTTTCATCACCTAGGCCAACTACTTCAGAAAAAAATTCTATTGCAAATGTAGCTTTCTTGTGCCTCTCATCAATTTGGAAAGGCATCATCAGTGACATCAGGGTTTTTGAAAATGCATCAAATTTAATATTAGGAACAGAATTGAGGTCCAATTTTGGGAAAATCCTTGGATACCAGATACCCCCCTCTATTATCTCTTTCAAGACCTATACTCTGCTGCAGCATCAATCAATGCCCCTATATCTACTTTCTGCAGCGAAGATGGAGTAGGTGGACCATTTGGTTTAAGGGTCTCATTTCTTTTTCTCATCACTTGCAGCTTCTCAATCCTTTGAACACTCTCTCATCCTCTAGATTCTCGATCAGAAATGATACTCCTACTTGAGGATGTCCTTATCTGAGTCTTATTTTATAAAATCATTCTATAGATTTCTTAACTTGGCAGGAGTTAGATGATCATTCTGAAAGACATCTAAAAGGCGGACATGCTCCTTAAGGTTCACATTTTCATATGGCTTTTGCTAAAGGATCGACTACAAACTACAAACTGAAGAGCATCTCCTTAAAAAAAAAAAGGATGGGGTGTAAGCAACGGATGCTCTCTCTGCTTCAGCTTTTAGAATCTTGCATTCATCTCATACTCCTTTGCCCCTTCTCCTCCTCCATTTGGTCTCTAATCTTCTCCAAAATCAATGTACAAGGCCATCCTTCAAGCCTTTCTTAAATGTGGTCCTCTTGAAGAAGCTCTTGTATTCCTCGATAGTAAAATTTGACGTAAAATAAGTTAGCAATGTGTGTATTAACATATTTAGAAGGAAAGAAATGACAGAATCTTTTCCTTTGATGCATTCCTCTTTCAATCGTCTTCAAGAAAATTCTTTTTAACTTTGACATATGAGATATCCTTTTTCATGGAAAGTCAAGCTTAGACCCACTTCCTCCTTAAAAATATCTTAAATAATGCTTGAGGTTCTTTCCCTTGTATAATCTATTATATATATATTTAATTTAATAAAAGTTTGGGGGTGATACCTCTCAATTTTTCTTAAAAAAAAAAAGAAAAAAGTGAAGCGACCTGTACGTACACCAATTTGCAATTATGCATATTATAACCAGGCATTTGACCGTTTTGAGCATGCATGCATGTATTAAAGGAAAGAGATATATCTAAGGGAAAAAAAAAGAGTCCGCTTTCTGCTTGCAGTTAAGAACAAAAAGTCTTTCAGAATTGGCCACTGTAATAGTCTTCAGGGTCCCCTTCCTCACCGTCTTCGCTTCAGCACGAACTCACTCTAAACCATTTCTTTTCAATCGATTTTATCTCTCGATTATTATGTTCTCAAGAATTACATCATGCATAAGGTAAAAACAATTTTTTTTTAAAAAAAGAATCTTGAGCATATAGTAAGAAAATGGATGGGGAACACATAATATAATGAACGAAAAGAGTTGGAGAAGAGGACGAGAAGACACGCCTCCCGATCGATTTCCGCGAGCTTGAGAGTTGCCCTAAAGGATCTCCGAGGAAGTTGGGTGCGGAAGGGGGCTCTGGGTGTCCGAGTGGACTTTCAATTAGGGTTTCCAGGGAGGGGGGGAGCAAAGGTTAGGGACTCGAGGACCTTAGGCAGAGAGCAAGGGGCGAAGGAGAGGAAGCAGATGGAGAACCAGCGGCCTTTCTCCCTCGTGAGAGCTCGCCGTTTTGGCTGCTGATTGCTTATTGTAAAGTTCCAGATTTCCCGTCGGCTCCAATTTTATTTTGATCTTATTGGTTGCTTCTGACCGTCTGATCGGTGGCCTCACTATGGATCTGATCTGGTATACCATCAGAGATTCCGAGCGCAGTTCTTTCAGTTCACCGAGACATGAACCAAAAGAAAGGGTTATTTGTCTAGGCGTTTTAAGAGTGGGTTGGGAGTGTTGGGGCTGTTTGTATTCGTATATGTTCCGGTTGATTCACTTTAGATGGGTCAGTCTGGAGCACATGCCATTTTTGTGATAATGTAAAGCAGTAGTTTTTGTATTGCAATATTAGAGATCGAGATCTCCCTGCCAAGTGGCTCAGCCTGCTTCTTTCCAAAAATTAAATAAATTAAATAAATAAATTAATAAAATTAATAAAAAATTAGAGATTGAGTTTCCCTTTTAAGAATCCACGCCAGGGCTGGGTTCAGGAGGGGTGGGGTTTGTGATGTTACACCGAAGGGAAAATTAAATGGCTGTTTTAGTGATATGAAACGACACGTGAACTGCTTTTGATAATAGATTGGATATGTCGTGTTTTGCAGCTTTGGACGGCTAGCTCAAGCGTACAAGATAAAGAGGCATGCAACGGTGCACCTCATCAAGCCTCAAGATGTTTAAATTATGATCATAGAGGTAGGTTGAATTATAGAAGTAGAGGGTTACCGTCTCGCTGGAAACTGAAGCCCGCGATAGTCTAGAAACCATCGCCGTCCAAATGATTATTTACTTTGCGAAGGAATAGCATAGAAGAAAACGACACTTCCCAAAGATTACATGATAGAATTGTTGTACATAAAATAGCCAAATATAAATATAAGTATATAACAATAGTATGAAGTACGCAAAAATGATACTCTTTCTATATATATATATATATAATAATAAAAAAAAAAGAAGAGAACAAAATCATGTGAGATTTGATTTTTGAATTGAAACCAAATTATGCAAAAATTTAATTTTGAATTCAAATTCAAATTCGAAATAGCCAGTATAAGAGTTGGAGATATCTTAAAATCCGGTATTTAATCTTGAATTTAAATTTGAATTTGGGACTAGGATATAAGTTAAACACCGCTGAGTATCTTGGATATGATGAACACTTTGTTTCCCTGGCATTTATTATACATTAATCAAGTCATTTTCATAATTTGAGTGATTATACGCAAGGTTCGTTCCATGGATGCCTGTATCGATTTTAAGTCACGAGACAAATCGAGTCAAAACTTACGGAACTAATGCTTTGCTGATCAATGACCGAACCCTTAACCTCTCGCTCAAGAAAGTATCGCCAACCAAGCAATCACTCAACACACGCACGCACACAAACTCCCTTCCAACCAAGAATTGAAGGAGCCAAACACACACATATGTATAAACTCCCTTCCATCTATGAATTGAAGGAGCCAAGCAATTCTCCAATAATGTTCACCAAAGAGATAAAAGTTATTCAAGGATTACACAGACTTTGATTAGTAGGATGAAATGGAGATTTTCATCTATAGAGTCCAAATTAAAGGACCTAAAAAAGAAGAGAGACTGGAAATATATTCCAACGTTGAAACATACTGAGATACACATTGCATATGCATGCATCAAGCATCTTTAGATGTGCCCCAAACTTTTCATGCAAGATTATTCATAAACATCAGAACATATTTATACAACTTGTATTTGGCCAAATTTATGGAAATGCGTTTAAATTTGAGTGGAAAAAAAAAAAAGGTACCCCAGATCTTAATATTTGTCTACACCAGATGGCTAACCGTGGTCTCACATGGATTACAAATCATACCTGTTTAGCAAAATAGAGCATCAAACAGGCAAAATGTATCGAATGTTCTGCTACAAGAGGAAAGCAGTATTGTACGACTAATTCAACCTGCACACAAGCTAAGTTTACATAGAAGAATTTCAATCATGCAGGAACCAGTTTATATGAATAAACGGCAAACAGAAGATCCCGCCCAGATCTTAATGAACTACAAAGTCCCTAAAATTATTATATAATTGGGATGAAGGCATGGTGATCGAAGAATCATATCAGCATCAGAGAACAATATCATACCCGCAGAACAAAATGAACAGTAGTTAACACACTGCCTTTTTCCGCAATAAGTGAGAAAAGGTAGCACTACAGATTTATTGGCACTGATATCCATCAACAAAATGGAATCAAAGCCTTAATAAAGTATTTTCTATTTTTTTCCCTCCCTGACTAAACTATTATTTCAGCTTTTCTCAGATAAAGATGATCAAAAAAAGAGTTCAGCATAATGGAAATATCAGAAATAAACATCCAGTGGCATGTTGTCAGCAAGTGGGGCTGATATAACCGCAGGCAACCCCACGCCCCAATTTCAAAACAAATGATCCACTGAAGATATATGAAACTACCACCACATTTTATCACTTCAGAGAAAGATTATGGCAAGCAAAAAGAAAGAAACAACAAAGAATATATCAAATGGTGGTGCCACTCCGAACTTTCAAGAGAGATGAAACTGTCAAGTAGCTGGTTGCTAACGGAAATGAGCGGTTCAAATGTCACAAAAGTTGTCAGTTTTCAATATTACTACATAAGGGAGACAAGGTAGGAGCTAAAATGCCACTCGTTAGCCCTGTGATGAGTCAAAACCGTACTGCTGCATGAGTCAGATGCTAAAGTTAATCTTCAAGCTTTCTTCATCAAATACATCTGTCATAGAGAGAAGGAAACAAAATTTTATTCAAATAATATACAAAGACATATACGAAACTTCTACTCAAATAATATCTAAATATTAGCGCTTTTGGCCATTTATGTTAAAGAAACTAATTTTGGTAACCTGCATTGAAGAATAGAGGTAAGTTAAGGGAACACTCCAAGTCGTGGGCTATTGTAGCATTGCTCTCTTACCATGAATAAAATGCCCTACACTGTTTCTTTAACAAAAAGGAAAAAGAAAGCAAAGCAACCAGATGATTTCTTATTGAGTGCTTAGAAAAATGCCCCATTGGCAGGATGATTTTGTATTTCATAAACATCTCTCTGACAGCCCAAAAACAATGAATAAATTGGGCTATATCATGCATAGCACATATATATCTCTCCTTGCTTATAAGGTTGAGCTGCTTCACACACTAGAAAACAAGATGGAAGCCTAGTGATAAGAAACTTATTTGGTCTACTAGAACTAAAGAATGGTAGTAAAACCAACCTCAGAGGAATAAAAGGATGCTGATGCCATTCAAAGGCATACTAAACCACTATGCAAATGGCCTTGCCAGAATACAGAGCATTGTATGACTGTTTTAATATTAAAGATGAAAAAATTGAACATGACACATGAACATGACTTAAATGCAATATGAAATAAGTGGGTTCGGATTGACCTTAAGTGGGTTCATGTCATAAACATGTCGACACGATTATGATACGCAATAATCATGTCGTGTCACGAGTTCACCTACCAATCCGAAAGCAAGCAACTCGTTTAAGATATATTTAGTTGATGATACATTAAATGGGTCATATTAAGCAGATCGGATATTCGTGTTAAGCAAGTTGGGTCTATTCATGTTGAACAAGTCGTATCATATCAATCTAATATGATTTGTTTGTTAAATGGGCTATTCGTATCATATCATATTACCTATGTAATAATCATGTTATGTTTGTATTTAGATTTTTTGCATGATTAATTAATTATATCATATTCATGTCGACCCATATACTATTATATCTTAGCTTCAACATGACATAAAAATACAAATTTTCACCCTTACTTAATATACCTTTTATAGCTTAGGTTACAGTCAAAAGAACCTTTTATAGCTTAGGTCTGAAGACACTTGTGATATACATTGAAGGGATGTAATTAAAAGTATACACAGAGGTCAAGGATTATATGCCAAAATACTCCAAAATTTTCCTCATTATACGAGACTAAGTGTCATGCACCGAACCCATCATCCAAGTCGGCTACATGACATGGCCATATAATCCCTAAGGTTATACCTTAAGAATTATGCAAGACCTTCAAATAACAAAATAACTCATTAGTTTTTTTTGTCCCAAAGCCGCTGGATGCCTAGCTCCAGGATTCAGTTTAGGACTTTTGGTGAAAGTAATAGTTAGTTTGTATCTGATATCAGATGAATCGAAACCTTGTATTTTGATTATAAAAAAAAAGAGAAAAAAAAACTAATGAGTTGTTTTGTTATTTGAAGACCTTGCATAATTCCTAAGGCTATCCTTAGGGATTATGCAGCCGTGTCACATGGTTGACACGGCCAACCTAGGTCATGGGTTTGGGGCGTGACACTAAGAATCAGTTTAAAAGTATAAATATGGGGTTGATACCTTGGGCATTTGGATATATGCATTGTGGTGGGTGGGAGGTGACCATCAATGGATTAATTTGAAAGACAACAATGGCCTAAGATGCATAATTCGGTGTCATCATAAATTACACAAAAGGAATCAAGGATGGAAATCTTATTTGAGGTTCATCAAACCAAATACTTCATAAGAGCAAGAGCAACAGCTTTTCACTGACCCTATGGAAGAGCAAGGAAAATGTTGGATGATATCAAGAAAAATGTTGAAAAGGACTTAATGCATAAAAGTATATTTTACTGTTTTGGAGTAAGAAATTACCAGACATTAGCAACAGTCCCTCACATTTAAAGAAATTCAACATGAAAATGCTGATACATTGCATTGGAAATGATCAAGTGAAAAAATATGAAGGAAGCCAAAAAATATTCATAAAATTATTGAGCTCACCACCGATAAGGCACTAACCTTTATAAGGTGTGTACACTCTGGTAGTGAGCTCAATTTTATGTAGTTAAATTGAATTGTTGTATATCATGCCAAGTAGAATACCTGTACAGTAACTCCATGTTATCCTATTTTTGATTTTTTTTTTTTTTTTAAGATGTAATCACATTTTTAGATTTTGGAGAAGATAAAGACATGTTCAAGCATTTCACAATTGATAATATTCATTCCTTGCACCCAAAAAAGGGAAAAGAAAGAAAGAGGACTTCTCCTACACGTGGAGTTTTATATTACACTCCAGTACTGTCATTCCCAAGAACTATTAGGAAGTTACGGAAGAGAATACTAGTGAAAGCATCCATCCCAATCAACTTTTATTTTAGAACTATTGCCAACTTCATAATAAATGCCCATTTAGGAAACCAAAGTGATATTTGGTTTGTCTATAGATATATATAAAATAGATATGACAAAGCTTTGATTTTACACATTTACAGAAATATCAATGAAAAACAGGAGAACTGCTTTTCATAAAACTGACTTTACATTTGTTGTGACCTATCCATTTTTCCAAAACAAGTTTCATAAGAAGCAACCAATTAAGCATTTTTCATAAGGCTCACTATTTTTAGGTTTTTTTTGAATTTTAGACCCATTTTTGTAGAACTTGAGAAATAAATATCCCCTCAACATTATCTAACTTGTAGATAGTAAAATCACTTTATTAGCAGTAGGACCCTCATTTGGACCTATAGTTGACTTAAAACATTCAAACAATCCTCTGACTTATAGAGCTACTTTCCCATTACCATTAAATTCCCTTCGTCCATTTTGAGTATGTCGGATACTCCTTTCATTGGATTATTTATTACATCCCTATTTCATGATTGAGATCCCTTTACTAAATCACAAAGACAATGTTACCTAAATCACTTACTTTATACCCTTCTAATTAACTAATTTGAATCTTCTGCTCATCATTTATAGCAAGATCCACCGTACTGGGTATCGATGCTAAGCCTGTATTGATGCATATCATACCAAACCAGTGGCATACCAATCAGATAGGGTGCCACCCACATCCACCACTATATTGAACAATTGGTACAGTTTGGTATGGCGGTACAGGGAGGGTATAAGCAATTCAGGATAGTTTCTCCCCAGTACCAAACTAGGAGGCCAAACCATCTCAGTTCCGAGCTTGCTAGGCCTGAACATCTGGCTCGGGATAGTTTGGCTAACTTAGTTTATAGAATTTTTAAACTTTTCCAATCACAACAATACTTCCCCAACATTTTAAGCAAACTAATCCTAAATTCCTGTGCAAAATTATTTCGGTACGAAGCAGAACAAAGACACAATTCTGTGGCATTAAAGTTTTTCCTGCAGGCTTCTCATAAATTTTGCTGGTCAGTAATCTTTGCAAAATAACCTACAGTAAAGTTTATCCTATCCACAGCATAAAAGACTCAATAAATGAATAGATCCATGCATCCTAAACAAGCTTGTTTTCTTCATATATGAAATGCAGGTAAATGAGCCACACACCAAATCTGGCCTTCAAAGCTCATATTACCTATCTAGAGTACTTTAAAAACTGCCAAGTAATCCCTGAATCACGAAAGCAAATTTCCCATAATCACAAAGTTACCTCCCTATCTAGTTATGATGTTGGAATATCCATCCACCGCTTAGTAACACTAGCAGTCCTAAATTATGAAAGCAATTATCCAGCACTTTTGATGCAGAGCAATCTCAATTTTAACTCCCAATCTGATAACAAGGCTTTTAGAACTTAAATATATGGCCACTCTCTATTGGAGAAAAAGAATTTAGCACTACTAAAATCAACTCCAGAAAATTTCTGCAACTACAAAATTGTTTACTTAAACTCCAAATAAGTTTAAACTGATCTTATTTCCAAAAAGTCTGTTGAAATTTCAGAAACAGGATGTATGACCTGCTGGTCAGGTCAGATCTCAGATATAATCACCTCTTGCAACAGTATAATGAAGTACAACAAAAGATGTTGATCTAAAAGGTTTACCTCATTCTTTTAGAAACCAACCTCTTGTTGACTCTTATAGGAGAAGCTATGAGGGAATTACTCTCACCAATAATTTTCTTCTAGAGAGAAAATTAATCACAATTTTCTAATTTAATTCTAAAAAAAACTTGACTGCAAGAGGCAAAGGATCACTAATCCTAGGCTACACTAAATCAAACATTAAATCTGAATTTATATTTCCAAACTTTATTTAACAAAAGAAAATAAAGGCAGACAACGTAAAATATTCAGAACTATGTAATCCTACATAATATGCCACTAAGACTACTTCAAAACACAATCTTAAGGACTTCAAAGTTTCCTAATTGAACCTATACTTGAGGTTGGAAATGTAGGCAATGATTTGACTGAACCTAAGATTTTGAATCCTACCATAGCATAAGCATAAAACTAAATTTTGCATATTACAAAACAAAATGTAAATAAGTCATTCTGCTTCTAGACTGCTAAACAAAAGGAATCCTAACATTGGTTTTGGTACTCCATCAAGTCATCCATTGGTAATCCTCCAATCATGGTCAAAATGCCAACCAATAGTCCTAAAAGGAGTTCTGTTTTATCTTAGATCTCAAACAGTTCGCTCTTCTCATTGATGGATACAAAGTGACAAATTTGATGGCTAGTAGTCTTCAAATAATGATAGATCATGATGACATGATAAAAGGCATCACCTTATTGAAATGCTTATTCTTTTTGATAACTTCATAAATCAGATTTGCACCTTATGTTGTGATCTTGGATCATTATCATGCTACAGTTACTCCCTTGAGTTGATTACATTGCGTCTTCCACTCATACGTTTTTGATGAGCCTCCCTTTTCCATTACTGTATTTTCCCCAGGTTTCAAAATAATTTAATCTCATTTCAAGCTGATTTTAGCATTTTCCAGAAGTACACAGCAGATTCCTCCATTCTGCATATTTTCTGTCAACAATTTCTACCAAAAATAACTTGCATAAAAGCATACATTCATTCTCAAAGCATGACATCTCAACAGATAGCATCAAGCTTTCAGCTTTAGTTTAGATCCTCTGAACACTGGCCAACCGATGTTGCCCCTTTTTTCCAAGAAATGGTTCGTGTGGTTTCCTTACTAGTTCAGATCTACAGCCATATGAAGAAGCATTCCCTTGCCTTCTTGGAAATCACATCTATTTTCACTAGATCTCCACAATAACTCCTCATCCCAATAAAAGAACCCATACTTACTGAGTGATCTGCTAACCTTTGTCAATGGTTACCTAAATTTACCCATCACTTTCCGACTACTACTCGATTCCTCAATTTCTGCTGATGTTACTGTGACAAACATACTGCAATGTCAAGCTGCAGTGGCATCAAAATATTTAATAGAAGACCATGATGGTTAAACTAAGAGAAACTTCTTAAAAAATGCTGATAAGAAAGAAAAATGATGTATGTCAACATACAAACTTTAATGCTCAAATTCATGTAGATCCCGAGTTACATATGTCAAAAATGCGTGAACAACTGCTAGCAACTCCTGTTCTTTTGGAGCACAGACAGGAAACAAATAATATATTAGTATCTTATCTTCAGATCTGAATCTTTCTTCCAGGGCTTGGCCAAATTTTAAGATTCAGATCTGAATCTTGACTTATCCTGCACGAAAACATGGACAGATCATGACACTTAATGGCCCTTCTTCACACATGTTGTCAAAACTGTAATGAAATTATCTTTCAATAATTTCTATGTCAATTCTTAGCACTTTGAGCAAACTGTGACAATTCTGATATCACTTCAAGGTTCTCAAAATATCAAGCTATTTAGCATCCATTCTAACAAAATTTACACCTTATGACAACCATACACAACTACATAACATTAAGCACTTGAATTTCACACCAGGCCTTCTAATTAACATTTGTAGTGGACATATGAGTGACTAATTAGGTCAGACCAAGCAGATCTACAAGAAAACCATACATATATGAATTGATCATATTAGTTAGTTTTTTCCTGATGAAATATAAATGGCATTCCTTTATGCTTTCAGCAATATGTTTTCCTCTACAATCAATATTTAGGGTTATATCTTCCATCATTGTGTGCTTATCCAATTCTGTGTAAGACCTCCAAGCATGATATGTCACATTAGTGTGTATCGTCCCATATCAGACGTACTACACTGTATTGGTATTAAATCGAAACTCGATATCAAAACATACTAAGTTTTGGTACACTGAACCAACCCGTGTACCAGATGTACCAACACTGTACCAATGTAGTACTGTTACGGGACTAGTACCGAGGCAACGAACCTTGCCTACCAAACAAAAGAGTTCACAGGTCCCTAGACATCCTTAAAACCTAAATTACCAAGAACCCTAATTTTTACCAAGCTTGTATCTGGCATTTAATAAAAACTACCTCAATGACAACCCAACTTCATCAAAGTTTGATCTATTTGAAAAAAGCCTAATTATTGCAATGATAATGAGATGGATATCAGGAAGAAAGTCTAATTATTACAGTGATAATAAGATTGAGGCCAGGATAATATACACTCAAATATTAAACAAAAGAATTTTGAAACATTAGCTTGCTAAGGTGGAAAATTATTGTGTAAATTAGTTAGAGGCAATGAATGTTAACCCAACAACAGTAAATGACAAAGGCAATAGCTCAAAAATGATTCAATTTCAAAAAAATTAATTGCCAAGAAGTAAGCATGCATTTGCACAAGTTGTTACTCTTGACAACCCAAATCCAGGGATACAATAATTTCTTATTTTGAAATCTACGCATTTGAATGCAAGGACCAGTATGAGACAAAAAATAGTTGATATTGCCTAGGCACTGGAAACTTTGGACTTGGAGACAGATACTCCACATCATTTCATGATAATTTTTGACTCTTTACAATTGCAGTTTGCATGGCCAGTTATAATGGTGTTAACTTCCTATCTCTATGCTCAGCTCTTCTAGCAAAATGTGCCAAGCTAATATTAACTATAGTTTTGCCATTGAGGGTTGTGCTCGTTGCAAGAATTAACCCAATAACTTATGGTACAAGCTGACGACAACCATGCTTTAGCTGGTCCACTAGTAATGCATCGTATATATACAAATATATTTACTCCTAAGCAGATAACATGTGATCCTAGTCTCCACCCTATTCATTTGAAATCCTCTCCGGCACCATTACGTTATTGTTGTGATCAATTTTAAACTAAAAAATGAAAACATGGCTTGGCTTAGCCATGGAAGCATTGGGTAGGTCAATTGAATACAAAAGATAGCAGTTTTAACTGCAAATAACAAATATTTTTCAAATGTTGAAAAAAAAATGGCGACTTATCACACTTTAACATTTATATATGTGTGTGTATATGTGTTATATATATATATATGGTTGCATGTTAGGTTTTTTAGTTCCTCCTTTGAGTCCACCTTTAATCAACCTTAGAACCACATCACCACCTAATAATCCAGGTTATTATTTCACTTACCCCAAAAAAATGAGGGACATAAGTCACAATTCTAGGTGCAGTGAGCAAGTGGTATATGTTGGGTTTATCATGAGCAATGTAATTAGATCATTTTTTCTTCAAGTCAGAAATAAGAAGTTATTAGTGCATAGAGTGCTATGATATGAAAATAATGCACAGAAACATAATTTGATCGCTCATACCTGTACAAGATTCATATTGCAAATGCAGAAACCTTCTATGGAAAACATCCTTCTACAGCTGAAATTCTTTGACACTGCACATCAATACCATTACACTTACACTTGCCTCCAGTGGATTCAGTGAAAAAATTAAGAACTAGAGCTCACCTTAGTCTCTTTGTATCCTTTACCAGCATCAGTTTCAGGTGACCTGTCTACATCGATGAACTGACCAAACAACTGAAGAGGAGGCCTAATATTTTCTTTATTTGGATTGCGGACTGCGGTGGCAGGAAGATCCATACCTTGTAAATGGATGCTACCTTGGCTGGGAGGTGATAAGATCTCAGATTGTGGCGTACTCATGACATTTAATTCTTCCGAGATCTCAGCTGTTTTTTGTTGCATGCCATTGCTACACTGATGGTCTAAGTACAAGTTATGAGCTTCGCTGGGTGCAGAATTGAGTAAATTGGTTACACTGATTGAATTATGCCTGGCTCCCTGCATGCTAGCAGGAAACATATTGTAACTGAATGGTGATGGCGCTATACTCGCCATCATTGTATTTGTCTTTCCTGTCATAGGAAAGAGCATTCTTTCCTCTGCATTCATGAATAGATTGGGATATTGTAACAGCCTTGGTTTCTTCGAGTCAGAGATTGGGATTTGCATCTGAGCAGTGGCAGAATCTAACTCCACTTGCCAAGGACTGACACTTCGAATATTTTGCAAAACCTCTGCTTCATCCCAGGTGACCTAGATGGTAGAAACAGTAAATGCAAGATCACTTAAGTGAGCTTAAACAATACATATTGTTACTCAAATTGATGTCTACTCTTTTTGTTCATACTCGACTGAATTGAACTTTCCAAAGAGACGCCAAAAGAAAGAAAAACAGTAGGAATTTGAGCGAAACAAGTCAAATATTAATGCCTTAATTTATTTTTAAGAGTGAGATGCATGTAATATATGGAGTCTGTGAAAAAAACACCATTAGTGTTGCAACATAGTATATACTAGTAGCTAAAAAGACCCTGTTCCATGTTCCCTCTACTTGACAGCCAAAGTTTCAAGAAAAACGAAGCAGTTTCGTTAATAATTATTAAAGTCTTGACAAGATAATGAATGTTTAAACCAAGTTTAAATCTGATCAAGCTTGCTTCAAGAGTTTTGGCAGGATTATACATAAGTTTTACTCCAAGTCTAATTTCAGGTAAAACTTAGTGGCTAAATTTTGTATATATATATATATATATATATATATATATATATATATATGTTTACTTCAAGAGTGCAGCCACTCAATTCTAAGCTAACTTCAAGTCCTATGCTTACCGGTATAAGACTCAAATCTGGTTTAAAATCATATGGAAGGATTAGAGCTGCCATATATTCTCAATCTATTTAGTTTGTTTTTGATAGACAAGACATGTAATTCTTAGAGATAGTACAAGATACTTTTAGAATCTATACCTTCTGTATAATTACATAAAACAAGACCATTCTCCTTAAATAAGAGATTTTGACAATCAAACAAAGCTCAGTTTCTATCCTTAATAATGGGTCTATAAGTATGTCCCCATGTGTTAGACTCCTCATAACAACTTATAGCTTGCAATTTGATAAATCCTCTTGTATTTCAGCTTACAGTTGACAGGATAGCCTCTTTAGGTTTCCTCTATTCTCATTTTCCTCTTAGTCTCATAATCTTTAACTCTAGATGCCCCCACATTATCAGCCAAACACCTGGTAACAGGGATCAAATAATCCATTTCAATCACATTCACTGGCAAATTTAATATTCTCAAGTTTATTGACATATGCAGTAAATTTCACATGTTTTGTGATGGTTCTAGAACTTGCTGGTCAGAGTCCTATCTGTGAGATAGTGAGATAGTATTTTAATGATAACCAGTTGACCTGAATGTTTCATGTGAAGCATTCTCGATTTTAAAAATGTGAAATTACATTGTTCATCCATAAACTCTTCAAAAATTTTAGTTATATTAATAATGTTATCAAACAATTTTGGGGAAAACAGATAGTAAAGGGATCACAATATGAAATTTGAACTTGACCCTTCAATCCAAAGATGGCAACCTATATATGATTTTTATATTCAAATATTAATTTGTCAGATTCATCCTCTTGGAACAATATAATCAGATTTCAATTTTATATGTTGTTTGATGAGTAAAACAAAATTCAAGAAGCAATGATATAAAATCAGGTTCCATTTCTAAACACTTTTTCATGGTATAAATTTTAACGATGTCCTCGTCCTAACAATAATCCAATAACAACAGCACTCAACAAACAGCCCTCACTCCAAAAAAAAACATCTCAACAAACTCCAAAAAAAAAAAACACCTCAACAATTACGAATACAAAGAGATTAAAAAAAAAAAAAATTGTTAACCGTTTGTCAAGAAAAATCCAAACAATTCTCGCCCCTTTCTTTGAAAAAAGATAGATAAGCTACACTTGGAAAAGCCGGCAAAAGTTTTTTTGACTGCAAAAAAAGACGACGTACGCAAAACATTGGAGTTTAATCTAGGACGAATAAAAAATGTCATAATAAGAAAAGAAATGGAGAAAATAAATTACCTGAAGTATCCGCCATGGAGAAAGGGGCCACCGAGCTTGGTCCTGGACTGTGGTGCCGGACACCGTTCCACGGAACACTGTTGTCCTGGACAACTCCTCTGTCGCCACTGACATCCTGACCCTCATCCCGGCAGTCCAAGGGACCCTCAACGACGCATTCACCTTCTCCACCGCCACCACAAAGTCCGCCGCCGAGGCCCTCGGATAATGCACCACCTCAAACGGGCGGCCCATCTCCGCCAGCCTCGCCGCCTCCACCACATCCTCGGCCGGAATCCTCCCGCAGGAATTCCTCGAAAACCCCCCTCCGGTGACCCTATTCACCTCAGAACTGGCCTCCGTCGCCGCTGGCGCGGCCGACGTCGTCGGAGGAGGAGCTGCCCGGGGGGTGTAGCGGAAGTAGTCCTGGGGTCCACCGGCATAGGACCGGGAAGCTCGCCGGATTCCCATGTAGAAAAGACCATCCCGATTCTTGATGAAGACCACCGAGTCGCCAGCGATGAGCTTCTTGGCGTTGACGAACTTGCTCCACCCCGTGGTCAGCAGATGTCGGCGCGGCGTTCCCCTGAAGATATGCCGGAACGTCCACATCTTCCCATGGACGTCGCGGATCGTCACGTTCTGGACCGGCGGCTCCGCCGCCATGTCCAGAGGCGGAAAGATAGAGTCCGCGCAAAACCGCGGCACCGAGAAACCCCCGCCATTGTTCGCGTCGCTCGGTGTCAGAACCTTCACGAACGCCGCCGCCCCGCCATCGTCCGGCTGCTCCACCAAGGACGACGGCGGCTCCAGCGAGAGAGGCGGCGGCGGAGCGGGGCGGGGGTCCAGGAGGATGCGGGCGAATACCTCGTCGGTTTCCGGATCCACATGGAGGCCGACGGAAGCAGTGCGGCAGAGGAAAAACGGTGAACGTCCACTGCCGGCGGCGGCGGGGAAGTTGGGCGGGGAGGAGGCCTGCTCGGCGTGGCCCTGGGGAAAGTAGTAGACGGTAGATCTTACGGCGGGGAGCTTGGCGGCGGGGCCGGCGCAGGCGTGCCAGACCTGGGGATCGACCACCGGAAGCTCGGTAGAAGCATCGATCGCCATTAGGGTTAAGATTTCGATCTCGACGCGAATATATAGCGGGTTAGGGTTTCGATCGCCCTCCCGCTCGCTCTAATCGCTGCCTTGGTTGGAGTTGTGTCGGAAGAGTTTATATAAGGGAGCGAGGGAGGAGTGGGCGAGGAAGTCGGCGAACGGGCACAGAAATAAATGCAAACTAGAATTATTTTTTTAACAAACAGAAACACTTTATTGGTACAGCTCATGCATTTATTTAATAAGTCTTGTTAATTAAAAAAATTACAAAGAGTACCATTTTATATAGACGAAATTATTCGAGGAGAGTCCAAATTGTCGGGATGTTGGGATTCCTTTGCCTTCTCGTTGTTGTCCGGTGGGAGACTTATCCGAAGTAAATGAACGTGGAACGAAGAATGGAATTAGAAAGATAAAAGGAAGGTGGATCTCCACCATAGGGAGTTGAAGCGTGTGTGCTGTCCAGTCCCCCCACCGTGTGGGTTAGGTGAGGAAGTCGCCCATAAAACCCAAACCGTGTAGTGGACTCACACACGGTTTTTGCCCTCCGCAAGCATCGTGGACCGTCTGATTTAGCTTAGTACGGCATGTACGGCCCCAGATCGGCGAAAGATCGAGGTCCGGTAATTAGATCAAGCTGCAATCAACCCACGGGGGCATTTTCGTCACTGAATTTTTTTTTTCGAGAAAATTTGGTTGCCGTGGTAGGGCTGCTGGGAATCGGTTTCCCGATCAAGCTGGATTCTCCTCTTTTGGGGCGTTACGAAACGCGACAGGGAGGCCCCAAACCCGGATCGTGCCGGCCGTAACGGAATCGCCGAATAGAACGGCGTAACTTACTTCCTGAGAAATAAATCTCCTCGTCTTTCGAAATTCTTTGACTCCATAAGACGGTGTAGTAAATGTTGTGCCCTGGCTGTTCGATTTTGTTGACATTAAATTGTCAAGCAATAGTCTATGTTTTTTTTTTTTTTTCTCAGCATTAAAAGTCTTTGGACTCTTGAGTTCCATAGCGTTAAGGCATCTGTTTGAGTGTTGGAATTGACTGCAATCCTTCTTGTAAACGTGGGAGGCAAGGGAGTCCAAAGGTAATAAATGGTCTGTATCTCTTTTTGGTTGTTAGTTTTCAACTAGCAAGCCATCCTTATGGACCATCTAGAAGAGGTCATACATCTTATGCCTTGTTGAGTCCATGAAATTGATGCATTTCACCTTGTAACAGGTGTTGGTGTCACGTAGTCAATGTAAGATTCCATGGTTTATGCCATGCTTGTCAAACATTTCTCATGGACGCTTAATTGAGTGGTGCAATGAAGTATTATCCGCAGATGGTGGTCCAATATTGAGCTAAAAGGGGCGATTGCAAGTCTACATTTATTGTTTTCTTGATGGTCCTGTCATTTTTAAATGAAAGACCTATAAATTATCTAGTAATTCAATGATCGAAATTCTTAGAGATCTTCATGCGGCGTTTATGAAGCATGCATGTGATATTCATCCATAATGCATTGCTGTCTCACCTGTAATAACAGAGCTAAACCTATTATTAGTCTTTTCATATGCTTATTTCCGTGACCCCTGATATGGTTGTAGAAAAAATTATATATTGGGCTCCAGAAAAAAATATCTTCCGTGTGATTTCATATTCTCGAACGTCGCTTGTTTTGCTAAGTTGGTACAACTTATGTAGCCACATAACCTTTTATTTTGATGAAATTATGCTTTTAATCCTCAAACTTTTACTCAAAATTTTTTTTTTTTATTTTTTAAACTTTTGATTATTATAATTTAATCTTTTATATTTTTAATGTTTTGATGAATGAGTAAATTAAAATTAATAAAATAATTGATACGTTACTCTATCAATCAATCCATAAATTTGCGTTAAGAGACATGTTAGTTATTCTATCAATTTTATTTAAACGAACATTATGATACAACATTTTTAGAACATGAGATTGAAACATATTTTGATCTTTTATTTTTTATATTTGGCTTAAAAATAATTTTTTTAAGACATAAACTTTCACTCAAAATTTATTCTAATTTTCAAATTTATAATTGTTACGATTTAATTTTTTTATATTTTAAAAATATTATATTAACTAATATGTTATTGCATAAAGTTGATTAAAATTAATAGTATTATCTTAAATATTTTTATTAATTATTTTTTATTTAAAAAAATTAAATATAATATTTTTATAAAAATAAAAGGTTAAACTGTAATAATTAATTAAATTTTAAGTTCATGAGAATCAAGTGTTTCGCTTTCAAGATGTCTTCGTAACAGGGCCGTGCGCGGGCGTCGCTGACGCATCTTGAATAAAATAATAAAAAGATTGTTAGCTTGCACGGACTGCAGTAGACATAGAGGCGAAGGAATTAATGGTGACGGAGTTATGGACAAAAGAGAAGGTAAAGGGTGGCGTGTCCGGATCTCCGCCTGGCGAGGGAAGGACGAGTTGGGACGAGGATCGTCGCATATGCCCGACGACTGGTTACGGTCAAATATATGATAAACGCTTCCTTCCCCGCGTGGGTTAACGGAGCACCAACGTGCTGTGGTTACGGTGAGCTTGGGACAGGGACGAAACTTGTCTCCTTCCATGTGTCAACAGATGATGGCGACCTGAGAAGCCAACATAAACGTCCCGTGAATTGAAGATAAGACGGTTAGGTGGGACCAGTGGCCTGCTCTACTTAACGACACATGGACATCAATTCTTGTGGAAGCTCGTAATTCTCTGTTCTTATAACTCTCAAACTTTGACCAACGCAGCTGAAACGATCACAACAGTGCCTATCACGAATTTAATAGGATTTATAACTAATCCAATCCTGAATCAGAATGCCTCACTTCGTTAGCCATTGAAGTTGTCGCAGTCCCACGTTCAACTAACGTTACAGGGTTGCTGACTGAGGCCTGTTTAGATTAGTGTTTAGAATAGTAAATACTGGTTAATAGTTATATAAGATAGAATCAACATCTAAATCAAATATATCCATAACCTGCTATACGCCGTTACGCAAAGGAATGGTTGGATCTTTGTATGTTCTTTAGTCATGCATATCCTTGACTATAGGTGCGATGGTGACAAAACAACTAGAAGTGCAATGAATCAAGCTTGCTCCACTTGCTTGTGGGCTTCGGTGTAGGCTCCTCAACTTGACCTTAGACTTTAGGCTCACATGATGTCCGAAAATGATTTCTCATGATCATTTAGCCCAAGCAATGATCATTTAGTTCAAACATCACCATGTTTATTATAAATCTCTTTCACATGTAACCGTTGAATCCAAGACATCAATAAACTTGACCATTCAGATGGAATTGGTCTAAGCTCAAGCAGTAATCATTTAGTTCAAACACCACCCATTCTATGCTAATTCTCTTTTATGTGTATAGATAAACATTGAACTTAAGTCTCTGATAACTTGAGCATTCAAGTGGAATTTGTTCACTATTACACTTATACAATAACTATGCTTAGCTACCAATGCATAAGGCCCTCTCATATTTTCTTTCTAATGATAGTAGTCGTAGCAATAGAAATAATAATAATTATAATAATAAAAGACAGTGCTCATGATCATAGCTATTTGATTATATGATAGAATTTTGACAAGACAAAAAAAAAAAAAAAAATAGTTATGATTTCTTGTTTCATTTAAAAAAAATTGTATATATGATTTGCAAGCAGGCACAAATTGCACAGCATGTGCCCTAATCGTAGGATTTTTCTAAGACTAGAATTGTGGAGAACTCACACATGTATCACCATGTTTGGAGTATTCCGGTTGGGTCATTTACTAAATTATATGACATTTCAAATCTAATCATTTGCTACTACTGACTCTCTAATTTGAATCTCTATTAAAGGTTAGTTGTTTAGCACGAGAGATCTCATCAACATAAATTGCAATAGATCTGGTTGGATACTGGTTTTCAAGTATAGCTGGCTATATTTTAATTAATGACTAAATAAGACTTTCACATGACTTGGATTATTTGACATCCGGAAAAGCTATGAGATGCTGCAAGGCTGCAGGTCATAGAAATGGAAACATTGTAATAAAATTACAATTGCGAGTCATGCAAGTTATCTTAAGTTAATTAAAGTACATAAAATGTGGTGTCCTTTGTGATTCTTTTGCAATGATCCTTATAGAATTTGTGAAATAAATTATTCAAATGCTAGTTGGAAGAGCGCATGGTATCACAGTAATCCAAATTATTTTTATTAGCTTATGTCTTAGTTTTAGTCATTCAAAAAGTTAGCAGCGATCTACAACTTTTTGATGCAGTCATTCAACATGGAAGGCTGGGTTGTAAAGTCAAACAAGGATACATGCAATAATTTGGTAGCTTATCAAGGAATTGAAATACTATAAAATTGTAAGATTCGTCCTTCAAGCTACATGCAATGGGCAAGTAGGCATGTTGTACATTTCTTCAGTCAAGCAGTGTGAGCAACTTTCCTATTAAATGATGCAATTTGGGACATAAGTTGCTTGCATACATGATATTCATTCAATGGTGACCATGTTCATTGTTTGGTTATTTGGGATGAGATAAAGGTTTGATAAGAGATGTCAAGCAGAAAACATTCTTCTTTGTCAGCTTCTGCTACATGATCTATGTGGCTAAGGGTGTGATTGAATAAGGAATATGAGAAGGAATAGATATTTTAAAATTTTAAAATCAGAATTTTTTGTTTGGCTATTTTTCAGAGAAAATTTTTAAAATTTCATGAAAATTAAAACTAAGATTTGAAGAATCCAAAATCCTCATTTTAAAGTCTACCTCCAGAAGTGTAATTTATAAATCCACATTTCTAATTTATAAAATCGAGATTTATAAAAAGATTTATATGGTATCACATGGCCAACTATTCGATATAACTTATTGTAAGGTTTTTTTCATCAATTATAGTTACCGTGCAATATATGGATGGTTGTGATTGATAGACTGGATCTCTCTAATTCAAAGCTAAACTAAGTGAATCCATTATTGAGCATTAGCAGAGGAGTAGTGTTGTGCCAAGAAATATACATGATTTATGTTGAATTTTTAAGCCTAAATCCAATTCAAATTTTGTCAATGCTGGCCCAGCTAGACTCAAACTATGAGTTGATTCACCACAAAAATAATTTTCAGTCCCCAAGGAAGATAAAAACTTAGGCTAAAAATTAGGGCCACTAATTGGGCAGTTCATATCAAAATCTATGGTAAAAATTAAGCAGGAAGATGATTTAAAATGTTAAAAATATAGACTTACATTCCAAAACCCTAGAAAGATTCACTCATCATATTGAACAAATTGCAACCATCTATGTGAAAATAGACTATTAGGAATTGAATTGATGATGGCCAATTTTGATGGGAATGAAGGGCCTCCAGGTTCTCCCCAACTCACTCCTTCTCCTTCCCTGCCTTCGAGGTAGAAAAAAAAAGGAATCCATCGATCTCAAATTCCAATGGCTTTAGGTAGCATCCTCCTTACGAAGTTCCTCCGTTTATTTTTGGTTTAATTTTGAGACTTTGGTGAGTTTTTGATCGAAAGTAATATAAGCTTTAAAGAATTTCTGTAATACCTTGAAATAGTTTCACATCGGATGAAAAAAAAAATTGAAAAGCATATAACTTAAATTCACTTACTACTAATTAACTTGGACTTTTAAGGCTATGTGGATTCAAATGATAGAGAGAATTCTCTCATAGCATTGAGCCACTTCTGCAAACACTAACGATAATTCATCGTCATCTAATAAATAAAGAAGGTATGGAAAAGAAAAGTTTGAAGAGCTTATAATTCAAGTTCATTTATTACCAATTAACTTAGCTTCGTAATAGATTAATTGAGCAAGCAGATGGACTTGAAGCATTACAATTTCTTTTGTAAAGTTGAGATATTTTAGCCTTTTTTTTGGGCATTTTGATCTCTTAGAAAAATGAAACCTTTATACCTTATTTAGGCTGTTGCATTAGCTCGATGGGTGTCTTGTTATCATCTACGCTAAGAATATCTCAACCGTAAATGCCATAACTTTTTGATGCTATCTTTTGTCTAACTAAGAATAGGGCTATTTTCTCTTTCCCAAAAGCGTATAAACCACTTCTCTAATCCCGGTTGCTATTGTTTTTTAAGTGTCCTTCTCCTTAATCATAAAACCATTTGATGAAAAAGACAAAGGTGAGACTTGTCCATTTTATAGCATACCATACCACATCGGTATTATACCTATATCAGTAGGAGGTGTATACTGAATGTACTAACACTATATCAGAATTTTACTTGTACATCCTTCGATATTGAGATGATGAACCATGTTTGAAAGGAAGAGTCAATTTTTTTTAATTTTTTTTTATGATGAATTTTTGAACTAAGGAAAAAGAGAAACACCTGGGTGATCAGCAAAACATTCCTTGAGGTTTCTTGAGTAGAGAAATGGACTTTTAGTCATCCAATTTTCAGAGATAATTTACTAAGAAAATTTGGTCTTCTGTTAGCATCACTAATGGCAGCCCCAAGCCTGGATTAAAAAGGGAGGAGGTTTAGCATTTATTTGATAACCCATGTAAAAGAAGATCAAATTGTTAAATGAATCCTTTTCATGTTTCTAAAAAAAAATGTTTCTGTTAAAAAAGCAAGACAAAATTTTGTTGACCGTTGATGCCTCATTTATGCATAACTATTTACTGCATTTTTTAGTCTATGATATATGCTATTGCTTATATTTAAATCTTGTCAGTGCATCTATGCAAACATCTCCATTTCAGTTCCTTCAGAACCTAGGCCATTCTCCTATTTGAGAACCATGCAATTTATTGGAACAGAAAGATTGTGGCTATGTAAGCCTATGGTACCTAAATGTTGAGACTGATGGTTATTTACCTCTGCAGATACTCTTATCTTCTTGTTTTTCTGCTGATATACTATGAATGAATTATTTTCATTAAAAAATTACAAATATAGTTCTAGTCAATTAGATTATTATTTTCAATATCTTCGGATAATTCATGAACTCCAATCTCTTTATAAATTTTGTTGGTGTTTCTTAATTTTTTCTTTAGTTATTCTTGGTTATCCTGATCAGATTTATATGGGATTAGGGTTTAACAGTTGCCAAAGTGTTAGCAGTAAACCTTTAGCTAATCCAGCACTTATACATCACTGTTTGCTAGATTGATTGCTCTTTGAGGAATTATTTAGTGCTCTACACAAACATTTACTTAGTACGCAACAAAAAATATGAGATATTTGACTGCACCACTCCATATATGCTGTTTTGATTGGAATTTTATGCAATAAATGTTTCATCTGTATCGCATGAACATAGTAAAAATGACTACAATATACCATCAAAGTATGTGGCTCCATGCACATTTCCATTTTGCCCAAGTTTTGCAAAGATGTCCAGGCTTCTGCTAGATTTTTTTAAACTTGATTGGATGGAGCTATTGTGTTTGTTTTATGCTTATATTCTACTTATAGTTTAAGAGGTCTTTAACAATCCAGAAGTGGAAATTTCATTATTGTTTGGTCAGTTCAAGCTCTTGTATGTGTACCATAGACCAAAAAAAGAGTTGATTATAAGAATCATTGCTATGAGTTAATATGATGATCTAACTTTCTTGGAGTTGTCTTCCCCCCTCCCCCTCAAAGAAATACAGGTGGATGTCCAAACTAGGATTCAAAATGTAGACCTATCCTGACTCCAATGTGGAGAAAGATGCCATCCAGCTTAGCTAGGACCACTTGGCATGCGGTTACCTTATCAAATTCTTCAAAGATACATGCTTCCATCAAAGCCTAAGTTTCAGACGAAACATGCATTGCATGCATTCTCATGTTATTCCTTATTGCTCTTAGTCAAGATATCATAGGACTTTCTTTTCTCCACTTGGACCCTTCCATGCAAATCCAAGCCCCTTTGTTCAACATGGCCTCTTCTGGCTTTCACTACTCATGGCTATGCCTTCTTATTAGGTTCTCTGTCTTTAAACTCTGCTTGTGCTACCAGCAAGCTTCCCTTCATGCACACATTTTAAAATGTTTACATTTTTTTGTTTTGTCAAATTAATAATAATTTAAAATAAAGCATACTAATTCTTATTGGGATGAAAATTTAGAAACTAGATGGTGGTTTTAAGTCAATAAAATTTAATTTAATAAATCTAGAAAGTTGATAGAAAAGTTGTTCATGATATGTTTTCACTAGAGCTGTAAGCAAGGCAAACAAAAGTGAGCCGATCACCATCCAATTTTGGCTTGTTTTGGCTTGAAATTATATGGAATGAGCTCAAGCTTGCCTCGAATCAAATAAATTAGGCCAAGCCCAAGCTCAATTAGGTTGTCTAGGTTTGATTGGATGAAGGAGAGGGGACTACTAGATAAAAGAGATGGAGCAAATTCGAGGCTTGAGAGGGGGAGTGTGGTAGTAGTAGTAGAGGATAATGTTTTTTTTTAGTGAGGAAGGTCATTGGAGAAATCTAGGCGGTAGTGGCCTTAGTAGCCTTGTTAGTGGTAGGGGCTTTGAGGAAGGCGATGGAGACATTGATTGAGTGGCAGTAATATTTACACTTAGATCCCATTTGATTTGGTGTTAGAATTGGAATTGAAATTAGATTAGAATCAAAATTGAAATGGTTCATTCCTTTCACTGCCTCACATGAAAATAAGAATCGAAACCAGATCGTAATTTGTCCAGACTTTGAAATCAGAATAAATCCAAATTTTAATTTTGCTCCTTTGCTAAAAATTTCAAAAGTTATTTTTTTTTGAAAATATTTTGATATATGTACTCAATTTAATTTATTTTTTATAAATAAAAAGGTCTAAAAATAAATAAATAAAGACAAACATTGTAAGAGCATGATTTCTTCCCCATCAGCATGAGAAAAGGGAAAACAAAAAGAGTGCCGCAGATTCTTTAAGAAGACAAATAATGTGAGTTCATCTTCTTAGCTCTTTCTTTCTTAAATGTCTAATTGTCCTCAAGCATCCAAGAACAAAAAAAAGGGAGTTACTATTCTTTGATTGAGTCATATGTATAATTATGATGTATACTCAATAAAAGAACCATTCGTTGTCCATAGAGATAATGATGGCATTGCCTATATTTTTAATCCTCCTTAAAATGTGACTCTCATTTCAGATGGAATTAAAATTGAATCTCAATTTCATCCAAATAAATAGTTGGAATTAAAATTAATTATTTTAAATTTTATTTTGCAGCCTTATTGTCGCAGGCCAAATGGACCCTTAGTGAAGAACTCGAAGAATTCGTTGATCCAAATGTATCCTTAGTGAGTTACGGCTAGCAAAGAAGGGTTGGGAAGGAATTGGTAGCATTGGCGGTAAACACATAGGAGGGGGTGATTGTTAAAGTTGGGCGAGGGTGGATGCATGTTGCCAGTGGAGAGAAGGCCAGAAAGGATGAGATTTGGAAGAGGCCTTGAGAGGGGGCCAGACGTTGGAGATAGGTAATGAAGATGATGGATGGCAGGAGAAGAGAAAGGGAAGTATGATGGGGGTAGGAGCCCTAGGTCCGCTCATTCTCATCTTCTATTCTCCTCTTTTAAGGTCAACCATTGGATTCTAATCCAACAATTGAACAATATTGGTTTAACCATTGGTTACGATCTAATGGATGGTAACATTTTAGCAAATAAATCTATGATGTGTATTATTTAATAAAAAATATATTATATTATATATAATTTTTATATATAATACAATTTGAATCAAAAATGAATGAGCTGAACCCAGCTGAAGCTTAGCTTGCTTAATAAACAGGCTTGAAAATCCAGCTTGAGCTCAATTCATTTGCTTGAGTGAGTCAAGCTCCAGCTGAAAACCAGACTGGAAATGAGTTGTCTCATGAGCAGCTCACTTGTTTGACAGCCCTAGTTTTTGCATTTGTTAGAATAAAAACAAGCTGAGCTTGAGCTGAAAATTGAGCCAAAAATGAGTTGCCTCACAAGTAGCTTGCTTGTTTGGCAGCCCTAGTTTTCACATTTGATAGATTAAAAGAGTGATGCCTTTTTTGTCATTAATTTGTGATAGAATATTGGGTGAGTGCTAAATAAATAATTTGTTCACAAGCTGAAACTTTTTTGTAGTATTGCAAAAGTTTCACGAGGATGTTTTTCTGGACATAGTCAATAAATTACACACGATGTTTAAATGTTTGAAATTTTTTTATTCTGCAAGAGTTGGTTGCATACTTGATTCACATCAATGTGGCACTGACTTGAATCGGTTGGCATCATTTCATATGATGCCATATATGACATGATTTTTGATATGGTTTATTTGATGTACCATGCGCAATATTTGTCCGGTATTGACCTTTTCCAAAATCTTACGAGTTTTTGTATGCTTTAACATATCAGATTAAGCTCCAATAGCCCAGCATTATACTGAGGTTTGATTGTATTCACTGTAACAATAAAGTCTTAATCTCAAACTAGTTAAAGATTATATCAACTGATAGCAATTTTTATGTAACAAGTTTTTGCACAAATAAGTCCTTTTACTTTAGAAGTGCAGCATCCGTCTGCCACATATGGAGATATTATGGCACAATGCATGCCTAAAAACTTAGCAGGTAGTTTTAGTCCTGTTAAAGCAACATTTACTTTTTGTATGCAATGTCATCTACTGTAACTTATAAACCAGCCTATGAAGATGCCTGGAGCAGGGACAAACTACAAGATTGTTCAGTCTATGTATGAGGCTTCTTGGAGGAAAATGTGGATTCAGTGGCCAAGGATTCATAGTGATGGTAAATATCTACTCAGCATCATGTGATGTGCTTGAGACAAAGTCCTCATAATGGCCCTTTTGATCATTGCCACTCAAATATTTCTTCAGTTTAGGGTAATAGTTTTCATATGGTTAACTGATTCATCATAATGACAGTTCTGTCTGAATCTGCTGATGTTATAGATAATGAACATGTTCTTCATTAGCCACCCAGTTATGTCATAGTTCTTCCTTTATTTCCGCGGATGTGATTTAACATTTGTTGCTATTTTGTAACTTAGTAATTTTTCTAACGCAAGGAGTGTTAAGTATAAGGAAAATTGCCTTTTCCCACTTTGATGCCCCTTAATGAAGGCCAACCATTTTTTTGAGAAAATATTTTTCTCTTGCACTTATCTTGAAACATAGTTTGTAAGCTGGATGTTCATTTACAAAGACCATATCTGCACCAAGTGCAGGGATTCTCTTAATAATTTTCACTAGGATCAAAAAAGAAAAATAATAAAAAAAATGATTCAAAATAAAAGAACAAATCTTGTTTGACATGGATCTGTTTATATTCTTTTTCCTTTTAAAAGACGGAACCTGCAACATTTGAGAACTTAATATTTACTTATCTCTTCATGATTTTGCTATCCATTAAGTTAAGCTTTCCTTATTTATGGTGCATATTTGGGCATAGCTTCTGCATCATTGGCATGAGAGAATGAAAAACAATCTGACTTCAACCTTTCTCACTCTATCAGGTCTCTATTTCAGTAGGAATACTTTATATTCATACTGGAGTTTCAGAGTGGAAAGTTACAAACCCTGTCCATGTGGTATGATATGTTTTTATGGCTTTATAGTGGTAACAGTTTATGGGCAGTTTACAATGTGGTTTGCATATCAGATGTTCATTGGCTGAGAGAAGAAATCCTTTCATGGGGAATGCGGTTATTTCATTATCTTTGAATTGGCCCTCTTCTGTTACATTCTGATCTATAATTATCTCTTCTGCTTTCTAGGTCTGCTGCTATCACCACTTAAGATTTTATCCAGGTGGGAAGTTCCCCTACAAGGTTGTAATCATGGACTGGTGAAGGTGGTTATTAGAAGTGTGTTGTATATGATAAATTATCCGGCACTTTTATTTTTAACTACTAGGTTTCTTCTCAAAGAGAGGTGGCAAAATGCATGAATTTCCATGCATCTAAGGCGAAGACTTTGTTTTCAAAAGTGACTATATATTTTCAGAAGACCAGGTCTGTTTTCAAAGGCCTTCATACTCCCTCTCCATCAACATGCTTCTCAAAATCTATCACAGTGAAAGTGCTGGATAAGTTCTTTGTATCCAGGAAGGTAAGTATTTGACTCTTTTATACATATCCTTGTTTTTTGGGCAGGTTGAAGCTGCCCTTTTGTACCCAGGCTCATGTCACACTCTTTTAAAAATATTGGTCAATATGGTACCAACTAGTATCATTTAGCTTTAAAGCGCACAACTGAAGCTTTGGTTTGCGCATCAGCTGATAAATTGCCAAGCCACTTACATGGACTCCCATCTAAGTTGTTTCAAAACTGGTGGCTATTTGTAGGCTTAGGGGTGCTACAACTGGGGCAAACAATCGACTGGATCTCTGGAAACTTCTTACAACTGGGGTAAATGAAAGAGAAATAAGCAATCAGGATGTCATGCTTGGGGTTGCAGAAGGTTGGCAGGAGGACAAGATGCATAACCCTGATGTGCCTGCTATTTCACATGGAAGGGGTTTGACATCTTTTTGTATTTGTTCCATTTGAGGAGGTATGCAACCGTCTAGCAAATTCTGTCCTATGAGTGAAAGTTACTGGAGGTAATCACTTGTTACTTTCTGAATAAAAATTATAGAAATCAATTTAACTTAGAAATAATCAAAAAATAAAATATTAAAAAAAATTCTTAAAATATAATTTGTAAGGTTTTAGGCAACACTTAAATAAATTTTTAGGGTTTTCAGATTTAGATGAGATCACAGTATAGTAAACCCCATACTAATATATGTCGACTTGATTCATAACTCATCAAAATAATAAAACTACACTTGCCATAAAATTCTAAGGTTTAAACATATGTTTTAGAATTCAGATTATGATATCTCACATGAGCTCACATAACATCAAACATATCTTCCACTCAAAATTAGACCGAATCGGGTAGTCAATATAGTTTGGACCGATTCAAGTTCCATACCAAACCGATAGGTCAATATATATCGATTTTTCGATCGGTTTGGTTTAGCTCTAGCTGAACCAATCGGTTCGATATGGTACATCTTTCCTTGGAATGAATATGCATTCACTTTGAGATTGCTTTTTCTTTTTTAATTTGAATTTCTTTCAAGGTTAATTCGTTTTAAGCTATGTTTGGAAATGGGCTTGGTTTGACCTAAAACATATTGGGTAAACTAGCTTTAAGTTAGGTTTTAGGTTTGACTTGAGAGGAATCAAGTCAACCGTGTGTTTGAAAGCTAAGCCCGAAAAATTTCAGATAGCCCTTAAGCCTAGCCTTGGTTCGATCAGAACCCAACTAGAAGTTGAAGCCCAAAAGTGGGCTCAGTTGGAGCCTGATAGTAGGCCCACCCACCCCTTCTCTCTCTCTCTCTCTCTCTCTCTCTCTCTCTATCGGCCCCTCTCTCCTCTCCCCCCTATCGATCTCTCCCCCTCTCTCTTGATTTCTCTCGATTTCCTCTCTCCTGCCCATTCTCTCTCTCCCCTCTCTCTCTTAATCTCCTCTCCCCCATCTCCCCCCTCCCTCTCTCTCTCTCTATCTCAATATCTCTTCCCCCCTCTCTTTCCCAATTTCTCTCTCTTAATCTCCTCTTCAATTATCCTCTCTCTCTCTCTCTCTCTCTCTCTTTCCTTGCTTTTTGTAAAGATGGGCATTTGATTGATTCGGTTCAAAATTGAAGAAAATTGATCAAATCAGAATTTCAAAAATATATAATCAAATCAAACTAATACGGTCCAATCGTTTTTTTAGTTATAAGGCTTTTGTTTGGGCTTTTAAACCCAAAGAAGAAAGGAGTAACACAGTTTTAAGCCTATTGTTTGAGCTTTAAGTTTAAAATTTAGTTAATTTAGTTATCCAAATAACTAGATATATAAGTAAATTGATTTATTTCGGTTTTTCAATTTTAATCCAAAAAAAATTAAACCTGAATAACTGAATTTTTTAAAAAAAACGAACCAAATTAAATTGCCAAAAAAAAAGCCAAACCAAATCAATCAAATTGCATCGTCCAATTCGGTTTTCCTGTTAAACCGATATTATACTCATCCCAAGCTCTTTGCTCTGGAGAGAGGCTTGGCCTTAGACACGAGTTGGCCCAATTAGACTTTGGGCTTGGGTTGGGCTTAGGCCACAATTTAAAAAATAATAATAAAAAAAAAAATCTATCCGGTCCACCTTGCTGAGTAGAGGCATTCTTCATTTGCTATTCTTGGCTCTGAAAGTATATTCAATAGCATTATTTTTAATTTGTACTTTGAATATCAAAAGTGGAACTTTGAAGCAATTGGTTCTATTACTGTGTTTTTTTCTCTAGTTTTGACCACAAAATCCTGTACCAAGTATTTTGAGCCTATTAAATTACCCTCTGATGTTAAAATATCGGTTAGAGTATTTTGAAGCATTGCAACTGCATCAAATAGGACATCAAATGAAACAACTATTGTAGATGCAATACATTCCGTGCATTATATAATATAGTTTGGCCTGTACAAACTGCTGTTATATGGAGCAAGCAATATTGGCAGAATATCCAAACTATCTGTGGATAGCAAGTGTAGGTGTGCGTACAAATGCACTGTGTATGGGTTAAATGGGCAACACATGCCATGAAATAACAAGCATATTTTCTGTACATGTTACAGGTGGAAGCATCAGTTCTAAGTCCTCCTGTGGACAAGATGGATTACTTTGTTCCTGGTTGATGTTTAAGTGCTTGGTATATTGTGTAGACACCTACAGGCCTGTTCTATTTTCATTGGTATCTTGGCCCTGTCTGCATTGTTATCAAATGTTGTACTTGTCACGGACTTCTCGATCTCTCTTCAAGGAATTTTGAATATGGAAGCTATGTTTTTCCTATGCCATGCAACCCATGTATGGTGATAGGGTATTCAACGTAGGTGTGCATCTTGTTTTGGTACCATAACTGTCCAACTTTATTTTTAATCTACCAACTTGGACCTTGGACTCTCTTGTTTTAATTTGTAAACCTTGTACTGTATGATAGAGATTGTAATGCCAGGCAGGCTTCATCATGTTGTACTTCCAATCTATCTGTTGTTGGAAAAATTATTTGTTTAGGAGGAACAACTCCGAGTGTCTAAGTGCGCCACCAAATGGTGTTCTCGGGTCAGGCTACCAACAGTTTGGAACATGAAGTCAGTCGGAATTGAAAGAGACAGCAGAGTTAACCTTATGTAAGATTACATTGTTACTTGAATTGAAAAAGAAACAGAATTAAACCTCTGAAACACGATAATAAAGTGGCCTTGTGAGATGTTATGAAAGTAGTCCAGGAAGTGTACGCCATTTGCCAATGAGAGGCAATAGGCTAACTTGGGTTTGGGTTGAGCTGGGATTAAAATACATATACAATACATTTCTACTGTTAATCCATATCCAACGTGTTTATTTTAGATAAAGCTATGCTTATTCATCAATCCATTTAAATTTTCACTCTTTGTAAGTTGTGGACTCTTTTCTTGCTCTTCCTCCTCATCCAGAGAAATGATTACTAGCAATAATTCCACCTTAACCTCATTTGATGGCCCAACCCTAGATGGGTCGATGAAGCGGCCAAACTTACAAGCAACTAAAAAGCAAAACATACTATTCAAAAATCACAAACAATACACTAACAATAATAAAACCTTAATTTCATACCAAGTAGATCAACTACATGAATTTTTTTCTTCATTTTACTCAATTTTGAGTCATACTTTCTGTAAAGATTTTAAATATTTCTTTATCACTTCCTCTTATGTAATTTTTGGCCTATCTCTACCTCTTTTTCTTTCTACATTTATCAAATTACTTCTTCGCGGTTACATCTCTAGATCTACATTATATAAGTCTAAATCATTTAAGTTGTCCTTCCCTCAATCTATCCTTTTCAAAACTAGAAAGCAAAATATACTATTCAAATGTCACAAATTAATTTCAAACATATCATTATAATTATGATAAGTTTAAGAATTTAGGACTATGGCAGTCATAAATTAATTCTCGATGAAACTAGCTAAAATATAATTTAATATTTAACAATTTCACGGCCCATTCTGTCCATTACACTATAATCTTTTTTTTTTTTTTTTCAAGTGAACCAAATTGGGGCTTTACCCTGGTTAGTTCCTAATAGGATCATCTCAGATAACTCATCAAGTCCGTAGGCTAAATTTAAACTAATTCATTTATGATCACATTAGTTTTGGGTTGACAAGAATTGGCATGATTACATAAAAACTCTTCTCAAACCTATTTATTTTGGATGGATTTGTACACGTTGGCTTGTCCAAATCACAGTTTGCCACCTCTATTTCTAAAATAGAAACTGAAACCCAATTTCCCCTAAAATATCTAGCTTGATTGTAATAAACACTTCATATGAACATATGGAATGTTTCCTCAAAAATTCCTTTTGCTAAAATGTTCTTGCGTATTTTTTTTGGGTTGTTTTTTCAAGGGGACATATAATTTATTTTTCAGACCAAGTTTTAATATTGAACCTCCTGCCAACAATATTGTGAATGATACACATACTATTGGATGGCTATCAAAGAATTGGTTCATTGTTCAGAATTTCCAGTCATCCAACTTATATGATCTCCAATTGGGTGAGGTTTACTAGAAAATCAAATAACTAAATGGCTATCATCTTTCCATACATAATTGATATAGATTTTCATGATTAAAGCAAATATCTCCAAAAATCTATAAACATATAAGAGGCAAAAGAACCTAAACTAACAGAATCTTGAGCATTAATGAAAATAAGAACCTAGCTATGTATTACCCTGTACAAGATCTAAATTTTAATTTGAGGGAAAGAACCAAATGCACGGTGGAGAGAAGAACCAAGACACATAATAATAAAAATAATAATAAGCCTTCAAATAGTGCAACTTTTAGGTGAAAGTGGGGATATTCTCACTGTATGAGTTACAGTTAAGTTACACATAATTCCACATTTCATTTGAAACCAATTCTACAAATACTAACAGCAAAAAAATAAAAATAAAAAAAATCGTTCAATTTGAGCAAAATATCATCTTGCCCCCTGTAGGAGCTATTTTGTCAAGCTCAACTTAATATTAACAGCAATTTTGCCAAGATCAATCTAGTCTTTCAAAATGTACCACATGCAAATTGCTGAAAGAAAAGGTCATCACAACTTACTATTTTGATCGTCTAGGCTGATTAAGCCAATGCATCAACTTCATGAGACCTTCAACCATCTTCAGAAAATTTTAATTTTGGTGGTTGCATCAGAACGTTTGGAGTGCTTCATGTATAGAGAAAATTAATCTTTGCAAACTGTGTATTTTATGTTCCACAATAAAATGCAAGAACTTGCAAACATAATATAGGAAACATAAATACAAATGGGGACTCATTCATTAGGATTAAATTCACAGGTTATTCCAGAAGCAGCGAAGATATTGTCAGAAAATAAGTACACTCGTCTAGTTGTAAGGTTACGGTCTTAACATGAACAACAGAAGAGAACAGACATCATATACTAACACCCAACATTTATTCCAGAAAGCGCATCGTAGAGCTTTACATACAGGATCTTTGCTCCTTGTCGTATACAAGCGAGTTCCAGCAAGGATTTCGAGGAAGAAACGTCTCCTGCCAACATAATAAAACTCATCAACGAATTAATTTATCTTACCCACCGATCTCTCCGCAATCCAAGTCCAAGATTTATGCAACTTGCATAAAAATCACGAAAGTTTCTGATTTAATAACTAAGATCAAACCCTAGCAAAACAGAATCAGAACAATTTAACAGAAAAGAGTTCTTGGACATGCCAACAAACTGTTTGAGAAAAGGACTGATTGAGGATATTATGAAAAGGAGAAAGAAGAGAGATTACGGAGATATAGGAGCAGGTGGGAATGACGAGCAAGGAGTGGCGCTGGGCGTGGGTGAAGGCGGCGACGCAGAGATGGCCGGCGAGGCCCATGCCCCGCTTGCTCCTGGGCACATAAGTGTGGACCATGTCCATCACCGCCTTCTTCTCCTCCTTGGCTTCGCCTCCCTCGACGGCGACCGTCACATCTCGGAGGTGGTACTGGAGGAAGGCCTCCTTGTCCTCCGTCTCAAACCTCCCGTCCTTCTCGTTCCACACGATCGTCGGCGCAGCCACCGCCGGCTCTGCCGCCGTCGCCATCGTCCCTCGGCTCTCTACTACCCTCAGACTCCCGCTATCTACCGTCAAGGCTTGTAACGCGATCGGCGACTTGGACCCGGCACCATGGGCCGGCAGGATAATTTATTCGTCACGGGCTCGAGTCGGTGGGGACCGATTCACCGGAAGGCCGAAGCCAATTGGAGAGGCGGGGCATAGTTTAGGCCGTTGTTAATTGAAAGCTCAGCTAATTTCCAGCTTCAGGATATAATTTTCATCACATTATAATCGGCCACCACCAAGTATCAACCACCCTCGTTACGAAGAGACACCATCATGGATTAAGACCCAGCCTCGACCACCCTTGTCGACAAGTAATTTTTCACCGTAACGGAACTACCAACTTTTTTTACAATCTTTAATAAATTTAACAGCGCTAGCTCTATTACTTATTTGAAAAGGTTTTAATGCTTACCCATGCGCCTTTTCACCTTCGCCAACACCTGATTAAAACTAAGCGCTGTTAGGCCCCTTCCCCCAGCACAGCGTGCGGTTAAAACCGCATGCATATTCCACGTCTTAAACACGGGCGTATATACGTGACTCCTGCGTTGCTCTCTTTTGAATAAGAATAGACGGTAGAGTGGTTCGTAAATAAAACTTTTTAAAAGCTAGGGACTTTTTTTTTTTTTTTTCTCCGTCATTTTTTCTACCATTTTTTAATTTTTTTATTCTCATTTTCTTACATTTTTGGCATTATGGACTTCTAAAAGTGCAGTTTACGTATGGTTTTTTCTATTCATGCTGTTGGGAGGAGCTAAAGAAATTGTCTTGAATTATACCTTGAGAATTGCTCAACAAAATACCTGCACAAGAATCACCCATAATTCTAAGAATAGTGTACAGTCTTCTTAGACTTGACTTTTCATACCTTTTATATTATTTTTATTGTTTTTATTTTTACAGATATTAACCCTAAACCCTAAACCCTTTAATCTAATTATATAGGATATTTTAGCCTAATTTTTATTGGTGGAATGAGACTTCTGTATGCTAAATAGTTAAAAATAAAAATTAAAAATGTAGCTTTAATCCTTGCTTTGCATGCTGATATAGTTAAAATTCAAATCCCTATTTTTTCAATTATTATCCTACAAGCTGTATCAGAAAATTTTGCATGTATATATTTAACTACAATTTGTGCATGCTTAAATATAATTATTGAACTAGATTGCATGCTAGTAGGAGTATTGCCATTTGAAATCTTGCAATTTATATACTTAAATAAAAAAAAATGTGCACAAATTAAAGGTATGTATATTAATATCTGCTTCCGTCTTGAAACCATCTGCATTTATACCTTTGACACTATGACTTCTCTAAGAACTATAACTCACAGAGATGATGCATCTACTTCAAATATGATAAATTTGATAGAATTAGTTTTAAAAGGTAACAAAACCAGATGTAATTCTGGCTCATCAGTTTAAAACTTTAGTTTGCAATCCAAGCACCTAGCTCCACTAAAGAGATATTCTCTTCTCAAGACTAAGCTCCTAGCCCATCTATATTTTTAAATCAGCCATTGGACATCCAATTACCTCTAAGGATCTTAATTACCAATAAAAAACATGATTCTTAGTGTCCTCTTTAATTTGCTATATAATATTTATTATAAAACCAAGAGTGCCAAAGACTTTGGAAAAATCTAGAGTTCGAATATGGGCTCGATCATGCTGGCATTAAAAGGTTCAATGCCTCTATCTTTCTTAAATATACCATGATAGTTGGTAAACCTATTAATGACCAACTCCATCAATTCCAAAAAATCCTTAGGAAGGTTCATATCAAGGAGACCAGGTTTTTAGAGGAATTCAAGGTCTCTTATTTCTTAGATAAACTTCATCCTATTTGGACCGAATTTGCCAAAAGCTTAATCCATAAGTAAGGATATAAATTTCAAGATAAAAGAACAATATAGATCCAAAAACTCATAAATCAAAGGACAAACAAGAGTCAATCTTATCCAAAATAAGTCTAAATCCAAACACCGATCCAACCTTAGCCATGAACATATAAAACCAAAGCCTAAGAAATTTGAAACCTCCAAGCCTAAACCTAATCCAAACCAAGGTTGAGGGTCTAAAAACAAGTTTTCCTTTATCGATGAGAGAATCAACCATCTTATAAGGTATCATTACTATAAGAAGACAAAACATCTGAAAAAAGGTTGAGTAGCTCCCGTACCTCAAGCTCATGTGTTAGAGGTAGAAGACCTTTCTTTTAGGCATAACCTTAAACCCTTTATAAACCTACCCATCTTTACTAATCTTGGCTAGCGGTTGGATTTTAATGCTAATGCTTATTTGTATTTTGATCATTCTTGTTTCACTACCTTTTAGGATTTAAGTGGAGGATGTGTGATTCTTAGAAATGACATAGCAGCATAAGCATTGGGTCAAGATTATGTAAATTTGAAGATGACTTCTAGCAAAATCCTAACATTTCAATGCGCGTTATGTATCTCAAGAGTCTACAAAAATTTAATTAGTAGGTCTTTTCTAGTTTAGTGGAGCTAAAAATAACCTTGATTTTGATAAAGTCATAATTATCAAGAAAAACCTTTTTCATAGCGAAAGGTACATCGATGATAGTTTCTTTAAACTAAATGTATTTCTTCAAATGATGAATGCAATAAAAATACTTCTTTTTTTTTTCATCTAGGGTCATGAATGTATGTGATTATTATGTGTAGTATGAAATACTTGGACATATGCATTTTGATAGAATTAGATATATGATAAATTTAAATTTGATTCTAAAGTTTAATATTGTTGCAAAATCTAGATATGAAGTTTATTAAATCTAAGTTGGCTAGAAAACCCTTCAAGAGGAAGGGAATTTTAAAGTACTAAAGTTATTGCAATATGTGTGATTCAAACTCCAATCAAAAGAGGCAACCACTACTTTGTTGCCTTCACTACTGATAGTTGCTCCCATTTATGTTAGTGTTTTCTCCTCAAAATTAAGGATAAAATTTTATATATGTATATGATTTCTAAAGCCAAGGTAAAAAACTAAATTAAAAAAAAATAAAATCCTTATATCTGATCAAGATGGTGAATACATCCCATTTGCTATGACCTTATTTTACAAGAAGTATAACATTATATATGAGGTTACTGATATGATAAATGCTATGCTTATAAGCTTTAGTCTATATGAGAACCTACAAGGGAAGCCCTCCTTTCTGCTTGCTTTATTCTTAATCATATTTTTTTAGGGATAGTGATAAGACTCCTTGTGAACTTTGGAAAGGTAGAACCTCAAGTCAAATTGTCTAAAAGTATAAGGGTGCATAGCCAAGGTTTGTGTTCCACAACCCAAATATGAGAAAATTGGACCTCAACCTATTAAAGTTGTCTTTATAGGTTATGCCTTATATAGTAATGCTTATATATTCTTAGTAATTTACTTTGAAATAAGTGAAATTTTTAATAATATAATAATTGAAGTTAGATATGCTAATTATTTCAAAAATATCTTTCCTTTCCAGAATAAGATTCTTTCTTAACCTTATGTTTTTTCTTCTTCTTCCTCAACTATTATTTCTATGCCTAATCTAATTCCTGAATTAACAAGTAAAAGATTGAGACTTCAAAAGAATTTTGGTGATGAATTTTATCACTTTCTTATTAAATGAAATACTTTCAATTACGCTAAGACTATGTCTTCTGATGAGGCTTTATTTTAGAAGGAAGCTCCTGACAATAAAATTAAAACTATTGCACAGAATAAAACATAAATTTTAACTGATTTATCTTAAAGGAACAAAGCTATTGGTTGTAAATGGATATTCAAAGAGAAGTTTCGACCTAATTATATTATTGATAGATATAAAGTTAAATTAATAGTAAAAGATTTTTCTCAAAAGAAAGTAATTGATTATTTAATACTTATGCATCTATTAGTAGTTTTACTACTACGACAACTTTTAGCTTTGTCTTCCATTTATATCTTATTAATTCACCAAATAGATGTAAAATAACTTTTCTAAATGGTAATTTAGAAGAAAAAATTTACATTGAACAACTTGAAAGTTATGTAATAAAAGGTCAAGGAAATAAGGTTTGCAAATTAATGAACTCTCTTTATGGTTTAAAATAGGCTCCTAAACAATGACATTCAAAATTTGACAAAGCTATTTTATTATTGGACTTTCAACCTAAAGATTTTGATAGATATGTCTATTTCAAAATATATATATATAAATGACTTTATCTTACTTTGTTTTTATGTTGACGATAGTTTAATTTTTGGTTCTTCTATTAATTTAATAGAAGATGTCAAGAAACATATTTTTAGTATTTTTGATATAGAGGAATTAGGTCAAGCTGATGTCATTCTTGGCATGAAACTAGTTAGGAACCAAAATTTCATTGATTTGAGCCTTTTTCATTTCATTGAAAAGATGATTGATAAATTTAAATATAATCTTAAGCCTATCACTACTTCATATAATTCACATATATATTTGGTTAAAAGCCAAAGTAAACCCATGAGTCAACATGAATAAGCCTAACAAATAGGTTTATTGAGATATAAAGCTAATCATGCGCATCCTGATATATCCTATGCTGTTCGAAGATTGAGTAGGTACATCAATGATCCTAATGATAAACATTGGGTTGCCTTAAGAACCAAAATTTCATTCTTTTAAGCCATTTTTATTTCCCTAAAAAGATGATTGATAAATTAAATATAATCTCAAGGCTATCACCAAACCTATGAGGCAACATGAATATATCCAACAAATAGGACCATTGAGATATGTAGCTAATAATACTCATCTTGATATATCCTTTGCTGTCAGAAGATTGAGTAGGTATACCAGTAATCTTAGTGAGGAACATTGAGTTGCCTTAACTAAAATCTTTATCTCAAAAACACCTTTGATCTTTCACTAGTTTATACTTGATTTATTGGTATAATTGAGGGTATAGTGATGCCAATAATAGATTCTCGTGATATAAAATTCACCTACCAAATACTCCTGTGATTGAATCATCGAGGGGGATGAGGCTAAAGCTTATAAGACAGTCATTAGTATAGATCCTTTTCTTCATGATTGGGCTACTATGAAAAAGGTTTAAAGGGTATTAATAAAGTATTGACGTGACACTATGAGGAGTATAAACTTTGGAGTTATAACTCCTATCCATTCCTATGGTGATGTGCTCCATGTGTTGTCTAGGTAGAGTTTAGCTCTTAATATATTCGAGGCAATACATTTTGCGAGGTATGTTCCATTACAAGCATTTTTTAAGGACTCATCTAAGAGAGAGTAATCGTAAAGTTATGACTATAAGAATAGGATGACTCCCTAGTAACTCATAAAAATCAAGGTCACCGCATGGTCATAATAATGTTAACCCGCTTAAAAGACTAATGTATTCTTCATATTATGTGCACGATTATAGAAAATTAAAGAAAAGACCTGATTCAATATTCAGTCCATCATGAATCTTTAGTCTAATACAATTATAGAAAAGTGCAGATTCAAATTCAAAAGGTATCCAGCATGATGCATAATTGCTTGCCCATATTATTTATTTATAGTTTAATATATATTTTTTTTACTTAAGTTTTAAACCTTCATGGAGGATTGTTACTGGTTTGAAAAGATTTTAAAACTTTAAAAAACCGACATGCCTTTTTCACACCAGATGTGGTTAAAACCGAGCGCATATTCCATGTCCCAAAAACGGACGTGGATATGCTACCGCTGCATCGCTCGTTTAAATACGAATAGAGTTAAGCAACGTATGAGCAACATTTTTTAAAAACCTAATACATCATTTTTCTTCGTCATTTTTTTCCGCCATAATTCTCATATGTTTCATATTCTTATTTTTCTTCGTTTTCAACATTGTGGGATATGAGAAGTGTGATCTACACTCGGCTTCCAATGGGCTTAGAGACTAAGCCTCCGAGTTGTCCCTTGAAAAATGCTGTAATAAAATAGTCCATCCATAGTTGCACGGGCAGTACACTTACTGCACACCTCCCAAGACCTGAATTCTCATTCTTTTTATGCCGTTTTTATTATTGCTATTTTTGTAGAAATCAATTCCGTAAGGCTATCCATTTAGCTTGCTTTAACCTAATTTTTACTAAAAGCTGTGTGGTGGCTCCAAGCATTGCAGCATTCCCCGTTTTGATTCTGTTCAAGATTTATTCAGTCAACTGCTAGACACATCACCGGATAGATGCAAGCTTAGGGACCTCTCTCTGAAGGGGCTGCTTCGCTCCATTTCAGGGTTCCAGAAACGACCTAAAATCACTGCGGCCCACCTGTAATCATGTTACGCCGCTAAACCGGACAAATGAAGCAAATATAATCAACAGAAGCTCTAGCACGGGAAATAAAAACCCACGAAAAACACCATATTAACATGTAGGTGTGATTCATTCGGACCATACCATTAGATCCATACATGAGAAATTGAACAGTCCTAATAACTCAAAACGACAGCCAAGCAATTGAGACTCAAGCAGCAGTTCGCTTGCATAACAATCAATAAATTTAGTATCGATGCCAGATCACAAAATAGAAAGATCTGTAACATCCAGCAATACCAATCACGATGGAGACAAAAGTTTACAAAAGCCTCCATGTTCATGTTCAGTATAATTATTACAAAGTCCCACAAGATCATTTAAAGCAAGCTGCTCATGTCTTATTCTGCGCGAGACTGGCCAGCCCGAGAGGAGAGGATGATGCCAACAATGAGACCATAAAGAGCAAGTGCTTCAGCGAAAATGAGAATGAGAATCATGCCCACAAAAAGTTTTGGCTGCTGTGCATTAGCCCTGCAAAGAACATGTACCAGAAACCATCAAATTTGACGCTATCATATGAAACCATCAAGCTCAGTCATTCTGGCGTGGTATAAATTAAACTAGGTCAAATAAATTAGGATCTTTTCCAATATTTGATCAAAGATGAGTCAGACAGCTCGCAAGCACCAAATTAACAGGCAAAGATCAGAACAAGTGCAGAGATTATGGCTGCTCATCTGAATACGTGAGTGACAGGACAGGTTATAAGAAAATAGCTTCTTTTTTTTTAATAACATTAGGCCAATTATAATATGAGTGAACAAGTCATCAATTCTATAGAAATAATAAATTTTGGTGCAAAATGTTCCCATCCTACAGCCTGATTCAGACATCTGAGCTGCCATAGGAAACAAACTTTACATTGTGCCTATTTTCTGCACCTCCATACCCCACTATGACCATTACCAACATTTGGAAACGAAAACATTTGAGGCCAGTTGGAAAAACACACATTTGCAACGCATTCCAATTAAACCTTCATTATCTACCAGTAGGGGATTTATAAAATCCTTACTAGAGACTAATATCCTTGTTTTGTGAGTTTGTCTTGCCTCTTCGTCATCTTTTGATGTAATCCATCATCAGTGGAACCTTTGATTCAGGCGCATGTAACATCTCAGTTGCTTCTCCACTAAACTAATTTGGTGGGACAAATGCACCTATTATTCATTAGAAATATTACTCTTTTAGTTGTAATGCATCATGACTCAATATTCTTCTCCAAATGACACTCATCCTATGTAAGCTGAACCTCCCTATTTTTCAACATTGTGATCATATGATAGTCCGAATTTAGTGTCATTTTATCAAATACTAAGCCTCAGATGTATCCAACAATCAATGCCAAAAATCATATTGCCAGTTCTTTCACCCAACTAAAATAAATATCTACATTTACTTTAATGTTTCAGTAAATTAGATAGATTGCAAGAATGGCCAAGCTTGCATTGTTTGGCTATTGGTCTTGGTCATAGACACATTACAACTTCCATTTGCAAACTAGAGCTCCATTCCATCCATCAAGTTACTAATTGGTTCTGCAGTTTTAGTTATCATAACCAGAGCTACATGTTAACCATATTTTTCTTCATCAAACTCTTCCAGAAAGAGCAAGCAGCTCAGTGCCATCTCTAGCACCTCAGTACTCATTACATGTCTTACAAGTATACATTATATAAGAGGAAGAAAATTTCTTGCTCAAAGTATACATTATAGAAGAGGGAGAAAATTTCTTGCTCAACACAATCACAGCTAAACCAATGTTGATCAACTGAATCTGGTTTCCGCTATCATTTCCATAGAGGCTTAACCGATACTAGTAATAGCTCAGTTTGCTATTGTGCAAACAAAATGTTGCGTGTGGATCTTAAATCCTCCAACCTAGGCAAGCTTCTTAAAATATTGCTTAAAAGATAAACTCTAACACATGCAATGTGTGCTTTACTTTCAAAATCGGTGATCAATGTCGATATGCAAAGGAGGTACAGTTATAAAGGTTCTGTCAAATTATTATATAAATTCTATCCTGACTTATACATGGACCAAGGTTCATGAAAAGCCAATAGTAGTCATTTCATATACTGGAGAAAGGAATTAACTTTGTTTTCAAAAAAAAAAAAAAAAGGAGTCACAAATAGATGCCATGAGAACAGTTGATACAAAAGTAATAGTAAAGCAAATAACATTCTTTCCTGAAAACTAGCATCAAGAGAATGCTTCTACAGCAGAAACAAGCATTACCAATCTTCTAATAAACAATAACTCTGATACTACAACAATCATACAAACAATTTTGATTATTTAACTTCTCAGAGCAAATTGAAACAAAGAATTTATAATTGAATATGAATTGTGTACATCAGCCAAGCAGCAATGAAGGGGAGCATGCGATCACATGACCATCTAAAGAAGCAGAAACCTCAAAGTATAATGATAAATAAATTAAATCTTATCTTATATGCGAGTGATCACAACTAAAAGGAACTGTCATATAACAAACAACTAGACAGAAAATGATAAAGAATCTCTTTGAAACAACAAATGAAGCATGGATGTGTCAATTAACCTCTTCTCAACCATAACATATTTCCTTTATTTTACAAAATCCCCTGCCATAAAAAATTCACAAATTAGTATGGACTAACCCATAGAGCTGACCACATAAACTAGATAGCTAAAATGACTCACCCTTTCTAACACCATCTTCTACAACCACAAACAGAACAATAGAAGGACAACTTACAACCCTAAAATCAGATTAAATTCCAATTGATTCTGTGAAAATTTACACCATAATCCAAGTACTTACCAATTCCATCAAACAACAGACTAAAGGACAATTTTTTTTTTAATCGATATGTAAGATGAGAATCCAACCACGAACCTCTATCCTTTAACTTCTCACAATCCTTCATCCTATCGCCTATAGCGACTGCCAAAAACTTCTCTTTTATTTTTTTAACAAAGCCTCATCCCATCACCTTATCATTCTTAACGCTATCATATACACGTACATGTACATATAACAGAAAATCAATCTTCGAACATAAATCAGTCACTATAGGAAATTTATCAAAACGCAAGATAATCAGAAATCAATATGAAACTAAGAATCCCGGATCCAGATCTAGAGTTCATAAGAGGCAGAAGGGTGACAAAATGTTTACCGGACTCCAGCATCGCCAACGATTCCGATAGCCATGCCCGCAGAGAGCCCGGCAAGACCACAAGCCAACCCGGAGGAAAGATGGGCGTAGCCATCGAAGAGATAATACGATTTGGCCTTAGGGTTTATCCCGGTACTAATGATCACGGCTATGATCAACCCGTAGATCCCGAGCACTCCAGCCATGACCACGGGGACGATCGACTTCATCACCAGCTCTGGCCGCATCACCCCCATCGACGCCACCCCGACCCCGCTCTTCGCCGTCCCATAAGCCGCCCCCATGCCTACAATCCCAAAATAAACAAAAGAAAAAAAAAATAAAAAAAAAATTAAGAAACGAAAACCCTAAGATCGGAGATCAGAAGAAAAGCTAGGATCGGGGGATCACAGGAGAAGACGAGGGCCGCCGCGGCGCCGAGGAATCCGAAGAAGGGGGCAGTTTCATCGCCGCTGAAGTTCGACATCGTCGGAGAAGTCAGAAGAAGCCTATAGATCTTTCGAAACCCTAACTCTAATTTGGAGGTTCGAAAACCTAATCTCAGAATTTATAGTATTTCGGGGAGGAAGAGGGAAATAATTGATGGTATGGATGGACAGGGGGAGGGTCGCGGCGTCGAAGAGACTGAATGGCTTCCGGTAATCGGAGAGGTATATGGGAGCGCCCCCGGCCTTTGCCTAATCTACACGTCTTACCGAGATGGCCGGAGATGGATGTATGCGATTTAAGCTAATTTTAATGAAAGAGTAATTATTTTAATTATAAGGTAATTACAAATCAACTTATTTGGATTTGGATTTGGATTTTCAATTGAGTAGATTTATACTTCTTTTCACTCAATCCAGTATGCCAACTAATTTAAGTTTCTCAATCAGGTATGTTTTTTTTATGGTAGTTAATAACGTGGCAACGGACCGTCTCATGTTGCACTGATGCCGCAAGCTAACAGCTGGACTGGCTTTAGAAAAAAAAAAAAAAAAAAAATTAGAAGACCGTTTTTATATACCTTCGAGTAAAGTTTGAAGATTTTATCTCCTCCGACTAAACCATGGTTTCAAATCCTCCTCTGACGAGTGACGCGAAAAAGAAACCAAGGGGCTAAAGAGAAATAAAGAATGTTGAGCGATGTTCCTTCTCATACTCTCTCTAGGGGTCGAGAGTTCCAAATCTTCTTTTGACAAAAGTCCGGTTCCATCGTCCGATTCCATCTCCTTTGACGAAGTGCAATTCTATCTCCTTCTTTGGCAAGCACAATACCAAGGAGAAGCCAAGAACGCTGAAGAGTGCGGCGCTCTCCCTGTCTCACCTATCACAAACAATCTTTAGTAAATTTTTATTTTCATATGCAGAATAGTCACATACTTAGCATATTTTTTTATCTGTAGGATAACTCTACTTGATGTTTTCTTTATTTTTTTTTTCCCTTTCAAATCTATAGATCAACTAATAATTGAAACAAACAATCTGATTTATAAAACTTCATTATATAAGTACCATATATTTTGTTGGCCCACCTCATCATCCCCTTCTTTCCCCCATATTTTTAAGATGCTTTTAACGGCTATAACTCACACCTCCTCTGCATCTGAAAGTCAAATGTAAGGGTTGATGATGTCATCCTACAGCTGAAACTATCAAATTTCATGTTAATACACTTAAACAATGAATTTACTTGACAAGTTCGTATGCCAGACAATTTGAGGCACTTCAATGAGGAAGAAGCTCTCCTGCTGATTAATCTTCTTTTGATTTTAACATTCATGTTAATAAACTTAAAACAATTAAAGCTCTCCTTTTAATGTAGAAGCACTTCAATGTGAAAGTAGCACTTCAACCTTATTACAGTTCTTTTATGTTTCTTTGAAATTTATAATGAATAGCAGTCCTTATTAATATTAAATATTAAATTTAATATTAAATTTATAAAAAATTAGAAGAAACCTAGTTCTTAAGATGAAAAGAAAAAGAATTACTTTAAATATGAGTTTATTCAATGAATTGAGAAAAATAATTATTATGAGAAAAAAATATAATTTATATAATTAATATTTATTGTTGGGTTGAATCAAGTTAAGATTGAGTTGGATTAATCCAGCATATAATTTATATTAGGTCTAATTTTTAAATTTATTCAACTCATAGGTTTTTAAATACAGATCAAGTCGAGGTTAATCGAGTCAAAACCGAATTAGGTCATGAGTTATTCCAATCCATTTACAATTCTAATCACAAGTTGGTCAATGTAAGACATATATATATATATATATATATATATATATATATATATATATATTTCTAAAACACTTATTATTTCCACTCTATTTTTTTTTATTTTATAACCTCAGAATAATTCCTCCTATATTTTCAGACGAAGGAGCAAACATTGCTTACATTTAGAAACCGCACGTCATGATACACTTACATGCACGGTTGCTCATGATTTTAATTAGCTAAGACACATGACACAACTCTTTTATAATTAGATTGAGTTTGAATTAGTCAAGACTAACATGATTATAAATAGATTAAGTTAAGCTTAGACCTCAAATCTGATTTTAGATCAAAAAGATTTAAAAATAAAATGAATCATATTTCCTAAAATAAGCTCCCAGCTCCTAAAACAATTTTACCTTTTTCAAGTAAAACAATTTAACCTTGAAAAGAAAATGCCAGGTTGTAACGGCAAAAGGAAAAAAAAAAAAAAAAAAAAAATGCCTACCGGAATTCAAACTCAGGTTGCCAGATTCAAAGTCTGGAGTGATAACCACTACACCATGGAACCTGGATGGGCTAAAAGCAAACTCATTTTTCATTTTTATCTATAATATAAGAACAGGCGACTTTTTTTTTTAAATTAGGATAATTCAATAGATGGAGCTCAATCAAAAGTTAGGATTTACCTCTTACTCTAAGTTGTTGAAAGTATTATGGGCAAATTATTCTGTAAGGCCTGACCAATATTTGGTCAACAGAAAATTTTATCGCGCAGAAAGCAGAAAGAAACAAAATTCGGAGTGAAACAAGCCTTTTAAAATTGTAGGATCCATAGACAACGAAATTATTGGCCAACGGCTTGCACTTCTAAACATAAAAAAGCTGCCACCATGCAGTCTGCTGTGCCAATCAAGTGCAAAATAGAGATATTAATAAGCAATGTCCCTAAAACCGGTATTAAAGTTTTATATTGGTATGTAAAGTTGCTGATAAGTCGAATTGATTCATAGTCCAATCTAATCTTGACTCAATCTAATACATATTTAAAGGCCCATAGATTAGATCAGATTTACAAATTAAACTTTAATTTAAATTTCAAAACGAATTCGAATCTTGCATTTTTTTGATCCAATCCAATTCAAATCTGATTTGATTTAGCTCATAAATCTTAATTTTATAAATATTAAAGTTTTTTCATTCTAATTATTTTTATTAATTTATTAAATGAACTCTAATTTAAATTAATTTTTCTTTTCACTTTAAAAGCTAAATTTTTTCTCATTTTTTTACTTGATTATATCTAAATATTTATCTTATATTATTTATTTTGATGGATTCTTATTTATAATATTTTAAAGTATATCAATAAATATTTTAAATATTATAATTTATAAACTTAATTATAATCATTTACTTGAATAAAATTAAAAGTTTTTGAATAAAAGTTTAATTTTTTAGTCTCAATTAAATTGTTTAATGCAACTATATTTGATTATCACTTAATAGATTTTAACTATAGAAAATAATTAGATACTTAGATGCAAATATGATTGTATCCAATTCTATCCTAAACCTCAACATTATAGGTTAAGCTCGAATCATATTTAACTCTAAATAGATCTAAATAACCTATTAAGTCTAGAATTATTTTATAGACCAGACCCTATCTGACCTAATGAGAAAATGAGTTATGTTTAAATCTAAAATTATGATCTAAATATAAAACCAAGATCAAGCATACTTGATCTAACCCGATCCATTTACAGACCTTTGGTATATTATCAGTTTGATATGGTACACATCCTATATCAAGATAGGGTGCAATTTTTTTTTTACTCTTAATCACTTAATACTGAAGGATACCAAGTAATATAAACCAGTACCAGATAGTTTGAATTAGTATTGAATTGTACAGATCGATTTGGAGTAATTAAATTCATATTAAATCAAAACTTAATATTGTATCAATACCTTATCGGTACAATAAATACAATGGGTATGAGTCAGTATTTGGCAAATCTTGTTAGTAAGTTTCTGCAAACAAGTAACAAGAAATGTGAAAGTTCAGTTGGGTTAGACAAAAGCATTCATCCCCACTTTAAATACTGCAATAATAACACATTAAAAAATGCAGAAGGTTACAGCTCTTCCATCTTCATTCTCCTAATTAACTTGGATTTTGATATAACAAAAGAAATTGTACAGCTATCCATCAACAACTAAAAAGCGGGAGGGAGAACCAATAATCTAACATAACACTTCTTTTTCAATGTACATTTGCAATACAGTGAACACCAAACCATTTAAATTTTTAGTTTTTGCTGTTCTGCTAGTTTTCTATATGGCTGCTGCTCCTACTTCGAGACAAGAAGATTGTGAACCCAGAAAGAGTTGAGGATGAAGGTGAGAGCGAACAAGATGGTGGAGACCCCTTCTCTTTGCCATTGGGAAGAGTATAGCTGCTTATATTCTCTGAAGAATTACTAGAATGTAGTATAGGATCTGGTGAGCCTCCACTAAATTCTAGCTTCCCAGTTTCATGCACAAACTCATCTAGAGCTGTCAATGATTTCAACTGCTGGCCAAGAGAGGCAATTGTTTTCTGGCACTCTGCCAGCTTCCCAGCAGCCACAGCAAGCTCTTTCTCCTGCAATAAAGACATGATCACTAAAATGAGCAGTCACAGGAACGACTATATATGGAGAGCTTTAACTGGTGTATAATGGGATACCTCCAATCCTTTTAAGTTTAAAAATAATGAAGAAAAAGCATTCAAAATAATTTAAGGACTATAGCAGATTCTATTTTGCATTTTGTCAAAAGAAAGTCTTGAAACTATGCACTGCTACTGTCCATTGGCCATTTGGAGCTTTGAATTATGCAATGACTAAGAAAACTCCCAAAGAGAAGTAGAATAGTTATAATAATAATAACATAAAAACTACTAGAAAGCCAATACCCATTGGAATAGGTAATAATAATAATTAACATAAAAACTACCTGAAAATGAAGGTACCAAATCCAAATTACCAGGGAAAGGAACATTAGGATTTCACCTTCTTAATCTTCAGGTCTACGTTTGAGCTTGTAACTTGCCAGAGCTCAGCATCTCGCTTTATCCTCAATATCTCACTCTCCAATTTCTGACACTTGGCTACAAATTCTGCACTTAATGCCTTTTCTTTACTAACTTGTACTTCCAATAGACCCACCTTATCATGCAGTTTTCCTATTTCCAAATGTTTTGTCTCAAGCTCGAATTCTAATGCCTTTCTCGCAGCCTCCACAGCCTCTACTTTAGTTGCAAATTCTGCAGATTTTGTCCTCTCCTCCTCGGCTTTAACTTCTAAGGAATCCACCTTCTCATGTAGCTTGCTGACTTCCAAATGTGCAGAATCAAGCTGGGTCCCTAATGCCTTTCTCACAGCTTCTAGAGCCTGCACTTTAGCTGCAAACTCTGTAGATGATGCCCTCTCCTCCTCCACCTTTCTTTCTAACAGACCCACCATTTCATGCAGACTACCAACTTCCAAACTAGCTGACTCAAGCTGAGAATCTGAGACCTTTCTAGCACCCTCTGCAGCCTCTAACCTTGCTTTAAGTTCTGCAGACAGTGCCTTCTCACCCTCAATCTTTCCTTCTAACAAACGCACCTTATCATATAGCTTTCCAACTTCCAGTTCTGCTGATTCTAGCTGAGCTTCCAGTGACTTCCTCTTTGCCACCACATCCTCCACTTCTGCAGTGGCTGCTTGTTTTGATTCATTGGCCAAGTCTAACTGCCTCTGCAGTTCAAGCAACTTATCCTCATCAACTCTGAGCTGATTGCAAGAAGCCGTAAGCTGATTTTGTGAATCAACTAAAGCCATCTCCAACTCTGCTTTCTCACTTTCTATTTTCTTAACTTTTTCATCCAGTTCAGCCAACTGTATATGCAAAGCTTCGACTTTCAATGGGCTATCTCTCACAGTAACTTGGTCAGAATCAGCAAGTTCAAAGCTAGAACTGACACGATCAGCCTCAGGCAAACCTACAAGTCTCTCCATCTCAAGAAAATCATCCATTAGGTCAATCTCTACAGAAGTTGTGAGGTTGCTTGCACTGGCCTTAACATTCTTGAACTGATCAAGTTCAGCAATTAAAGCTGATGCCCATGAATCTGAGCAGCCTGGCTCATTATCCATACTCAGCAACCGTTCCCCATTATCTGATTGGCTATCTGTAACAGATTCCATGCAAAATGAATTTGCAATAGGCTTGTGGTCATTAACTGGTAGCGATTTATATGCTCGAGACCGTAACCTACGGCACTCAGCTTCAAGTTTAGCAACCTTTTTTATACTCTCTAAATGTTGCTTGCTGGCTGTCTCTGCTGCTTTATTACTCAGCTCCCTTTCCAGTGTCAGCATCTGGAGATCCTCAGATTGAGAGAGTAATTCAACCTTAAGAGCTGCATTTTCTTTCTCAGCAGCCTCAAGTTTTGCTTGAAGACCGAAGCTGACAGCGGCAGCAGCTTCAGATTTTGCAGCTTGCATCTGTGCTTTGAGTTCGACAAGCTGCTTCTCAAGCTCAAGCTTCTCAGATTCCCACTCATGGGTCTTCTTAAAGACAGCATCATGGACCTTTTCCTCTTGCTCCTCTCTTGCTTGGCGGAGCTGCCTAACGCATTCCTTGAGGGCATCATCAAGGTGACCAAGTCTATATTCAAGAGCAGAATTTTTCTGGTTTGCAACTTCAAGTTGCTGCTTCAGAGCTGCAACTTCAGTTTCTGCCTGTTCCCAGCCTATCAAAATGTGTAGTTTGAATATTCATAAACAGTCAAATGAAAATAATTATGCAATTCTATTTAAACAAAGCAAAAGAAAACAACAGCCAGTGTATCTGCACGAGATTACAACTCATCAACTGACAGAAATTACATGTACAGATAATAGAGTAGTGCAAGCCCACCATGACCAGGAACCTTGGGTAGAAAAGATTCCGAATGTGTCATCTAGTTCTTCATACAAGTTAATTTAGGCACTACTAGCTGTGAGCTAGCTCACATAGTTTGGATTTAGCTAGTACTTCTTAACAATACTCAGTAAATTTTTCGCTGCTCTTTGTTGATAACTAACAGATAAATATTAAAAATAATATTATTAGCATAACAAGTTAACAACTAACTGCATCCATGTGTTTGTGTCTGCATAGAGAAGGTACTTATGCCTGTGCATGTAGAGAGAGAGAAACATTTGATTAGATAGTAAATATTTGAGTTCCTTTTTGAGTGAAAACATGAATTATTTGTGATACAGCGTAGCATTCGAGATGTGTGTGTGTGTGTGCGTGCGCCACAGCGCGCGCGTGTGTCTGTGTGTGTGTGTGAGAGAGAGAGAGAGATGGTGATAAATTATAGTGCATAATTCATGAGCAATGGACATGGAATTGTGGTTTTCTTATTTTGCTGAGGTAAAGAAGCATAATGATTAGAAGTGATAATGAGGTACATCAAATTTAGACATTAGATAGTGCAAACTAGAATCCCTGTGTTTATATACAACTTTCAAAGGGCAAAAGGGCAAATAGATAATCTCTTAAGAATTGCTCCAGTTAAACATAAGAAATACACATTCTGCACTCATGCAGATACTATCTTATTCAACAACTGTTAGACAGCTTTAATGGGTGCGGTCATGTCAGCCTCTGTAGAGTCTACCAATCAACAAAAAGGGAAGAAAAAAGGTCCCTAAAAAGTTCTCTATGGAAGATTGGTGAAAATAAATAGCAAGAGAAGTAACCACCACTGCCTGAATCACTTAACAAGCACACAACTGCCCATTAGTGATGGGCTTCAACAGCAAAAAAATCAGCAATAAGTTTTGCAGAATTAGTGTCCCACACAACTTGACCATCATGATACCGATTATAGGCAACTGGGATCATTGATTTCTAGCATTACAAAAAAGAAAAATGAGGATCCAGACCATAGTTATTTCGCTAGTTCACAAGAAAATGGTGAGTTTTTCTGAAATGCACCGGTCCACTGTGTGCTTCCCTCTAATACACAAAGCAAATTATGTTTTTATATAAAAAATTATGGTTTCTAACACTCTACAGAGATGCTTTCATAATATCTGTCTCATATACCCTTAATGAATAAAAAATTAAGAGAAAACTATTATAATTCAAAATAAATTTGATATGATATTATATAAATCAATAAGAATGAAATTTGTCATCCTAACTCAGGCAAGTCAAATTGAATGGAAAAGAGTGATTTGCGGAATTGTGACCTGAACTTGAACCAGATGAACCATCGAATTTGGTGATAAATGTCTATATTACAGTTATGGTGTGCATAAGTTGTGATATTATGTCATAAGTTCTAAGATAAAAGATCAGGTAATTTAAGCTATTACTAACAGAATCATCCTAATTAATTTACAGCATATAAACCTGCATTCACACACATCTGTTCCATCTGTTATAGTATGAATTAGTACAAGCACAGTGTTTCTCTTTACCTTCAAGCACAACTATTATACCTTATCTTTCCTAAGTTTGAACAAAATGAAAATACACATAAAACACCACTAACCTGAAACAGCTTCTTCTGCAACTTTCGCATGTTGCCTGACCAGTTCCTCTTTAGCACTGATGTCCAGAAGAGCAGCTGACAGTTTCTCAGTCAAACTCTTCACACTTTCATGGACTTCACCATCACCAATGTTTGATGAAACCTCTGGTGATTGGGCATGATTTGGGGAAACATTATTGGAAGAACCCTTCACTGCCTCCTGTATGACAATTGGTTTACTATGTTATGACCCACCATGGTCATGTAAGTTAGAGCTAAACACCAGAATAAATTTGTTATTATTTCTTTTCATTTCAGTTTCCAACACATCTCACATATTTACTGTGAGGATTTTTTTTTTTTTTTTTTTTTTAAAGTAAAGAAGTGATTAAATGTGTAGATTTTATCTTAAGCAGCAAGACCTAATGCATGGGGATGGCTTGGTATACTTTAACATTATTCATCAAGTTTCAAATTTTGTTAATATTCAGCAATTAACATTAACCCCGTACAAACTTTTGTGAGATCTTGATGGAGCAAGTTTAGCCAAGAAAGTGGTGTGTTGCAATAACTCGTAGCTGGATGGTTAGTTTCTGTTGAAGGAAATCTTGCATTGCAGTTATGTTGTTTATGCTTAGACAAAAAAGGTGCCATCCTCTGAAATATCTAAGAATTAGAATCTGAAAAAAGAGGAAGAAAGCTCTTATTTCCATGAAATAATAGAGAGTCAATAAGATCAAATGGCTGCAGGAAATGAAGCTGTCAGATACACATTAACCCTTTCAAGGCACCTTACTTGAAGGGCAGTTTCTCACCTTGAGGTGAAAAGTAACAAATTTATGTTCAATATTTATATGTAACAGCTGGCATAGTCAGAGATTTAAATGAAAGAATTAATGAAAGAGTTAAGTCTATCGATTAAATTCCATTCAGATCCTTTCTTGCCAGTGCTGTTTAATGGCCTCTGCCACATACAACCAAACCAGTACTTCCCCACTAGTCTTCCATGATGCAGTTTCAAATCTTCTCCTATCCTATTCATTCCTCATTTTATACTTCCTCGTTTATTACCAGATCAATTTCAAAATCATATCTAGTATACATCCAGCTCAGAATCCCCATCTCCGCTGTATATGTCTTACATTGATGGGATCTTCTCATTACTTATCATTCTGGTTGATGAATCAAAGTATTGTTTTAATCATTTAAACAGCTCAATGGCATTGGATGACAACATGACATTCAAAAGGCACCAATCTATTTCAAGCATTTTACTTCAGTCCTGCTGGAAAGAACATCATCAATCTTTCCAATCATTTTGAAATCCATCTAAGGTAAAACACAATTTGCTGTTCTAAATTAATCAAGATCGACATCTTCTTGAGACTAACTGAAGCTAAAATGGGGGAAGAAAAGCCCTATTCCAAAATTTTGAGGGATGCCTTTAACTATTAATTGCTTTTAAAGCTTTTTCTAGTGTTCTAGTGTTCATTTGGTAAGGAGTCAGGTGTGGAAAAGAAGAAAACAAACAAAACAGGAAGGTTCAATTAACACCTATGAAAGAACAAATGGAAAGAAGATAATGGAGAGATCAAAACTACAATCCTCCTGATTTTGCATTTCAGTATTTTATCAAACACCAATTGAACAAGTTATCAAAAATCAAGCAAAACAATTGACTGCGTTGTTCTCCAAGATTTTTGCTGCCCACTTCAACCATTCATTACTCAATTAACTGGCTCTCATGATTCATCTTCAGACGCTAAACAAACCAATAAAATGAATTAAATTAGGAGAAACAAAGAGGGCAGTTGACAAACCTGATCATCTGAGTACCTCTCAGAATGAGACGACACCGATCCTGAGCTCTCAGTCTCACCGGGGCTCTTCTCGGTCGACTTCCGCCTCCAAAGCCAACTCCGGCGATCCATCTTGCTATCTCAACCATCTAACAGATCAATGGCACTTGATTACTCCTCCATACCCACCACCGCCCCAATTCCTCGACAGATCACCCCCATCAAATGCCCAAACGATCAAACCTTTTCAAACCAGAAAACATCATCGGTTCGAAAAGAAATTAGCAAACCCTCAATTTCACCGATCAACGTAAAAATAAATCATCGAACCAGTCTCCTAAAAACAACCCCACAAGATCAGAAATCTACAGAGCGCAAACCCTAAAAGAAACCTACTCATCATCCCAAAATCTCATCTTTTGCCGAACCCGATAGCATCCCAGCAAAAAAACATTTTTTTTTCTTTAAAAAAAGGAATTCTAACCAAATTTATCACCTTAAATTAGCAAAGAAGGCATTAATGCCAGAGAGAGGAACGCGTGATGGATGTGGGGAATGTCAGCAGACAAGACGATCGGCCTGGGGTATTTGAATCCAAAATGCTTTCTTTTTTCAAATTTTCCCCAATTTTCTGACTATTTATGCAAAGAAGCCTTAAATAACTGTTCACTCATTAATTTATGCAATCGATCTCACCTCTTTGGACCGAATGCATGTGAGGGCAAGAAGAAAGTCGCCTCATTGGAAGCCCTTTTCAGCTTTTTCGTCGGTTCGGGAGAGGCTCCATTTCTTTATTGCTTTAAAACGGACCCAGCCTTATTCCCGCCCTCAGGCTACGGAACGGAGCACTTTCCGTTCCTCTTCGCGTTTGTGCTTTCTTCTGCCATTATCACCGAATAATCAAGCTTTGCTATAGAGAGAGAGAGAGAGCGAGAGAGAGAGAGAGAGAGAGAGAGCTCAGAGCTCCTCTAAGCATCACTGTTTCCAATCTTTCATTTTTAGCTTCTCTCTATTGCTTCAGTGCTTTATATTGATTACTCAGCAGTAAAGTACAGGTGCTAGTGATTTTTAACCTTAAATTTTGCTCTTTACGCAGGGATTAGATGGTTTACCAATAAAATAATGAAATGGCTGACAGAATAATGAGAGGGCCACTGCTGAGATTATTTGGGTCCACAGGCAAGATTGTTTGACACCTGGACCTTGTTTTGGCTTTATATTGCCTCATCTGCCCTTCTAACATTTCCCTTAATTTCTTTATCATGGATGTTTATGTGTAATGGCCAGCTTAGTTAGATCCTAAACTAAATAAATTTGTAGAACCACCGACATCTCCTTAAACTTACAGTGGTAGATGAAACAAAATGTACTATCATCTCGTTTCGTTCCATTTCATCGTGTTCCGATACTAGAATAAAAGGTATTCAAGATGTGCCGGTTGAAACATTAAGACAAAGATTAAATTACCTTATCCTGGCATTTGAAACAGGGGTATGCCTCCGTATCCCACAAAATGTTTCATCAAAATCTAAAACTATGGATGAAACCATGCAAGTGCTTACTTATGCATTTGTACGCTTACTCGGGAATATTGCAGCGATGTAGGAGGAAGAACATATGGTTGATTGATTAGGATTTATCTAAATTATTTTTTGTGATCATTTAAGATAATTTGATAGATACACTTTCACTGCTAGCTCTTTAGTTTGTTTCGCCCTATATGCATATTTTAGTTCGAGTTATGAAGATATTTGCCGGTGTGAGGTGTGGTTGGTGGAGGTACGTTGAATGGATAGGCTTGGTACGGTCATGTCATGAAATTAATATTGCGTAGTAAAATTAGTTGGTTTGTCTGCATCTTCTCTTGATTATATTGTAGCAGGACACTAAAATCATTGAGGTTAATGCTTAAACATTGCCTAATAATTCTCTGTTTATGAATTGGTTTTTAGTGTAGGTTACATGGGCCTCACTTCAGGAACCTATGCTTAGCATATGCTTCAACTTAAAGGAAGGAAACCTTCAAGGTTATGGCCTCCACTTATTTTCTCCTACTTTGACGTGGGTTAGTGATGAAGTAGAAACTAGTCCAGCAATCACAATTTAAATATTAGGTTATTTAATTTATGATGACATAAATAATCTTTTAGCAAAAGTTAATTTGTAAATTCCCATTTTAAATGACCATTGCAAAATTTCCTTTTTAATATAACATGATGAAGTTATAAATTTTTAAACTGCTTAGAAATCTTGGAATGCAGAAGGGACAAACATATAAGACTTGTTGATAGTGAAGGTCCTCATCTCATCACTGCTGTGACCATTTGTTTGCTTCTCAACTTACAAATGGTCCAGTGGTTGAAGTTGCCTCCAAAAGCCGTCCAACCGATGATGACATGCCTGCACTATATAGCTCAGGAGAGGTAGCTAAAAGCTGAAGAAGAAAATATCCCATTTGATTATTAAACTGAATCAAATTATTATCATAGGATACCAGTGTCCAAAATTGCAAACCCTACCCTTTCTCTATCGGCCGACAAATTGCTTCCCTTCTTTCCTTACAGTGGACTCTTCTGATCATTGATGTGTTTCATGGAACTAATTTTAAGTGTGCAGCCACAAGTTAGAATCAATATATTGATTTCAGTTGCCCAGTAAGAATTGAAGCATTTTGGACAGATAAGGAAGGGATTAGCTTTCCTACCTCACAAGAGATGAAATGTAGCATTCTAAGATGCAATGTCTGAATCCTGATTGACCCACAGGGTAGGATCCTTAGACATGTCACAAAGATATGGAGTTGAAAGTGCATGGCTCCACCTGATGTGACTCCAGGCAGCTAAGTTGCCCTCACACTATCTCACATGGAGGTTTTTAGGTCTTAGATGATGCATGACCCTGAACATTAATTTTGATATGAGAAATGATGGAACGATATAAAAATCATTAGAGCCGCATCACAGTATCACATCTAGTGCCCAAGATGAAAGGCCACCTTCATGAATGAAATGCCACTTGTATGACAGGCCCCTTTCTTAGCAAAATCTCCACTACAAGAAATCCTCCTTGCCCAAATACTTGCAAAGTTTAATCTCTGCCATAGTTTTTCCTCTTTTAATTTGAATCAAAAAAACACCGCATAGATTGTAATTTGGATGAACGTCCTACCATGTTTTCCAATTAGGCAATTCACACTCGCAAGGATGTAGCTAAGAGGGAGGGGGTGTTTTGTTGGAGACCATACTCCTCAATATAAGCTAAGATCAAATTGAAAGACAAGCAATAGCTATCAAAGTATTATTAAGCTTCTTAATCTTAGGACTTTCTTGCGAAACACTAAATTTTTAGCTAAAATATACTTTTGGTTCTCAAACTTTCACTCAAAATTTATTTGGATCTTTAAATTTTTAGTTGTCACAATTAAGTCTCTCAAATTTAAAAAATATTACATTCCTCATATTTCGTTACATAAAGTGAGTTAAAATTAATAGGATAGCTCAGGTATCATCTTGATGTGAATACACGGAAGCTTTTTTCTATTGATACGTCAACTAATTTATCAATTTTAACTCGTTGTATACAAAAAAAAAAAAAATTAAAAATATAATATTTTTAAAACATAAATTAAACTGTAACAACTGAAAGTTTGAAAGTTAAAATAAATTTTGAATGAAAGTTTAAAATTTAAAATTATTTTTTTTAATATTATTTCTTAAAAAAACAAAAATCTCCATCCACTAATACATGGGATTTCAGTTTGAATAGTGAATGAATAGTTTTGCAGTCTCTTATACCTGGCAAATCAGACAGCTCACCTTTTGATATACTAGGATATCCCACAACACACCTAACTTATCATGTTCTCAGCACAATGCTTGAAAGGGAGTCGTGCTCTTGCTTGGATATCAATATTCCATCCAATTCTTGATTAATTTATCCATTGGAATCCACGGATGCGGTGGTTCGTGCATCCCTTTCTCTTTCTCCTAGCTGCCCATCACTGTGGAAGGGTAAGCCCTACGGCAAGGCTTAGGACCAAACTTGTTGCCCTCTGGTCCACCTCCTCCACCTTGCAATCATTCTCTTCCCCAAGGCCCACTTGCTTTTAGACTTTATGGTGGCATTGAATGTTTCAAAGCTATATATGTGCTGATGATGTTCTTTGGAGCCAACTCAGGCATGAAAAATAGCCTCGGCCTTGTAGGTCACAGGCATCAACAGGGTGGCCGAGTCCAATGTTGATGCCTACCTGGCTGTCCTTCCATTGGGGGTGGCAAGCCTTCTGTCAATGGTTGTCCCCCACAAGTATATCTTTGTTCACTGCTCGTATGCGCATCGAATCTAGGAAAGTTCAATAATTTTCAGACAAAAAGTTTCTCTACGATTCCATGGGCAAGAATTACTGGACCATTAGCAGCTAGAAATGGTGCAAAAATATTAGCCGTTTTCAAACATAAAAAAGAACTTGCAGGAATGATAAGCTCAAGATAAGGGGGGCTAAAAAGAGTAATAAGGATGAAAGGCCTGAAATTGTTGATACATTGTTGGACACATGTGACAGATAAATGAGTACAAAATAAGCCAGCATAAGGTAAGCATATCAACAACAAATGACAACATTATACCACAATTTGACTGTCATATTGGAGCATAACATTGAATAAATTCATATAAGTTGCTGACGGATGTTCTAGGATTGATCAGATCAACGTTTCCATAGATCTTTTGATAGCGGTTGATTTGATTTCAAAAATTGACTTCCATTGCAGTATCGCCTTATGGTATCATTTCGAAGCTGAAAAATGTTCATAAGAGAGAACGAAGAGGAAAGTGAACTCTTTTGCGTAAAACCTCTACATCCACTGTCAAAGAAGGTGAGCATGAATTCAGAAGGAGAATCTAGTAAGCTCTTTTCGGATATTATTGATGATCAGAGTTCCTAAAGAAGATGCGATACAAGAAGCCAAGATCATGAAAGTAAAGTCTTCGATTTTTGATCTTCTACGTTCAGTTAATCCATCTATTTTGATTTCCTTCGTAAGTAATCATTACGGTTGATTGTAGATTTCCTTATAGTATCATTTTGAAGCCGAAGAACACTCGTAAAAGAGAACGGAGAAGAAAGTGAACTTTTTTTTGCGTAAAACTTTTGCATCCACTATCAAAGAAGGGTAAGATAGCGCGAACATGAATTCAAAAAAAATGTAGTAAGCTTCTTTCTGATATTATTAATGATCAAAGTTTTTAAAAGAGATGTGCATGGGATGCATGAAGTCATAAACATGAGAGTAAAGTCTTTCACCTGTGATCTTCCGCATTCAACTAATCTATCTACTTTAATTTCCTTTGTAAGTAATCATGGCAGTTGATTGAAGATTTTTTTTACAGTATTGTTTTGAAGAATACTTATAAGAGAGAATGGAGAAGAAAGTAAATTCTCTTTTATATAAAATCTTGCATCTATTATCAAAGAAGGATGAGATTGCGCGAACATGAATCCAAAAGAAGAATCTAATAAGCTTTTGTCGGATTTTATCGATTATCAGAGTTCTTAAAAAGGGATGTGCATGGGATACAAGAAGCCATGATCATAAAAATAAAATCTTTAATATGTGATCTTCCATGTTCAGCTAATCCGTTTACTTTATTCTCTCTGTAAGTAATCATGAGATTGAAGATTTCCAAGCTGTGTTATTACAATGTACAAAGGAGGAACAATTGGCAGGACATCCCTATAGAGAGAGAGAGAGAGAGAGAGAGAGAGAGAGAGAGAAAAGGAAGGAGGAAATATGCAAAGCCAAGTTCAGCAGATTCCTGAAATCCAACTGGCTTGTGACTGTACAATCACCAGATTTGGTTTCCCAAAGATGATGTCCCTGTGCTAATGCCAAAAGCTCCAAAATTAGGATTCTCTCCAGGCTCACGTGGTCACCCAACTTTTTTAAACCATCCACTAAAATATTGGTAAAGTCTCTTGATGGTTGCATTAGAAACCGAGGTTCAATCCTTGAAGAATTAGGGATATTTGAGAAATGGCGATTCCATTGTTCAAGCTGATAGCCTACCAACAACCTTTGGGAATACGCTCAGGTGCCCTCCAGTCAACAGCTATATATTGGAAAGACCCACCTAATGAACAGTTGATGATATGGCTCGCCAAACCTAGAGTAAAACATAATTAAAGATGCTACACAATTAAAATAAAAACTCAGGGCATTGATTCTTTTTATTATTTTTGCGAAAATATAAATTTCATGGGCGGCTTTGGATCCTTGACTTCTCAATTTTAAAGGCAAAAGCCTATGAATCTAATAAGGCATGCATGCCTGACATCAATTATTGAAGAATGAAGTATCAATTGAAGTTTAGTTATTTCAAGCTTGTTTTTCTTCTCGGTGCACTTCTGTTTGAAACCAAACTGATTTGTATTGATTATTTAAAATCAAATTGGAAACTAAATCATCTGAATCAAGAAATTAGGTTTGGCTTTAGTTCGATTTATTGGTTTGTCTGTACTTATTTTAGATGTCCATTAAATCAATTTTCATAGTAAATTTTATATAATCAAATAGTAGCCTACTTATTCACAATGAAAAAGAACATATTTTTGACACAACTCAGTTATTTACTCATATATTTAGTACTTTAATTTTATCTATAGTATAAATAAAAGCTCAATATAATATGTACACATCATTTGATTTGATTTATATCGATGTTTAAAAATATCCAAACAGCAATCAAATACAAATTAAGAGAAGAAAAATTCAAACCAAATTGAAATTATGATTTGAGATAATTTTATAATTTAATTGATTTTTTTTGCACACCCTCAACAACAGAAGGTGGTGAGGAGAATAACCTGTGATCTATCTTACAAAAGTTTGCCCCGTGCCTTTGGACCACCCATCCGAAAGAGTCCATAGCAAGAGGCTAGGACATTGATCGTTGACAAGCTCAGGCCTACCCTGTTCTACGGCTTCCATGGTGGTTTCTGTATGGATTGACATGCAGGCAATGGACGCATGACAAGGTAGGCACCAAAAAGGCATTCATCTTTATATGCCAGTTGATATGTAAGCCACTTGGCCTGCACAATGTACTACAGTGATGTGGAGAGAGCAAAATTTTCGCCCACAGCTCACATGAGAGCATGAGGGCCAATTATTGGCCTTGAAGCCCCACCAAATAAGAGAGAACTTTAAATTTCTTTGATGACTCCAGAGAATATATGTGCTATCTGGTGTGCCTTGTGCCTAATATTCTAATAGTCAAGAGGTGCATGAAGGTTTCCAACAAGATATATCACGCAAGTTTGAAAATTGTCAAGAAAAAATAATGCTACTGGTCATTCACTTATCATGAATCTCACAATCCTCATTGCATCACATTCAATTCCATGGAAGCTTGATCTCAACTCCATGGCAAAGACAATCTAGAACCCATATTATAGTCTCTCTCTTTGAAAATTAAGTTCTCAGGAAGCAAACAGCAAGGATCCATGTGCCATGTACCACTGAAATAAGGAACTTTGTTTAAAATTGCAAATAAATTTAAAGCAAAACAATATTTCCACACTTTTCTCTCTCTTTTTTTTTTAAACTTAGCTTAAAGCTTAATTTTGCTTCAACTTCAAATAAGCATTTAAATTTCATTCCAGAGCATGGAACTTAAGTGCAGTATATTATTTACATGCCCTCTAGTTTTATGTTTTTCTTTTTCTTTTCCTTCTTTATCATCACTTGATGCTTGCATTGGGTCTGAGATAATGCTGAAAAAAAAAAACAAAAAAAAAAGTAGACGAAACCAAAGGGTATAAAAATAACACCTAAGCTATGTCTGCAAAAGAATGGCACCAACTTCAAATGTGAACAACATTCCCAAGTAAAATGCATCACAAGTTTTGGCTGAAGCTCATCAAACCGGCAGACAGAGAGGGCTGGGCACTCGGCCACCGCACCAGCTGATTGGCTTACTGTGCCTTGTCCCCACGGTCAGAAACCCAAGTTCCTTCCTTTTTGCCAGCGACAACGGTTCCAATCACGGCTTACTGTTCTCCCCTTTACCATGTAACAGTGCAATCTTCTGTCTTCAAACGTGCAACATTTTTTCCTCCCGTCCTTTTCTTCAAAAGAACAAGAAGGGGTAATGCCACCCTGTGGCTAATATCTAGAACATCAGATGTCTCCACTCTCAACATTTAAATCTGGACCATCTGTTCAGATGTCTCAAGTCTAGATGCCAGTAGTTCACCAGTCATCAAAAAGCAAAATTTCATAAAAAGTTAAAAGATCGTATTTCTTAAAAATAAAATTCAAAGATTTTACTTTTTCGCCAGAAAAAGCACATCTCTCTGGCATCCACTATTAAAGGGGCCTTTTTCTCAATGAGCAGGCATTGGGATTTCTATGCTTTTCGCAGCCCGAGGAAAAGGCATGCAAGCTACCACAATTGCCAGGCGAAGATAAGATATGGTACCAGGACCCACTTCCTCCTCCCAAGGTGGGCTTAAAGAAAATATAGCCTACTGCAACACCAGTAGATAGATTTTGCAGTACTGACAATATGTCAAACCATATGAGATACAGCAAGAACGAAGAAAATCAATTTAAAATCAATTTGCCTTCTACCGCAGAAATGGAAAAGAGGAAATCTCAAAATTATATCAATGAAACAAAACACCTTAAGAAATTCTGGTAAGCTTATATCTCCAATATCTTATGGTCAGGTTCCACACCCTTTTTTTAATGGACTGTTGAGAATCTTTTTCAAAAAAAACAAAAGTACTTTCAATGTATATAACCTCTCAATTGGGCTAAAAACAAGGTAACAGGAGTTGTTTTATCTGTAAACCTAGCAAAAAACTGCAGTTATTGATGCAAGAGATGCAGAGAAAAGGGAAACATAGTCTTGTGACATTTTGTGGGAAAAGTTGTGGATTGCCTGCACCGTGTAGCATATTTCCTTAACAGCATATTACTTGGTAGTTAAAATTATTCACTATTTTATTTGACTATTCCTTTACCAGTCAACTGCATCATTTGTATCATACAATGTGGCATCAGAAAGAAGGATAAGACTCTTTTTAAGTCTATTTGGCAGTTAAAATTATTCACTATTTTATTTGACTATTCCTTTACCAGTCAACTGCATCATTTGTATCATACAATGTGGCATCAGAAAGAAGGATAAGACTCTTTTAAGTCTATGTCATCTGGAGACCATGCTTTAATTACAGGGAGCTTTTAACTTAAAATGTTCCCTCCCTGCATTTTATGGGAGCTTGGACCTATATATTCTACTCTTCAAAAAATTCCCCTCACCTTCAAGGGAATCACATATTGGATCGTTTCAAGTAGACAATAACTCCAATACCTGCCAGTGCAATTGCACCAGCCATAATCCCAGTTTGCACAGATGACCATCCTCTTCCTTGGGCAGTTGCAAGATCGGACTTCAATCTTGAGGCTTCCATCTTGGTATCAGGGTAGTCAATATGCAGCTTTAAAACCTGAAAAAAAGCAACCAATGACAACCAAACTGAATAAGACCCATTATCAAACTCACCAAAAACATCACATCCAATGGTGACAAGTAAACATTGATCACTTTTTTAAGTGTTACAGTTCTTGTATAAAAGAATGCAACACTTGCAGCATCTTTCAAAGTCATACACGTGCTGGTCCAGGACCAGAACACAATCCACTTCTCATATGGGGCCGGGCCTTGCCACCTATGGCTATGATCAAATCACTACAAATAAGAGTAAGACTTTTGGGAAAAGAAAATGCTCCAAAAGTTTTTAAGAAGAAAAATTGGAAAAAAAAAAAAAAAGATTTTCTTTTCAATTTGTAAACAAGAAAGTTGGGCTAGTTGAATCAAAGATGGTATCATTTACAAATGTCACATGCATACAATGTGGTAGCATTTACAAATGTCACATGCATATGATGTCTATATGCTATGTTTCTTTTTGAAGGAGCAAGCATAGGATGCACCTTAAGAACATCCATAAAGATGCATTAATTCTGTTGATGAAGGTCCCTTCACCAACATCACACATATACCATCTTAATGCCATATATCTTAAGGAAAACGGCAATAGTTAAAACATCTAAGAGGATCCACAAACATAGACAAATCCAATATAATAGAGTAAATCTAAGAAGGTTTACTGTTCTGTTGCCACGTGCCAAACATTTAATGCATTTAAACATACTCCTATTCTTTTGAGGTACTCTAATCATTCTCGTAAAGAAAAATTTTACTGAAGTAAAGTGTAGAAAAGGTTTACCCACGTGTCAATGCTTATTCAACGCCTTTAAGCATAGGTATTTGGGTTGTTTTTCTTATAAGTCTATATAAAATCATATAATGAACCTAAAAAACTCATTCCTTCTTTGTCCCGTATTCAACCTTATTGAATAATTTTAAATATAGCTTTTTTTCCTCCTTTTCTACATGGATAATACAAACCGACTTCCATCTCTAAACCTCATGCTTCCCTCTACCCCTTTTTTCTCAATGTTATTAAAAGCGCTGGACGCACCTAAATGCAAAGGACTCTTAGAGCTTAGGCGTAAGGCGCAAAGCATAGGTGCACACTTGAGCAAAGTGAAGCGCATATTTTTAAAATAAATAAAATAATTTACATAAGCAAGATTTCTAATAAATAATAGAAAAAAACTTAAAAAATCATAATAATAATAATATATTTAACTTGTTAGCTGAATGAAAAGCTTCCTTTTTTTCAACTGAAATTTGTAGACCCTTAATATTTTTCCTTCTCTCTCAAATGATAGCATAATTTTTGATGTTCCATCTCTTTATTTGTCAATTTTTAACTTTTCTATATGATAAGGAAAATAATTATGTAGGGAATAGTACATCATAAAATCAGCATAATCTAATAAATATAATAGATTTAAAAAATATTACAAATATAGCTTATGAAGAAAGGCGTACTTTTCTTGCATCTTAATTCAAATTAAAAGCGTATATTTTTTCACCTTATGTGTGCCAAAATAAAGGCACCTCGCCTAAGATATAAGAAGCGCCTAACCCATCTTGAGTGCACCTTGCGCCTTAAGCGTACCTTATGATATAAGAAGCGCTTAATCCTTAGTGCCTTATGCCTTAGGCGCGCCTTTGACAGCATTGTTCTCCCCTCTTTCTCTTCTCTCTCATAGTGCCAAAAGCCAAAGAGAAGCCGAGGCCATTGTCGGCCACTCCCAAACCTCTCTCTCCTCTCACTATGGCATCGAAGGCCAAGGAGACTCGAAGAACTCTTCTTCTCGCTCCATGGCCATGTCCAAATCAAGGTTTTCTTCCTTCCACTCTCACTTGGATTTGCACAAAGCTCAATTTGATCCTTTGATGCAAATCATTTCTCTTTTTTTAGCATTTGTTTCAGGTATTGCAATAACCCTAGAGATGAGGATGTCGTGTGGTGCAAGGTCATGGCTTCAATCAAGTTGGATGCCATTGATAAAGCCCTATTGGTGATTCAAGCTTTTCAGGGCTTGCCAATAGATCTTAGATTGTACAAGGTTAGTTTTTCTATGATTAGGAGAAAGATATATTATTGGTTTATCGTAATGAAAAATTTGAGGCATCTTCTTATTCATTTAATAGAGATAATTGTAAAGAGAAGAGAATCTATCATTTTTTTATGCTAGATATTATTTATATTTTGATCATTTTTTGTGGTTAGCCAATAGATTTTAGAAATTTATTTTTTTAAGGGTTTATTGGCAATATGAGATAAGGAAAACCCAATGGAAAAAAATGCAAGTCTTGAGAAATTCTTAGGAAATTAACATTGTTTTAGAAAATAAATTTTAATGGTTCTTCAAGAGTAGGGATAAATTGCTTTTCATGTGATTTAGTTTTCACATGGTCTCTGGAGGTGATTTGTATATATTGCTTTAATAAAGTATTCTAAGCCTAAATAGAAATAGCAAAGATTTTAAAGGAATCGATGACATGCTGAATGTAAAATAGCATGGATCAGACACTATTACTGAAAATAACAGGTTATAAATTTGTTATCATCTTACTTATTGTAACAATAAGAAAGAAAACTAACCTATATGAGTAGAGTTAAATTTAAATGAAAAAGAAACACAAACTAGATATTTTATTTTTTTAACAAAAAGAAAACCTTAAAAAAAGAATGTCTCTTGTGAAAATAAACTTAAAATATAAATAAATAAAAAAGGAAAAAAATCCACAAATACCTTACATCATGTAGAAGAGCTGATGATACAAGTTAGAGAAATTAGAAAAAGGAAAGAATTCATGAACAATCTTCTTATTCTAAAATTCAAACATCAATAATGTAAAACCATGAAAAATTTAAAAAATATCTGTAATGATAAAAAATATGAAAAGAGAAAGAATTGCAGCCATCTCTTCTTTACCTTTAGCTGAAAAAATATGTATAAGTATCTTATTTTTCTCTAAATTTAAAAAATATATTTTTCATCTTTAAAATTTAATTCATACAAGCCATGTGTCCAATAGCATTAATTTCTTTCCACCCTTAATAATCCTTTTCCGTAAACCTGATAAGGAAATCCATAAAATTTCCTTTTCTTTACCACGTCTTGATTTTTAATGTAGGCTTTTTTTTCCCCTAGCTTTTTTTGATAATTAATTCCACTGCAACACTTTGGAGCATGTTCATTTGAGGTGCTCATATATGTGGCCTATAAAATCATTTATGTGGTGATCAGGCAATGGAATAAAGATGAAATAAAGTAAATCTAAAGTACGTATTCCTTTTAATTTTTTTTCATAAACACTCTTATCTCTTAGATGGAGTTGTTTCTATTGAAGATTTCTGGTACATGCATAGTTTAAACAACTTATGAACAACAATCCACTTAGATTTAGTATAGAAATATTATATTTTAGTACAGATCTTATCTTAAACAATTGAGAAACAAAGATAAGCCAAGAAACAACTAGTAATTATATTTTATATTACTTTGTAAAATAACAAATCAATATATAAAATTTAGCTATAAACAATATTTTCAAAATTTTAATTTTTTAATCTTATCTTTATTTTTAAAATTTAAATTAAAGCATTGCCCATGAATCGCACAGGCATATACCTAGTTGTATTAATCATAAGCTTATTACAAGGGTCACTTGTATGCTCCCTGTTGCATACATCTCTGTCAAGACCTCTACATTAGTATGGTACACCTAATATTATGCACAAAGTAATACAGAATCCATCATCACCGTCTACAAGCCAATTGTTTCATACGGATACACCAGCCATCCAAAGTTCTAAGGGGGAAAATTTTGCAGCATTTGCTTGCATTTCAGCATCTGCATGGTCAAATGCAAACAGTACTAACAGCAACAACCTCCAATTTTTGGGCCCATAACATAATTATATTGGATCACAACAAACTAAAGTTTTAAATCTCATAGGATAAGGCCGCTTGATTTCTCCATGGAACAGGATGCGCCACCATCCTACCCCATGAAAGATGTCCCAATATATGTCGATTGAGATTCTGAGACAACGGCAGGATAGTCTCATTCTGAACACTTGAGACGGTAATCTATCCTGACATCTCACGAAACATCCTGCCGAGATTTAAAACCATGCAACAAACTACATATATAATCCATTCCTAACTTATCCTTCACTGTATGATGCACAGAACAAACTACGAGCCTAATATGAGGCACTGTTTTAACCTTTTCTTAATAATGAAAGAGTTAATGATAAAGGAGATTTACTCCTTGGATAAATGCTAGACTAAAAGACATTCCTCAGAAACACCCTGAAGAAACAGGATCAGGCTGCATGGTGCATGTGGCCCTTCACCCCTAAATATTCATCTACTTAGGTGTTAACCCTCTTTCTTCAGGGTCGGCTCTGAGAGTCATTTGCTATTTTAGCACTCTTCTTAATCCTGGTTTAGAAAGAAAAGCAGATGAAAGAATCACCTTCCATCCAGCTAACCGGGCAAGGTTCACAGCTCCAGTGAGATCATTATCTGTAACCAGAAGTACTCTGTCACCTTCTTCATCTTCATACTGCATGAAACATAATGGTCAAAGTCCAATATCTAGCAAATATATCCATGTCTGCAGCAGAGCAACATGACTCACCAAGAGTTGAATTTTTTCGTCATCGCCATCAAGCCCTATTCTTTGCATTATAGCAGATACAAGCTCAGTTAAACTCCCTGTATCTATAATGAGAAGATGGTCATATATTGGTGCAAGGTTTTAAATACCAATGCCAAATCCCATGCCATTTTTTCATTGAAATAGCATGAAATCAGTAAGGTATCAGTACTAATGGCACGTATTGAAACTGAAAACATCGGAATGAATGAAAAACTATGGGTATCAACCAGTATGGTTGGTACAGTCCCATCTATACATATCAGTATAGACTGGTACAGATTGATATAACCTGTACGGACCAATACGGGTGGTTTTGACATCTTAGCACCCATACTGATGCCAGGTTTGCATCAAAACTGTACGGCACCAACAATGCCATCCCATTATGACTCTTTCAAATCTTTGAACATCATTTATGATATTTTGAGGATAAATACGAAAAAAGTGGAACCATAAGCCAGATTGACATGAAAACTGTTCTTAATATCATACTAACCACAATTCAATCTATGTACTCGCCCCTTCCGGTCTTCGAACTTAAAAGCAACTGTGTGACCAGGTCCAAGAGATGGGTACAAGTGCTTCCCATTTTCTGAGACCTCCGATGTCATCAATGCAGACAGTTCACTGCTGATAAACAATTTTCAGAGAAATTAAGCATGCTGGTCAGCAAAACACAATGTGAAAAGTAAGGCACCACCCACACCTTTGTGTGTCAAATTCTTCATCTGGTGGCTCCAGAGCAAGAGCAGAATCCCAAAACTTCTGCATCATTGTGTTTGCCACATCATTTACAACTCCAGTACCTCCTTCAACCTTCAAGAAGCAAATAAAGGATTAAGAAAAAAAAATACTGATATACTCGTGCAGAAGTAGAGGTTAACATGGAATAAATCCAATATCGTGGTTTAGCATGCATTAGATCAAATAAATAAAATCCAGCTTAATACAGAAGCCTGTGATCTGGGGGTTTGACATGATGAACACAGAGAAGCGATCTAGTAGGAATCTAGTGTTTTCACTAAGCTATAAAATTAAGTGTTGAATATGTGTTAATAAGAGTAATGAACCAAATATGTGCACAATAATCAGATAGCAACACACTGAAGAAGACATCATTTGGCAGAAGCATGAGTGCTCTATGTTCCTCCACACAGCAATACCATACACAGTACTGCAACTTCAAATATATGCCTCCTCACAACCAATAAATTCTTGCAGCATTATAGATCTTGGTGCTTGCAAGATGTAAAAGAGCTCTGCAAAGCTGGTCGATTTATTATATACAATCAAAGGAAATAATTTCATCATAAGTAAATCTCAACCCCAACCTTTTGATTTGAAACAAATTGGTAGTTTAGCATATTTATAAATAGATGTTGATTACGCTCTTCTTATGTAATAAAGAATGAAGAATATTGCAAACTATTTTACATTGAGGACACATACACATTCCAGAGCAATCCCAGAAAATTTAGACAATGAAAGATTCAGGTAAGAGCATTTTCAAATATGATTAGTCTTACCATGGAAATTGCTGCATGCGTTAGCTGCAAAACATCCAAACAAGCAGCAATTTGGCCATCTGTCTGGGAACTTGAGTCAGTCAACTGAAGACAAAGAGATTTCTGCAATCTTTAAGGAAGCATTACTTACCTCTATCCAGCACTGGAAGATGTAAGAATTTTCCATCGTGCATTATATGCAGTGCATCAAGAATTGTTGTATCCACCGTTGCACATTCAGGGTTTGCAGTCATCACCTATAAAATATTCAAAATAAAATGTAACATATCACAAAACCTAATGAGAAAAGAAATGTTTAAAACTAACCACATACAGAAACACATATGAGGGATTTGCATATTAGTATAACCCTCACTCTCTGTTTGGGAGTTAGAGGGGAAAGGAAAGAAAGGGTTTTTAAAGTAAAGTAAAGGAAAGGAAGGTAAAGATGGAGTCGAAACCTTTCATTTGTTTAAAAGTCTTATGAAATATAGAAGGGAAAAAAGGGTTTTACATCTCGTTAAATAAAAGAAAAAAAGCAAAGCCTCACAAACCCACCAATTTAAGGGTTTAAAAATTGTTATTGTTGAGGGGTTTGAGAGGGTGAACCCCCCTAAATACCCCACTTTTACTTTCCTCTCCTTTCCCCTCCCAAACAGGTCCTCAGTGTTTAGGATGCTTCAATGATATTGCTGGTGGAATACAATTACTAATATATATATATATATATATATAGAGAGAGAGAGAGAGAGAGAGAGAGAGGCAGGCAGAGACACACACACACAATGATGCATAAGCATTGATGATTTAGGTGTTCCATTAGAGTGAAACAATTTAACAATGTAACAGGATTTTCCGAACCAAACCGATTGGTTACCAGTTCATTTAGCCATGTCAGTTCAGTTCCACTGAAAAACCATAAAAAATCATGAAAAAACTTGACCAAAACTAAAAAACTATGGTTATAAATTAGTATCAAGTATTAATTTACTCTTCTTTTAGAAAGTTGAAATTAGATGCCCTATCCTCCACATCTAGTACACTTTTCCTTTTCTTCCTTTTATTTTTATAAGAAAAAAATCAGCGGCTATCCCTCTTGACCAAAAATATATCAAATTTTATTACCTCTTGTGGCAATTTCATACCCCTTTATCTCTACGTCCAAACGAAGCAAATAATTAGAATTTTTTTTCTTTAAAGAACAATAGATAATCAACAGATCATAAGTCCATATATGCATTTTCTCGATGCATATACATCACACATATAACAGACATTAATTATATATACCAAATTCGATTACCCCTATTTCCTTTGATCCTCTTTATCTACCCTTAAATGAGGCAAATAATCAGCACATTCTTCTTTTAAAGGGTGGCCATAATTAGCACACCCTGTTTTCATGGGCAACAAATAATCAACGGATTTAAAGTAGCTATATATATGTGTGTGCGCGCGCGGGCGTGCATGCATTTAAATTAGCATTGAGTATTAATTTGCTTATCTTTTAGAAAGCTTGAATTGGATGCCCTATCCTTCATGTCCAATACAATTTTCCTTTTCTTCTTTTTATTTTTATAAGGAAAAAAATTCAACGACATTCCCTCTTGATAAGGAAAAAAAAAATCAAATTTGATTAACCTATGGCAATTTCATGCCCCTATTATCTCCACCCCCAAATGAAGCAAATATTAGATTTTCCTTTTCTTTAACAAAAAATCAGCAGATCACAAGTCCAACTACCAACATGCAGTTGGGACCATTCCAGTGCTGCAAGCCAATAAGGCACTGCCAAAATACATAATATGTCGTGCCACACCAATCATTGATGGTAATAACAAATAATGGAATAATGGTAAGAGTAAAACTGTAAAAGAAACCCTAAAAAGACATAGAAGCAAGAGCAAGAGCAGAGAGAAGCTCATAGCACCTAAGAAGACCATGAGCAATGAATAAATAAGAAAATTTTAAATTACATGAAAAAAAGAAGGATGCTCTCTCTCTCTTTCCCCACCCCCCCCCAAAGTACAACATTTGTATAACTTAATTGAGGTCTCAAATCGCCTTGTATTCTGCCCAATCATGGCACATATATTAATAGCTTTGCTCAAGTGCATTTATTTAAAATATTGGTCATACACTTATTTACACTAAACACCCTAAGTCATCTCTCATTGATGGACAGAAGTCCAAGGATTCAAACTACTAATGCATTAGGCATTTGGACCACCAATTGGCAACAAGCAAAGTAAGGATTGATCAAGGTAATAAAAGGATTGAGATAATCATGCAAACCATTCCAGAGTCATCATCTGATGGAAAAAGTAAACAGGAAAGGCGATTCATGAAGAACTAATGTAAAGAAAGTATATTGATGGTTAGATGGTGGGATGGCTAACATGAGCACCCACTTGAATTATAGATAATGGGGCCATAGTGAAGTTTGAAATTTTATACCAAGGGAATAGGGAAAGAAATAATATGAGACTCAAATTGTGAGACAAAGGGAAAATAAAAACATTAGGACAAATATGAAAAACCATAATCAAAGAAAGATACAAGCAGACGTGCATGCATGCATGCAATGACAGCACAGACTCAGAAATACCATTTCTATAAGGAAATGACAGGAGATACATGTCCACGCAAAAAGAAGAATTAAGATGGGGGAAGAAACAGATAAACTAGCAGCATCCAAAGAAATATTTATGCATACTTTATGGTGTGAATTAGCAGGTTCTAATTTTTAACCTTGACACCCCCAATGATATACATATGAAATCCATATGCTTCTGCAACATTGACATGTGCACGTTGCATTGCACATGTGACATTCAGATATTAATACCTTATACAACAAAGAATTAGATGCATTGCACTTTACTGCATCAACTTCCCAAAGCAAATCACCATATACAATCAAAGTAAATGAAACCTTCATGCAGAACCATTCATTGAGAAAATATTCTGATGGCAACTTAATGGAAATCACAAATCTGCATGCACAATGAAAACCCACAGCTATTCAATTTTCCATATGCTGCCTAGCAGTTAGCACATGAATATATATCAAACAACCCAGCAGTATTTGTTGCAAATGCCCCTTCTGGGAAAAGACCACATGTATCCTTGAATCCATATGGAATTTGATTAGAGTTGATGAGAGTATCATATCTTGTTACTCTAAAATCTCTAAAGGTCCTGATCTATCCATAGAAAATTACATTTGCAATCAACTATAGAAAACATGTAGATAACACATGCAGTGTACTCTCTCAATGTCTTTAGCATAATATGGCTTTTTAATTGACACAATTTGAGATCTATTTCTTTCCTTCAGTACAACCTCAAAACCCATAATCCAAGTAACATGGCCAAGTTATTTCAACCAAGGTTTTAAATCTCATGAGACAAGGATGTCCCAGGTTTTTCACAGCATAAGACGCCCCGCGTCTCATCCTGCCTTGATCTCCGACACGGTTAGGCATTCCAATATTTGCTTGGAATGTTTTTTCTTTAAAAAAAATTATTTGTGAAGCTTTAGTGTTTTATTTAATTTTTAAATATATTTGAACTTCAAAATTTATATCTTTATTACAAATTAGATCTATTTAAAAGTGACACTATAATATATTATGGCCGAGACAAGATCAGATGAAACGATCGAGATCAGTCTCGAAATCTCTCTAGGATGAGACGTCTTAGTCCCCATCCCACCAAGACTTGGACTTCCTGATTCGAACTAAACATGAAAAGAAATATGAAATAAAAAATTTCTTAGTGCATGATATGGGTATATCAACAAAATCAACTCTCCAAAGAGTGATCGTTTTGCAGGATGTATGAACTTACATCCAGAATAACACCATACTATAATAAATTTAAAATGAAATAGCAAATGATCTATTTCAAATTAAATATCCAAAATAATCCATCAACTTAAATTTTTTGTGGAGAAGATCCACATCCATGTGTCCAAAGAAGAGTTGCAGACATGTTGCTATGCAAAACTCAAGAAGAAGAGGTGGTTATCATCTAACCAGCTAGTGTGAAAGATGCCCTTGTTATATGAAAGGTCTTAAATATGAACTATTAACAAGATGTCCAGCATTTGCAAAGAAAATGATAGGTCTTATTTGCATACATCAGTATAGGAGTTCAAAAGCTACTTATTTAGAAAGACTGGCATTTTAGGTATTTGTCTTAATAAATTCCACAGTGTGTGTTAGAGTTTATACTGCAATTGCTAAGTATTCCTCCAAAAACAAATCATTTCTGATGCATTCCTACCATTACAAAAGTTATCCAACAGATACAGCAATGCATAAAGCTTGACGCAAAAGCACAATAATGATTATCACACGGTTAGATGTTGGGATATTGAATACACATGTCGAAAAGAAAGCCTGAATCAGATTACTCTAGCAGGACTAAGATTATCTAGCAAAGCACCAAGAATTCAAAAGCAAGTTGACCTTGTGAGCATATACATGGAATTTGTTAGTGCAATTGAAACTTCTAAACAAAAATCATGACCCTGATAGATAAACCAACTCTCAACGAAAAATCAAAATTTTGCAGAGCGCATAATTAACCCACTTGTTAAAGAAATAACAATATAAAATGAGTTTCACATAAAGAAACCTTTTCCACTAGAGTCAACTCAGGGGAAAGATTCTGAGCCACTACTCGCATAAGTACATCCTTTGAGCTGCAGAATATCACAATGAAGTGTACATTAGTGACTACTTAACAAGAATGGAAATCAAAAGCTGGCAAGCTTACAGCAGACAAGCTTTCAAACACAAATCATTCAAAGCAAAAAACATACGTAAGAATCCCTTGAAGTTCACTTCCAGTCACAATGACCACTGAATTAACTCGAAGTTCACGCATTTTTTTGCAGGCAACATACACAGGATCTGAAGGAGATACCACAGCAACTCTGCAAATAGAGATAATTACAGAACCAAAAACAAAAACCTTTTTTTTACCAAACAGAAACATCATCAAAAACCAGGTAATTGGCACATAGATCTTGACCATACTTAGTGTTCTCTGCGATTATAGTTGATAGAGAAGGCTTAAACATCCGCTCTCGAAGAGACTCTAAGAAAGCATAAGGAGCTGCAGCCAGGACAACAGTTGACATAAATAAAATAATAGGACAGCAACCAATTATATTGACAAATATTAGCTGAAAACAAAAAAAAGGTCTACATTTTGCCACTCAAAACTATAAGGCCTTTATATACATATTTAGTACAATCTTAAAGGGCATCCAGCAATCTATTGGGTGAACATGAAGCTATTAGTTCCATACTGGATCATATTTTAGAGTTAATGTTATTCCTTAATCTATATAACTATTTTGTATCACATTATAGTTTTGCTTAAATGATTACTTCGTTCTTGGAATTCAGTTTGCCATGTCAACAAAGTGAAAGCAACCTGAAGTTGGAAATGATATTTTTTTTGACAATTCAGTTCCCATCTTGTTTCTAAATTTACACAATCATTTTCCCTTTTTTTTTGAAAGGCATGGTTTCATGTGAGTTTAGAGGCTATGATACCATCAAAGATCCGATTTAGTGATCCAGAAAAGAAGTGATAAAACAGAAGTGACTGAACAATAACCTGAAAGGTTGCTTCCCCATTGACGTTCAACCCCTTCCACAGCAGCTGCTATGGCACTGCCTTGCTCTGCAGCCTTTTCCATTCTTGATATAGCATCGTACAGGCACTTTGTAATGTCCAGCATGGCAATAACTTCACCATTTTCTACAACAGGAAGGTGCCTAAATTTGCCTGACAAAGATAAATAAATAAGTCATAATGGAAAACCATGCAAATAACAGAAGAAAATGAACATGCATTAAAACAGGACATTAGCTTGTTATTAAAAACCTAATGACTTAATGATATCTGTAAAAAGAGGGGGAAACATAAAGATATGTAAGTGACACCACAAGTTTATAACTATATAAATAATGTTAGCATATCACCTGATAGACATGAAATCAAATAAAATTGATGGCATGCCAAGTGGGACAAAAAAGAACAGTGTATAGTTATTTTACACATATTTTGGCTTCAAATTTCGTTTAATAAAGTAGAAAATTTCGCAGGCCATCATATGAAGAGATTTTATGATTTACATGGATGATGATCCTGAGTATCCATTAAGTTTCTGTAAAAGAGTTTAACAAATAGAGGCAGGGAAAGACCTTAGATGTTAAGGGGTCCGAAAAGCAAACTTAGAGATGAACCAGGCCTCCCCACCTTTATACAATGAATTCTTTCAAAGTTCTGCAGCACTATTTGGATGATGAACAAGACACTCATATACTTAGTAAAAGGTTTATTATGCATGGGTTTAGATGCCGAGGCCATATACATCATTCAAGTAATCAACCTCTGGTTATTAGATTTATTACTCTCAGGTTTTCTTCCCACTTCAAGGAAATAATTTTAGTCAAATTAAGTTATAGGGAAAAAAATTAAACATACTTAGGCCATGTCTAATAATGCGCTCTCACAGAGCACAGACTTATCATGCTTGCTAATATTGTAGACCACCTTGCATAACCTTGTTAGACTACTATCGATGAAATTTTCCATGTTTTGCATTGTTTACCAGGATTTTCCAGGTGCCTAATCAGTTTGATTTCCTAAAACTAAAACTCTTGGCAAATTCCTTCCAACCTCACAAATACATGAGGACCACTGTAACTAATATAAAAGGTGGCTCACTTTGGTAGCTAGAAAAGGTTGCTGATGCAACGCATTTTCTTGCAAAAATGAGATTATCACAGGTCAGATGAATCCTACCAAGAAGTAGATGAAAATTTTCTCTCTGAACACCAAAAAAAAGTACATATGCTAACCATACTTTAAACATATCATGTCACCATCCACCTAATTTGAGAGACAATTCTCTTCAAGCAAACATTCTCCAGTCGATTTTCCTTGCCCTGCACAATCCTAATCAAAGATCCACCAATATTCATTCATGGAATGACCACCCGCTTTCCCTGATATCATAAACCTTCCTTTTCCCGTTCAATAAATGAAACAATCAAACAGTTCTTCGTATAAATCTTTCCTCTCATAATGCAATAACCCATTACTATTAACATAAAGTATCAGAAATTGCATCTCTGCTTGTCTAGAAAGATGGCTCTATCAGCATTACTCTTACAGTTTTCCACTATATGCGTTAGTCTTCTTTAACCCAACAGATCACGTTTTCACTTCACAGTCAGACAACTGAAGTCAGACATAGATCACGTTTTCTTTGGTAACATCCACAGAAATACCAATAGCAGAAACCAGAGTATAATTTTTTTTTCCCAAAAAAGATTACGTTAAAGGGGGGGAAAAAAAAAGAAGCTAACCTTGGACCATCTTCTGCAATGCCTCAATTCCCAGAGTGTCCGCCATGACAAACACAGGATTCCTAGTCATGATCTTTGAAACAATTGTCTGCTCCGGCCTCAATCCCTCCGCTATAACCCTCGTTGATATATCCTATGACCAGAAAGCTCCACATAGTAGGTTATTCTTGAAGCAAGCAAAAAACCAGTTAAAAGATCAAATTTTAGGCCAAAGAAATGAAAAATAGATGATTAAAGCAACCTTATCAGTGACAATCCCAGAGAGAAGCCCGTTAGCATCCGTTAGCAGAACAGCATCCACCCTCCGGGCAGCCATCCTTCGGCACGCATCGGAAACGGTAGTCCCCTCAGGAATGGTGAGAGCTTTCGACAGCCTCAGCTTCTTCACCGTCCTCTCCCCACTGCTCCAGCTCCAAAAACCAATCAAAACCCAAACCTTATCACAATAAAAACACGATCAAGAAAAAAGGGCTCGACTTTCTTACGAGGTTTGGTTGGAAAACGTCGGCTTGGCGGGGTTCCCGTTCCCGTGGACGACGGCGGCTGCGCCCCCGTTCTCCGAGGCGGAGGTCCTTCTGCCGGCCGACGGGCCGCGCCGCGCGGCCAGGTGGCCCCTCCGCGGGGGAGGGACGACGTGGGTGTTCATCCTGGAGTTCGGATTAGGGTTTCCGGGGCAGCGGGAATCGGATTGAAAACCCTAGATTTTGGGGCGGAAGGGAGAGAAAAGAGACCGAGTGCTTTTAACCGTTTACCTTCTCCTCTTACCTCGCCTCTTTCGCCTTCCGCCGTTAACTAATTTATTTTTCTTTCCCACCCGATTCCTAGCTGTTGGATTTCAAATTATCGGAACGGCAATCACTTAAAGGTATCCGATGGAAGGTGGCGTGGAAATTGCTCTTAAAAAGGGGAGGCTGATGATGTTTGACTACTGTTTGCTTGTGAAGAAAGTGAGAAATTTTGGAAGCTTTGTGGTCAAGGGGACCGGTAAAGAGGCACAAGCCGTTGCCTGGTTAAGGAAAGAGAAGAAAGTGGGGAAAAAAAAGGTTCAACAAAAGACCAGCCACAAAGCCGCGTCTTTGAGATAACGCTCACGCTCCTTTTGTGGGTGCATGTCTTGCACGTGTTTTGAGGTCTATGGCGCATCGACAAAATGTTACGAGGCCCAAATTTATTAGCAAATCAGTTTTCTTGCATTACTTGGTTTGCGAGTGTGAGGGGAGGGGAATGGTGCTCCGAGTTTCTCATGCCACGGGGCAAGACAGAAATGCAGGAAAGGGTTTGGTACTTGGAGATTGCCATATCTACCAAAAATCTTGCCGTTTTTAATTTAGCAGTAGGTCTTGCTGGTTCTTGTTTATATTAAAAAAAAAAAAAAAATTTATAATTATTAAATTCATTTTTTTTTAAACGTAAATGTTGGTCAATAATTATCTTATATAACTCTTGAGGGCTAACAAAATTAACTAAGAATCTATCTTTTTTTTTCGATAAATATTAATCAGACAGTACTTAAATAAAAAAATAATTTATTTATATTTTTTAATACATTAGAAAGTAATGCATTTATTACTTATGATATTTTATTTATATCTTTCTTGCATAAGTTACTAAGATTTATTCCTCTTTTACATATTACCTATTATACTATTAGGTTTATTTTGCATACTAATTATATCTGTTTCTTTGTAATTGAAGTTTAATTTCTTCTTATCGAACTAATTTTTTAGTTATAATGTTGATATATATATATATATAATAATCAAATATAAATTTTATTTTTTAAAATAAAATAAAATTTCATAGTTACTATTTACTAATTAAATAATAATATTATATTTGTATGTCTATATAAAATATTGATTATATTATATGAATATATTTTTTTTTAATTATAGAATCTTTTACAAATTCTACATTCTTTCTAAAATGTATCAAGAATAAAAGGTTAGTAAATATCTTATTAGTGATAGAATAAGGGGAAGAAAAAGGAATCGAGAACTAATAATGAAATGAAGAATTATAATCAGGCATAATATTTAAGAATATATATATATATATATATATATATATATATATATATATATATATATATATATATATATATATTTTACCTTAACCGATGAAAAACCAATTTAGCCATTTTTTAGATGGATAAGTCTTTCTCTTAATTTCATAAGTAAATGATAACTTAAAAATATAACTTATTCATTTAACTTTTTTATCCGATAACTTGTCAATAATTTTTTCATAAAATTTTTTCGTTAAGAACGAAGTTTTAGAGATTGTTTGGAGTAAAAAGGATCAAATTTTCATAATAAACTTTTATTCTTAAAAAAAAATTTATAAAAATCATAAATTAACATTAATTTTATCTTTCTAAAATTAAATGCAAATAAATTTTTTAAAAATAATTTATTATATTTTAAATGTAAAAATTTTAGATATTAATTTATTCAAAAATTTGTATAGAAATATTTATTTTAAATAATTTTTTAAAGTAACAGCTAATTCAAATAGTGCCTAAGGCTCAAATTGTTAATCTTTAATTTTTTAAATAAAAAGATATGATCGTTAAGATAAGTCCTCATCCACCTTACAACAACCAGGGACGGATCAAAGATCATACTTGAGAGAAGGATGATTACTGACAGTTGGGATCCGTGATGCGTACTCGACAAGCCCCCTCCTGTCTCCTGCGAACGCAAAATATCTCCCAGGTGGAAAAGCTGACGGAGTCATCCACAAAATCCATTAACTTTATGAATATTTATGATTAAGAGGTGCTTTCTAATCTTCCTACATAGAAATATCTTTTTCTTAATTAAATTCTCGACTGTCAATCACATCCATCACATGTATTTTCAAATATGTATAAGTGGCAAGAAAGGCTTCATACAAAGTGCGCACCACCTCATTAACTTATTTCAAATTGATGCGTCAAGTTGGCACAGAATTGATATAGAATCCAGAACTCATGACTTCGAGTTGTAAAACATCAGCATCAGGCTCATGATGAGCTTATAGACCGTTCTATCGCATCTATAAACACAAAAAGCCTTCGTATGGCTCCGGACAAACTTTATTGAAATGCTCACAACCTTCATATTTGAAATATGAGTTTTGTCATGCCAGACTATCAGCTGGATTCTTGACTAATTCACCAGGGTGGCTAGGCGGTACCTATATGCTATGGCTTGTATGAGATGGCAATTCAAATGTGCAGGAGTTTACTTTTCAGCTGATCATGTGAACATAAATCTTTGTGGTCAATAGTTCATACAAAGTCTTTCTCAGCTTTAATTATATGCAACTTATTCGGAGAAAGTGAAGGATGCCATTAGGAGTATTCATGAACAGCAAAAACTGAAACATCTTAAACCTTTCTTATGAGTGTAAAATTTCTGATACAGTAATAATTTTTTTATTGTCCAGCCAGAAATGCATCAACAAAAAGTAAAAGATACACTCAATTACTTTTAACTGTATGCCAAATGCTAGTGGAATATTATTTGGCTTGCTCTTGATTTGATGGCGTGGATGCCATTTGTTGAGTAGGATGGCTTACATCTGCACCGTCAACGACTCTCTTAGCAGCCATCTCTCTTTGTAGCATAGCCTGCTCGTGCATGGCCTTCATCATCTCCTTCATTTGCTTTTCTTCTTTCTCAAGTTGCATATTCATTATGATCTCTGCATTCTTATCAATTGGTTTGAAGTACTCTTCGATTGCAGCTTCCTGCAGCAGAAGACAAGTTAGAAAGCATTAGTGCTGTGGCCACTAAACTGACAAAAGGAACCATCCCTCTAAAATGAATTGTACTTTATAAATTCCTTCCATAATTTTAGTACTTTCCGAAAGAGGGGGACACGACAAAGAAGAATAAGATTCCAACCAAAATGCCAGCTTTCCCCTTGCTAACCATCATAACTAGCTTGCAGAGCCAGTCAACACCAACCATTCACTATTATGGTTGAAAGAACCCTGAAGAGGCTAAATTTTGTGATTTTATTTCGTAGGCAAAATGTGCTCAGATGGTTCACTGAACAAAGCTAACATTATAAATCTTGCCAGAAGCTTGTGTTTTGAGTTACAAGAGCAGATTATATAATACATGAGGACCATAAAAGAGCTTGACCAAAACATGTCTTTTAATCGGTAAGTTATGTCTGTACCAAAAAAAAATTTGGTGAGTCATGTCCAATCACTTTGGCTTATGTGAAAGTTATTCTTCAATGGTTTCAAGAACTAACATATGGATTCTTTGCTATACACCACTGTTATTTGGCCAACTGATTTTTGGTGCATGATGTTGTCTTTCTATATCTTCTTGCATCTCATTTTCTCCTTGTCTTGTGACTTCCTTTTTCAATCAGACTATCTTCTTTAACCAATGAATATATAGATGTGCTCCATATTCAATCAATTCAAAAACTAGAAAGAAATAGATGATAGTCTTCATATTATAGATATTTGGATAATATCAGTCATGCATGCCTAGTATGCACCATACTTATGCCTTTACACATTGTTTCTATCATGTACATCATAGTTTGGTTTCTCTGTAGTTTTATCTTTTGTTCAATAAGATGCAATATTGTTTATTGCTGTAAATGTGCAGGCATAACTAATATTTTCTATACTTTTTATCTAATATATCTAACATGCTCTCTCTAGGTACTACAGTTGTTCTTTCAATTACAATGCCGTCCAAAATTCTTTAAAAAAAATTACAAGTGCACTATATAGTAAGTTTTGCACTTCTATGATATGAGAGAAATTGTATACTCTATCCCTTGAAGCTTCATGCATACATTTAAGAAGATGTAAATCATGTAAATATTCAAGACCATAAGTATTTTGAGACAGGACTTACGGTTTCTTCCAGCTGCCGATTGAGTGCTTGCATCTGCTCAACCATCTGACGAACCTCTGACAAAATAGCCCGTTCTGGAATCCTTCTCAACTCCTCTTTCCTAGCTTGTGCCTAAACAAATGAAACAAATATAGGTGAGAATGCATATTTCAAAATCCTATAATGTTCATACACAAGGATAGCCATATGATGGCAGGTGAGAATGCATATTTCAAAATCCTATAATGTTCATACACAAGGATACCTATATGATAGATATGCAACGCTTCAAGTCAAACTAATTCAACATCAGTCCAAGGCTCTTTGGAGAGTGATCTCTGAAAACTAATAGATGTCACAACAAGTGGATCTTGTGCAATGGACTATGTATGTCACAACAAATGGATACCTATCTACTCAAGGTCTCTCACAATGTTTCATTTCAGAATTATATCCCTAAGCCTGTCTCGCTTTAAACTCCATGAGAACATTACTTACCATCTACATACATGGAAGAAGATTTGGGTAGGTAAAGGATATGGAATAATGACAATGATCCTTTACTTGCCTTTGAATTCCTGATATACATGATTTGTAATTTTTTCTTTCATTATTTTAACATAATTAATTATCAACATTGGGCCATTCACCTGCTTCATTTAATCATGGTTCAGCAACCATGTTGACCTAAAGCTAACACTACCCGCACTTCTATCTCTAGCAATGGATCTATGGCTTGTTAGCATAAAAGACTGTTGTCTAGTCGATCACTAAATCTCCACAAGCATGTCTAAAGCCATCTTAATTGGTTAGCTTTTACACAATTCGCATCCATGAATTTGTGTTAGGTGTGTCTTGATTTCCTAGACCCGAGAGCCAATGCGTGATCCAACTCGATATTTTTTTCGAGAAAACTTGAGTGAAAAATTTTGTGAGATTTGTGGTGGTAGCATGGGGCGAAGCCTTTAGGTATGAACCTGTTGTATAATGAGTATTCGGGGTTATTGTATTTCTGTACTCTATCTTTAGATAGTGAAAAACTCTCCGCCCTCCTTCACTTGTGGATGTAGGTTAGTGGCCAAACCATATTAATTTTGTGCGTCTTGTGTTCTTTTCTCTTTTTTTTCTCAAATATCTATATTTGTTTGTACCCTATGCATTGTTCTATCTGGGTTTTGATGTAACAATTTGAATACAAATTTGTAGGTCTTCAGGATTTATGTGCCCCGTGGTATGGCCCTTGTTACAATCAGGATAGTCAAAAGGATTGATTTTACATAATATTCTCTATGGAAGCTTCCATCTGACTTCTAGTCTACACAACCACCATTCTGCAGGAATATTAGCACTTTACCACAACCCCTTCCAATTCTCATTAAGCTTTCACAGAAAATTTATGCCAACTACAGGACAAGTTATCAAGTTCAACCATGTTGACCAAACAACTTACAAAGGATGCTTATCTATTCTGAACACACATCAAGCTCCTTAGGAAGTGATTTTTCATAGAAATATTAAGGATAAAATATGCTGATCTCTTAACGGATGAAGCCATGTACATATATGCATGTATGCTCCTCCAGCATAAAAAGTAAGCAGCCAACAGGTGCGCTGCCAAAATTCATGCACAAAGCTGTAAATGTGCGCCTGTGTGCATGCCTGCTATGCCCCTCTAGAAAACAACATTCAATGTAAAAGTTATGTCTAGTACTGTAATAGTCTAATAAAGCATGTATCTAAACACAAACATACACATGCATAACCACAAACACCTACATGCATATAGGTGCATATAAGAAGCAGGATGTACTACTTGTATAAAATGTCTATCCTCTTAAAAGATAATCAAACTAGAAAATGATGCAGAGAATGAATGTAAATATATGTACATCACAACACACATGCGAAATAATCTGTATGCAAGATCCAACAGGCTGCTAGATTCACTTTCTTTTGTGATAGATACAAACTCATTTGCGACTTATGGAAAAATAGGATAGAAAACAATAGCAGAAGGTGGCCTTGAAAAAAAATAATGGTGGTTATATGATCATCCTACAAATGATAAAGAACCTTTTCGATACGCTTTTGGAGTTGCAATCTGTAGGCTCTAATTCTTCTTTCTTCGTATCCTGAGAGCACCCTAACCATAAACCATGCTTTCTTTCCGAATTCCAATAATTTCTCCATAACAGATAACTGTATCAAATGCAAAGACTTTTCCTGCAGAAGAACACAAAACAGGATGAATTTAACTCGCACCAAAACATGAAAACAAGAAAAGACGAACCACTAATTAATCTAGAAAGCAACAATGCCTCTGAGACAACTCGAAGGATTCACATAAAATTAGGCGAAATAATCCAGCATTATAACCGCAATTACTACGAAAAGGCTCCTTCTTCTTCTTAACTCAAATAAGCTGAAATTGGGAGGTACGACTTAAAAACAGAGAATTTAGTGATTATACAATTATGGAGTAGATATAAATTAAGGAATTAGGGCTTAGAAGGAGAAGAGCTTTGGATTATGAAATCTAGATAGCACTCAAAGAAACAGGCGGCTCGGGTTATGTGATCTAATCTAAGGAGGGATCTGGGGTTGGGCTTACCGGCTCTTCTTCTCCGACACGAGGAGAGAAGCGCGGCCACGACGCCGGGAGAGGGTTCTGGGTGAAGGGCTCGACTCGTGAAATCGACGTGGACGGCGGCAGCGGCGAAGGTCAACGGGTCGTGAGGGAGAGAGAAGGCTCCGGCGAAGGTGGCGGCGGGTCGCCGGTGGCTGGATGCGGCCGGGGAGAGAGCGACGGGGGAAGGAACGTGGACTGGTCGAGCGACCGGGGCTTGGGTTTTTCCTTGCCGGACGAATGATTCGTCGACTACTTATTCGCAGGTGTAGCGATTAAATCGAATTAAATTCGCGAATTTTTCCAACAATAATTCGTCTGGGGTTAGCCGAGCTTGCACCGTGCCACCTCTAGCGGTCTAGCCAGGTCCAGAACAAAACAGTGATGGTGGACCCTAGCGCAGAATGGCCCAAAAGAAAAACTTCTTGGTCCAAGCCGGAGTTTTCAATGGACGCGGAGGCGGCAGCAGAGGAGGGCGGGAGGAAATGAACGAGGTTTTGAATTGTGCTCGACTGAATCACCTCGCTAGATGAGCTGAGATATTTGTTTATGTATATGGAAGAAAAAAAAGTTTTTTTTTTTTTTTTTTGGTTTCACGTCTACAAAAGATTAAAGCTGATTTTTATCTCAAAGTTGTAGAGAAAAACTTAGAAAATACAAGATAAATATTTTATATTACTATATATTGCTCCATGTATAAAGACCGTATTGATACAGAAGATATATATATATATATATAAAGAAAATATAGTTTGATTTCATCTTAAAATTAAGCTCAATCAATCAGCTTAAATTATGCAACCATAAGACCAAATATCATGCTAAAATCGAGCTCATCCAATCAACCTAAATTGCACAATCATACCTCCAAATATCATGGAACCAAATCCAAGGTGGTAATATTGGGACCAGCTTAAGTTGGGATAATAAATTATGGAACCTACCCAAAAGACGGGATTTAGTATGAATATGAATAGAAGCAAGCAGTACCATGAACAAAATGATAATGAATAAAATGACATTCATTTTTGATGTGTTTAGCCAAAGAAGTTCAGAAATAATATTAGCAAGTGCTCGATACTCAGCCTTTATAGTAAAGGAAGAAGTTCTTGCTACACCGAGAGATTAGAGAATCACTAGAAAATAAAATATTATCTAACAACGAAGCGATGATTGCTAAGATCACTAGCCCAATCAACATCAGAATAGCTAAATAATTCAAGTAAAAAGCTAAAGGAGAACCAGAGGCCATAAAATAGAATACCTCTAACATAGCATAGAATATGGAGAATAACAATAAAGTGAGTGAAGCAAGGAGCAATCATAAGCTAACTCATCAAATGAACAATATTGGCAATATTTAGTTGAGTAATAGTAAGATAATTATGTAGGCGGTAATCAAGAAATTCTAATTAAATGAATCATGGGAGATTGCAATCAAAGGCCGAGCAAATCATGGATTGATTCATGATAATCAATGGATTCTAATTTGCTATATTTTCCTTGAATATAGTAAGCAGAGTAATCTAAGGATTCTGGATTTTGATTTAGTGAATCATAAGGGATTGTAATCGCATATTGATTAAGTAAATTATGAAGATTGCAATCAAAGGCTGATTGGACAAATCACTGAGTGATTGGCAGAAATCAAGATATTCTAATTTTTTGTAATTTTCTAACGTATACATACAAAATGGGTATAAATACTCATAACCCTTATACTTTAAAGGTGAAGAAAAATACAGAGATTTTTTTTGCTCATTCATTCTATTGGCTATTTGTGTGCTCATTTAACATGGTATTAGAGCTATCTCCTTTCTAGTCCTCTTCTCATAGAAAATTTCTCTCTCTTTCTTCATAACTCTTCCTTCTTTGTTCCTATATTTTCAAATCATGTTTTGGAAAATCATTATCATCAATTAAAAGATCGGCTCATTCTCTACCAATTCAACCTAGCCTTATCACCAGAAAAGCTCCAGATGCGTTGCTGATCCAATTTTGATCTAGTAATTTAGATCCAATCCGAATTAGTTTTAGCCTTAGTTCAAGTCTCCACACGTGTCATATATCATATCTCTAACATGTCACATTAGCACTCAGTTCTATCACATTATCAAGTGATGTCAGCACATCAACAATTGATCGAGTTCTATTTTTTTATCTGTTTTATTTATTTACTCTATTTCTGCAATGGATCAAAGGGATATTTCTATGATCAAATTTGGCAGGAAAAATTACACTCTTTGGGAATTTCAATTTTGAATTTTTATAGAAGGCAATGAATTGTTGGGAATTTTGGATGCATTTATAGAGGAGCCATTAGATGACACCAAGAAGTCTAAGTGAAAGATAGACAATGCTTGGGTTATATTTTTCCTTCTAACATCTGTGAATCAAGAGATTGCTTTAAGCCCGTGTTCCTTCAAAACTGCATTAGAAATATAGAAATACTTACACCGAGTGTACATTCAATGTAGTCACACTCGAGATTATCAATTAGAATATATAATTTCCAAATACAACCAAGAAGACAAAGACATTCGCACCTTTTGCTTTGGCCTTATTGCATTATGGTCCAAATAAGATTTGAATATCAGTACCATTATGTCTAATGTAACTCTTGTTGAAGTAATGAAAAAAATGTAAGAAGATTAGAGTTCTCCAACTCGTCATGAAGCTTTGTTCAGAATTTTAAACTGTTTAAGCCAACATTTTGAATTAAGAAAGCATTCTACATTTGGATAGTGTTTTCTTTGAGCTTCTTCATGAAGAAACTCATCTTCACACAAAAGCTTCTCTTGATGCTTCCTCCAACTTCTCTGCAACCATAGTTGCCAATCGATTTGCTTCTAAACCTCAAGATGTCAATCGCATTCAATGCTATGAACGCAAAGAATTTGGTCATGTGGTCTCACATTGCAAGAAGAAAACTTTAGTACTTACTATAAGAGGCCTAACCATAACATTACCGAATATCACAAAAAGCAGCAAAGGCTAATACACATCTAGCCTACCAAGCAATTAGACTTACTCCACCTTCTCAGTATTAGCCTAGTTCTTCTATTGATTTAGCAGCAATCCAAAAAATGATCCAAGAGTCTATGGTAATTGCTCTTCCAAGTGTTATCTCCCATGCTCTTATTACTGCTACATTATAAGGTACAAAAATTGACTCTACAGTTTGGTATATAGATTCTGCTACCTTTCATCATATGACTGGAACACCTCAAATACTTTTTTTCTCTTCAAACTCATTCCTTATTTGATTGATTATATAGTCACTGCAAATAGTTCCAAATTACTAATCTTGGGTGTTGGTACAGTCTCTATTTCTTCCTTCCCAACCATTACAAACATTTTTTTTGATGTTCTTTATCTTCCTCATTTATCTGAAAATCTTTTATTTGTTGATCAAATTGTTGAACAAAATTGTTTAGTTTTCTTTTCTAATTATGGCTACATTGTTCAAGACCTACAGATAGGGAAGGTAATCATATGGGAGTGTAAATATGGAAGACTGTTTTTGTTGCATTCTGATAAGGCTCCGCAAAAATCTTTTTTTTTTTTTTCTGTCTCTTCTTCCGATATTACATATACAAATAATTTATGATTTTTATGGTGTTGTAGACTGGGACATCCATATATCAAACATTTAGAATTGATGTTAATCATGTATACCATTGAATAAAAAGTTTTTTTGGTTGAAAGAATTGAATTATGAAAGTTGTGCTCAATCTAAAATTTATAAACTTCCTTGTCCAAATAGTCAATAATAATATGATACTTCTTTTGAATTGGTGCATAGTGGCGTATGGGGTCCATCATCCATTATATTATGTATATGATATAAATATTTCATTTTATTTACAAATCATGCAACTAGATTTTCTTGGATTTATTTTTTCATAATAGATCTAAAGTACCTCAACTAATCAAAAATTTATAACCATGGTTGAAACCTAGTTTGTTAAACAAATTAAAATTTTTGTTCAGATTCAGGAGGAAATATATTAAAACTAACTTAGCCAATTTTTTTGCTAAGAAAAGAATATAGAATTATTTACCTTAGCCAAATTTCTACAAAAGCTGAATATGAGCTTGTTGCTATTTTTTTGGTTAAAGTAGGAGTCATGAGGAAGGCACGTGCCCTCCACTACTTTTTGAGCTACTAATTCAAACAAAGCTAAGTTAATAGTCCGAACATCCCACGTTGGGATGTAGATATTGGAACCCGAGGAAGTACTCGGATCGGGAGGAGGTGGAGTCGATGAAGATGGTAAAGCTAGTGAAGAAGGTGGAGCCGATGAAGTTGGAACCTCATTTGGGGGAATGGGTTGAGATGCATCTTCTCTTTCCTCAGGAAATTGAGAAAAGCCCTCCTTAATTGTCTAAGGTAATTGGTCTGACAAAGTTGGAGCAGGTTGATCGGCCGAGGAGGCTTTCTTCTTAGTTGCTCCCTCCACCCTCTTAGCCATCGCCTTCTTTTTCTGATGAGTTGGTAATTGAGCAGAGATAGCCTACTCGGCTTTAACTTTTATAGCAGTTGTTAGTCGTGTTGAGGAGGATTCATTGACCCTCTTCCTCTTAGTAGTGGTGCCCTTTTTCAGTTTCTCTAAATTCAATATTTCTAAAAAAGAAAAAATAGTTAAGAGTTAGTTTGTAAAAAGCACTAAATCAAAAGCATTGATTAAGTATTAAACGATTGACTTATCTAAGGACGTTGGGCTTAATTTTACTCGGACCAAGGCTTCCTTGAAAAGAAGCACTCCTAACTTTGGGAGGTTTTGCCTTATTAACAAAATCGCTTTTTCCTTGGTAGGAGAAAAAAAGCAGAGTTTTAGCCTTCAAGTTGGATTATTGCCAACCTAACTTAAAAGGCCATTTCCTACATGTCTCTACAACAAAGAAAAAACAAATTTTCTATCCATGGATGGAAGGACTCCTAGCAAAAATTTTATACCCATACCTAACAGAGAAATATACCATCCTTTTTCATTAGGATGTTCCTTAAGATTAAAGAAATATCTAAAATGAGGAATAGAAAAAGGAATACCTATAGAAGTTAACCTAGAAAGAAAACCTATAGTTAACCTCTATAAGTTGGAAAGAAGTTGAGTAGGAGCTATGTTAAAATAATTTAAAAGCCGATCTATATGAGGACAGATAAGTAGCCTAAGACCGGCCTTTATAGCATATTCATAAAGAATAAGATACTCTTCGAAGGAATTTGATGCTTAATCAGATTTTCTAGATCTGATAAAAGGAATTGCTCAGGAATGAAATAACTTCGTCAGATATGAATCATATCCTTAGAAGTTAAAACCGATGAATCACCAGCAGTAAGCACAAATGTGCTTGAGGCTAGAAGAGACCCAGATCCTGAGTAAGTTGCTTCCTTGGATATAGACATGACTCTCTAATAAAATATAAGAGAAATAAACAAGTAAGGAAGTTATAAAGGCTTTAAAACCGAGGAAGTTAATCGGTAAGAAGGGTTAAAGAAGGTCAAGGGGACAAAATCGAGAACCTGGGAGATCGAAAACTCTAAAGGAATGCTAGAGCTAATAGCAAGTAAGAGTGAAAATAATTGATTATCTTCGCTTCATATAGAGTGGAGAAAAGAGAAAGCAATAAATGATGCCTTCAAAATAAATTCTGAAAATGAGGCGCGCACGGTAATTTCTCTTGAAACTAGAAGAAAATTTCTTTTTTGATTTTTTTTAAGCTGATTCTTAATTTCTTAGGCAAAGGTTTTTATCAGCAAAGGATTTCTTGGAACAAAAGCTAAGTTCGAGATTTCTTTCCAAATAAATCACATCCATTGACATATTAAGCCAGAATTCCACTTACACAAATATTAGAGTTGATTTGTCTCTTACTTTAGTTGTAGAGAGATAGTAAGGTTACTTAGTTGTTTATTTTGCTTTTTCTTAAGCAAAGAAAACCCAAACCTTGTTTATTTGTCCTATCTTCCATCATCTTATTTATAAAATAATTAAAAACTTTATCATAAATTATTTTTTAAAATTATATTATGCCTAAGATAGTGATGTTACTTAGATGTTTATTTTGCTTTAGGCCTTATTGGATTGAGATAATTGGAGGGGAAAAAAAAAAAAAAAAAAAAAAAGGTAAGGATGTTATTAGTAAAAAAAAAAAAAGATAAAAGAAAAAAAGATTTTTTTAATAAAAAAGAAAAAATATTTTTTATTTGAATATTAATTTGAGGGAGAAAAAAAGGGAAAGAATTGCAGAGAACGCGGCCCGTATTTTACTTCTTTCCTATTCTCTTCCCGTTCCTTTCGCTCCTCTCGCTTGTTTCATCTCCTGTCTTTCCCTCTATATCCAAGGTATTCTGTCCTCGAGAGAGAATATGCTTCGCTACCCTTCGCCTCCTTTCTATTTAATCAAAGAATTTATATAAATAATGATACGCTAATCTTCTGCATATCTTTGACTGATTCGACTGGGGTGTAAGACAATGGGGACGAAGAAGAAGGGCTCAATCAGCGAAGATGATGTCTCTCTCCTTCTCCAAAGGTTCTCTCTTTCCTCTATAATCATTTAATGCGTTCTGTCGATTCTTTATTGAGAAAATCTTAATCCATTAGATGGATTTGATGAATTCTTAGATACCGATATCTGAGTGACAGAAGTTTGGGTGTAATTCGTGAGGTTTTAGAAGATAATTTTCCTGAATAGGTTTGTAGAACATGCGATTTTGTTCTTGGATTACAATTTTCATGAACAGTTTTTTTTTTTTTTTTTAAAAAAAACCCTACTTTGTGTAATAGTCATAGAAATAAGGACATCAGATTGGAACCGGGTTCTGGTTTTAAAATTTATTTATTGTGATTTAGGATTTTGTATGAATCGTCTGTTTCCTGTCTCAGATTGCTTGTCTAAGAAGATCAAATATAGCAGTTTTTATGAGATCTTATTGAAATATGTGGAATTTTCAACCAAGCGTACCACTTTGGACACTGAGTCACCTTTTGTGCCTTGCTTTTGGGGTTTATTCTTTGACATTAGGGTTTTTGGTGAGGGAATGAAAGTATCTCGCTATGTTTTTATCATGCCCCAGAAATTAGCTTGTGGGTATACCTCAATTTGAGTTTTCAGGGAGGCAGATGCAAACTTTCTGCCAACACAAGCTTACCCAACCACCATCTTTTGTATATTGTGTGAGCTATGGATTCGGATTGCCATAGACTCTTACGAGTCCATTTAAAAAACTTGATATGTTGCTTTGTGTCTCTCACAAACACACCCTTTTACAGCAGAGCTGTTCAAAATGGCAACTGCTAATGATATTTGGGGAAAACTGCTTAAGACCTATCAAGTCAAATAACTTTACTCTTTAAATGCTCATAACTCTGTCAGGTAATTTGCTTGCCCCTTCTCGGTTATCATCGTTCCCACAAGCTTGAATCAGGTAATTGTAGTTCTTGTTTTGATTACAACAGTCAGATGGGATCCATTATTATGGGATATCAGCTTTATTAAACCTTAATATTAGGAGTTAAAAAAATAATGTGGTAACATGACAATCTCATGCAAAAGGATGCTGCTTATATGTAGCTTCAATGCAGAAGCTACAGTTTGGTTCTGTTGCTTTTCACAGAGATTTCCATATTAAGATAGCTCTCGGGAAATTGGGTATTATGCTGAAAAGAACTATGAGGGGTTTGTGGATCCCATGTTAAGGTGGTTGGGTGACTGCAGGGAAATAATGGAAGGAAATAATTGTGTTATGGTACTTGCATTGCACATGTATGCACCACAGGGGGGATATGATTGCTGGTTGTTTTTGTGGCTGAGAATGGTTAAGTAGGAGGGTTGTACAAAACAAGCATGCATGTTTTAATAATTCACATGCCATTGAAGTATGTATGCTGTTCTATGATTACCTTTGTTAAGAAGCTAATGGTAAATTGGAAAGAAAAAATTTGAAACTCTCAATTTCCATGCTATATATTAAAAGCATTTTCTTCTTCATACTGCAACACAACACTAAGCAGCGCCCCCCCCCCCCCCCCCTCCCCTCACACATGCATTTGACTTCATCAAAATTTCTTTTTTTTCCTTATCGTCCTAATTCTTTCCTGATAATTACTGGGACTATGAATGACGTCACTTTGATATCATTCCAAAACTTTTGGAGACATCCAATGAGCTTGTTGACTTATAAGTGCAAATATGGTAATAATGCACATTTTATGACACACCAACATATGACATGATCTATCATTTAGAATTATGCATTCCTTCTCTCTACACACAAGTTCACATATTCAGTTAGGTTTATGTAAATATTTTCACTAAATCACTTTTAAAGAAAGAATAATACCATGAAGTTATTGAACATATGGTTAAAACATAACTTGCAAGCCTTATACCATATATATGGCATTGATTTTATATATCTGTCATGATCCTCCGGATTTTAAGAACCTTTTATAATTTGATCTTAATGGAATGTCAAGTCCAAGGTTTGCAAAGCTAGTACCGAAAGCCATATTGGTGTTTTATCACTTTGGTATGGCACAGTCGGTATGATACTATATGCATCATGTATAGAGACAGTGTATCAATATTTTTTCTCATTTTCAACTATAGTTCCTCTTGAAACTAGGTAATACAAGATGGTTCTACTTGGTTTGGATTGAACTTTGGAACCATGTTGGTATAATATGCTAAGACTAGTATGGGGTTGGCACTGGATGGTACGGAATTAGTATACAATTCTCTGTTGGGGCTGTTAATATAAAGAAAGCTGGCCATATTAATTAGAAAGATTAAGCTCATGCAACCAGGGAATGATTCTTGAAGATTTGCCTTGGGCTACCAAGTCTATGGATGTAATTGAAAAAGCCAGGATTTTATATGGGGAATCACATTCAATGTTACAAACAAGCTATAAGTGAAAGAGTCAAACTAAAACATAATTTCATGATTCCTTTTATTTACATTACTTGTTATGTAAATTTACAATAGTGAGAAAATTATTGAATAATTTTCCTTCTACAAGGTCAAAATTACATTGTATGCATCATATTTCATCATAAATATAGCTTGCTCTATATTCCTCTCTTCAGTAATTTGTTGTTGTATCAAGCTGACAGTTCGAACCTCTTTGGTTGCATATTTGGCTGTTATCCTTTGATCTGGCTTTCATCAACTTTTGTTTCTTTAGGTACTCTGCAACGTCAATTCTTGCTCTTCTCCAGGAGATTTCTCAGTTTGCTAGTGCAAAAATAGACTGGAATGCACTTGTTAAGAGAACCTCAACTGGGATCACTAATGCTCGGGAATATCAGATGCTATGGCGACACCTGGCCTACCGTGACACTTTGCTGGACAAAGTGGAAGATGGGACTGAACCTTTGGTTTGTTTGACTATCTTCTAATAAAATCAGTAAATATGTTCAGAATTGTAATCTACCAGATACTTCCATTATATTTGAGACATTTGCAACTTGTATTTTGTTGTTGCCATATATTTGTTCAACCTTACACTTCTTCCTAGTGATAGCTGTCTAATCTGGGTTCTGGCCACAATCTTGGTTGCACCAGGATTCTTCAATATTTCTCTTGTTATTCCCTGTTCAACTGTTTTTGACCACCTCATGTCATAGCCAGCCAACAGGCTAGAGTAACATGCCAACAGTCTTCATGATCCTTCACACCTCACTCGTAAGAACTATGTCCATGACAGAAATGAGTTCTTATATTGAGCAAATTCTAATAACCTGTTTGTTGCATAATGCATCTTATTGGAATATTATAGTGATGCGCATGTCATGGATTTGGCTGACATGTACGTGAACTAGTTTGTGTCAAAGGCTGACTAAAAGAGACCTAAGCTAGTTCTAAAAGGTAGCTATAGATTGGAAAATAATCTTGAAGATTAATTAATTAAGGTTGGTATCAATAAAATCAAGGTAGATTTAATAGGATCCAATTTCAAGATCAGTCTGATATGTTATCCAACTAAGGAACATATTATAGGGAACATTCTTTATTCCCATAACCATTTGTCACAGTTATGTCAAATTAAATCCTAACATATTGTGAGGAGTATTCGTTTCTTTCTTATTGGTAATACTCTTTTTTCTTTTCAGCAAGAAATGAATGTAGACATATTTGTGAGTAGGTTCAAGTTATTCTACAACCATAAATAGGGGTCCCTAACTATTGTAAAGGGTATTTTAAATTGAATGATTGTATTCACTTCAAAAGTCCTTGTTCTTCCTTTGAGCTTTATTTGCTTTCTTTCTGCCCTCCATCCCACTTTTGCAGAAAAGAAGTTGCAAATTTTGTTATAGGATATTTCCAAACACCTATTTATTCTTATAATTTTATCCAAGAAAAACAACTATAATTCATCAACTATATCTGCCAATTCCAACATTCAACTTGCTACGTTTTCCACCATTGGCAGAACGTCATGAACTTTCTATGCTTATATGACATGAACTCAGATCAACTGCTGCCCACACTTCTCGGCATAGAATGTATCACAACAGAAAGCAAGTCTCAAGATATGAATGTGCAAGAAAGCAATATACTTAACAGATGGTAAGACTCTTTTATCTGTACTGTAAACAATGGCTCACCTATGTGATAAGTGATGGATCAACTACTTATATTCAACAGAATCCATCTTATTCTCAGCCTGCAAAATTCTTGCTATAAGCTCTCGCGAAGACTCTTTTACAACTGGAAGCCACAGTGAGGGTTGTAAAACATCAGAGAACAATCCATGCCTCTACAGTAAATAAAATGGGACATTCTATCGGAATCATAACTAATTGCTAATATTGATATTTTTCATAAACCATGAACTTCACTGCCAATGAAGGCTATAGAACATTATAAAGCAACATATGCCAACATTGCAGACAAGATCTACTATTCTTTTGAAATCTCAGTCAACTGCCAAGTTATCAATGTCTACCGCAAAGCCTAAGCAACCTTGCCCTGCTGTCAGAATAGCAGTGTTCCATTACACCCCTACTGACTAACCAACGTTAAGATTTCATTATTTAGAACCTGGCAGTTTCACCTCTAGCACCATGATATTCTATGGTTTAAGTTGATGTATTTGATCCTTATAACTTGTCCTACATTCGATTTCGAGCTCTACTTTCCACTTACCTTCTAAAATCATATTTCATGTTGATTATACTTATTATCATTAAGGAAAAGCACTTTTTGGTTGTTGTTTACTCATGCATTAAGTTAATATCATCTGTAGCAAAGTATTTTCATTTTTTCTGTGTAAGCTTTGCTTTATCATAATAACTGATAGTAATTTGGTGGAATCAAAATTGCAGGATGATGACAGTGATTTGGAATTTGAATTAGAAGCTTCTCCTGCTTCAAGTGCTGAAGCCTTTTTAGATGCCACAGCATGTGCTAAGGTATAAGCATCAATATTTTGGATGAGAACCTTGTATAAGTTTATCTGAATATAGTCCTTTTTGTTATACATTATTTGTGGAGGTGATGTGTGCATGCACAAGGTTTTCGTGAATAAGGCCTAATGGTTTAGTTGTTTCCTATTGGATTTTGTGGTTAGTTTGTTGTATTTGTCAACATCATTCCTTCATGTGCCTGTCCTTGACCACCTCGGAAGGTGATTTCTGCCACTAGGCAAAGGGCGTGGACACTTGATTCCATTACTCTATTGATGGACAGGGCATTTAGATTTTATAATGGCTTTTAGAGAACTTTTTCAAGGATTGATTTGCCATGATTAATGTTTGCTTTACTTGTTCTAAAGGGCTTATATGTATCTGCACTATCATTTGCTGAAAGAATGATGGCTACCTCTTTATAAATTATGGACGTTGATTTTGTTTGTAGTAAAAACCTGTTATAGCAGCAAAAACAATCATAGGGTTATTGTTCATGTTTATTTTTATTCATTTATGAACAATTTGAAACAATCTGTTGATAGTGACATATGCAATTGCATCATCAATATCATGATCTAGCCATGTTACTAATGACCTTTTATACATTTGCATTTGGCAATATGGTGGACCACACCTCTGCCAGCCTTGCAAGACCCTGTGACAAGCCCTTTGAGGCTGTAATAGATAGTGCCAAAACAGTTAACATGCTTAATGCTTGTGATCTAAAATATAAAATGATTACCATTTTTATCTCTCATCATATGATTGACTAATATATCTAATTTGAATTTAACATGCCTGTCTGACATATTATTCTTGGAAGTTACCGATTCTTAATGACATGTGCTTATTGGGGCTCATAATTCACATTCTTTAAGACAACATTCTTTCCTGCTGTGCCTGTATAATTAAAAAAGAATGAGGAAGTTATACTTGAATCACAATCCAGTGAAGCAAAATGCTAATGCTGTGCAAGAACTTTCAACATCCTGTTAGTTGCAGTCCATGGATACTATTCTGCAATGCACAAATTTTCAGCAGAGAAAAAGACATGAGGACCAGCTTATAGTGTAACAGGCATTTAGATAGCAAGCTTGATGCAAGTGAATATGTCAAGCTATCAATTTATATGATTCACATGGAGGAAATAAAATAAGAATGTAAAGGACTTGAATTAAATTCTCTTGAAATGGGCAGGATAAACTGTCACTGTGTAAATATGCCTCACCTGATACCGGTCCAGTTATAACTTCTTTTTTGCCCATGTTATGTGGTTAATTGTTGAGTTTTGTAGCCTTGTCTCTTTGTTCATGAAGACAAGCGTAACTTGGCCGCAACTATTTTTCTACTTTCTACTGAATGACATGCCATGTTAAGTTTCACAGCAGTTCTGTCACAGTGTTTGTTTAATGCACCTCTATATACCATTGTTTCATTGTGTAAACATTTGTAACTTTGGAAAGACAGCTATTTGTGAATACACTTTTGGCAATCTCTAAAGAATAAGATTTGGGTCAAGAAGTATCAAATGGGGAGCAATACTCAGGAATTTTTCAGTTAGCTTTGACTTACAATGACTAGTATCATGTATCATGTGCTCACATAAATATGCATATGATTTAGTAATGTGAGTGAATTGCACATATGATCTAGCCTTGTTACTAATGCCTTTATGCTTTTGCAATGCTTCTGGAGAATGTTTTAACTTATGATTGTTCTGAAGCTGTTGTGTTCTCTCAGTAGATATGTGCTTTGCAAATAGAAGAAGAAATTTCTATTTCTGCATATTTTCTTTAATCTCCTGGCCTGCTACATCCGACTGATAGCAACATGATGATTTTATTAAATATGGCCAGGTTTTGATCTCGTCAGGCTCTGCACGGCAATCAGGCCCAACAAATCGTAAAAACCTAGAAGCTTCTTTGACCAGAAACATACCTGATTGCCTGAAACTACATGACCTATCAGATAAACAACAGCTGGCTCATACCTCCAGTGGAACAAATGCTGTATCTGTTCAGAAACAACCACTTGCAACAAAAAGGTCTGCTGAAGTGTCTGATGGAAATGGATTAGCAGGTTCAGGTTTGCCTGCTAAAAAGAAGAGGAAATTATGGACTGTAGAGGAGGATATGGAATTAATAGCTGCCGTGGAGAAATGTGGTGAAGGCAATTGGTCAAACATTCTTAAAGGAGATTTTAAGCACAACAGAACTGCTTCACAGCTATCTCAGGTACCAATACTCAGAATATTTGATATGAATTCATTTATAGCTTTCTTGGTCTTCCTGCTAATTTGTTGATTTGGATGTTGTTCCCTGGGTCAGTGACCTAATGGCCACATGTTACACCTTGGTGCTGAGATACATGTATATTTCACTCCCTAGAAAGTTGAGAGGAAAGAAATGTCTGTTGGATCCTTAACGTTCTTGGACTTATTTCTTCTCATTGAGGTGTTCATCTAAATTTCTTATCATCCTTGAGAATCTATATAGCACACAATCTGGATGGATCTAGTTACTTTTGTTATTGGCTGGATTGGTTTCATTGTCAAGCTCTGTAATTTCCTTCTCATGATCTCCATCTTCTATAGCTATCTGTGTCTACTTGATCTCCTTTTGCTGCTAGATGATAATACCATGAAAATGACCCTATGGTGACCAAAATGATTATTGATGACCTTCAAATTATCTAACCTTGACAACTAAATTTTTCAATGTCTTCTTTAAGAGCACATCATAAATGTCACTAGCACCACCAATGTGGGAAAGCATTTGACCTGAGTTTCTGGGTTCTGGTTATGAATTAAAAGATGCACTAGCTAGAGTGGAGTCGCAGAATGATCTATCGGCCTGGATCTAATAATGGATTATATGCAGAACTGCTGCTAATTTAGAATACGATAAAATGTAACTAATAGTTTTTGCCTTTAAGTTTCCCATATTGATCATATCTTCAGTGGATAATGATCTATTCTTTTAAATATTTTCAGAGATGGGCCACCATTCGGAGGCGCCATCCCAATCTACTTGCAGGTTCTGGCAACAAATCAGTCAACTCAACACAGTCTGATGAGAGGCTGGCAACACAAAAGGCAATTTCCTTAGCTCTTGATATGCCTATGACTGGAAACTTATCAGCTATGTTATCAGGTTTGTCCATTGATTCTTGTTTTCATATTTTCCAGATTGCTATTATTTGACTGAAACTAATTTGATTATATTTAGTGTTGAATTCTCAGAATTGTTGCCATCACAGATATGGCATGTGTAGGTACATTCTTTGTTACAGTGCAAGGATATTTAATCACCCTTTAATAAAGACATTTTCCCCTCTTACAAAAAATTCCAGTTCCTATTGTGTACTGTGTTATGTGTAACTTCGCAAATTAATAGTTAAAGATCACATTCTGAATCTGATTTTCTTTATTCTTATTCCTGGGTGAAATTGGTTCTCTCTCTTAATCATTCTTCTCATTATGTTAGCGTAATGCAAACAAAAATGAATTTTATGAAGACTAACCAAACACCATTTGAATATTAAACAGGTTCCACACAATCAAACATGCCAGCCAGTTCTGTTCCGCTCTCAGCTTCAGTATCTGAGGCATTGCCTGCATCTGCTCCTCAACCAACTTCCACCCAGGCAACATCTGAAAAAGTAGCCTCAAACACTTTAAATAAGCCTCGAACAATCCCCAAAAAACCAGTGACTGCTGTGAAGTCCTCTGCAGGTCCCAATCCTTCGATACAGATGGCTGCCTTTGCTGCTGGAGGACGCATTGCCACTGCTTCAACTGCTGCCTCTTTGTTCAAAGCTGCGCAATCTAAAAGCGCTGTTCGTATCAGACCTGGGGGAGGTGCTTGTCCGAAATCTCCAATTATGACTGTTAAATCATCACCTGCCACTAACATGGTGGGATCACAGCTACCAAGTGTCCGCGATGTCCATCCTGCAGGTACTGTGCCTGCACCTGCTGTTGTTAGTTTGATCTTGTCATCGACTGTGCCCAGGCATGGAATGCAGCAACTGCAAAGCTCCTCTCGAAGGCTTGCTAGCAATCCTCTAACCAGCTGTGCTACAGTGTCAAGCCTATCAACTCCAACATTGTCAGAATCCAAATCGCCTGCTGATTCACAAGAAAATGCTGAGAGTAGTAGTGATATTTCTTTCCTTCCCATCTCAGCCATTGATGTTGATGAGTTATTAGCTGAAGAGGTTAATGGTGCAGATGAGATGGAACTAAATGGTGCCATAGCCCAGAACCATCAGACAGAATTGCTGAGCCTGGATGTGGGTGAGAATGACAACAATGTTGTCAACAATGCTCCTTCTGATGTGCAAAAAGCTGTAGCTGGACAGACTCATGAGAACCAAACTGCCAATAACAAAGCAGTTTCGCCTGCTGAGAATAAGGCCATGGAAATTAATGCTGGTGGAACTCAGATTCCAGTTGAAGAAGCTACCGACTTGGCCAAAGAATCCAGCAAGAGCCAAAGCATGAATATTGTGAGTTCTCAGAATCAAATTGTGGGTCAAGAGCTGTTGGAGGCTGAGGCGGATGAGGTCAAGTAGAGTTGGAAACAGGTGGAACAGCATGCGTTATTTTAAGTCACTGCATCAGGCAATAAATCACCTGTTGATGACCAGGTTGTGTCAGTTAGTACCAAACAAGATTGAGTTGCTGATGCCACAGGCTGTGGAGATGAGACCGATAAGGCTGTACTCCAGTATTATTTTATTATAGCTAAAAAAAATGAAAGAACTTAAGCATTAAAATAAAAAAAAATATGAAAAAGCTACTCTATGCAAGAAGTGACCTTACAAAATGTTGGACATGAATTATCAGTATCTAGGCCTTTTTTTCCCATTTTTGTTGACAGGTTGCTCGCCTTTGAGCTAAAGTGGAAGCTAAGCTGTTCTGTGCGCACTCTGTTATGCTTGGATGGTGGAACTGAGGTGTGATGGATCAAAGGTCATAAAACTGCTTTATTTAACCAAATATTGATTACAAAATTTATCATGAAAAGATGCATATTGAAGTGCACCTTGATGTCCTATTCTTTACCCTTCCAGGTTATTCCTTGATATATGATATGTATGGAGCTGAATGTATCTTATGACTTAGATATCTAGGTAAAATAAATACTACATCTAATAGAAGAGGACGCTAATGTTGCGTTTGCATGGATAATTTTTCAGAAAAATTTCATTTGTAGTGAGAATTTAAATTTTAAAATCAAAATTTTTTGTCTGGATGCAATGTAGGCAGAATTTTTAAAATTTGATAGAATTTACAAATTTCTTGAGATGTTCATTTGTAAGTTCTACCTCAAAAGATGTTTTTTTTTCAAATTTCTCCTCAAAATTCTGTTAGGAGCAGTGAAAATATATTATTTTGTTTACAATCAAAAATATTTACATAATTATTTCAAAAATTTTATTTACATGAATTTACATAAATATTTATTTTAATATTTATTTTATTTAAAATATTAATATTTTTTTATTAATATTTTTATTATTAATATTTACATAACTATTTTATAATAATTATTAATATTATATAAATATTTTTAATTAATTAATAAATAAATATTATATAAATAAAATAATATTTATTAAAAATTAATAATATTAATAATAATAATAATAATAAAACCTTAGTTTCAAACTAATTGGGATTAGTAACATAAATTATTTTTCTCTACTATTATTAATATACTATTATTAAATTAAAATATTTATCTAATTAAATTAATATTTAATTTGTAATTCATGTGATTAAATTTTGTTTATGTATTATATAGTAATAAATATTTATAAATATTTTATGAGGCATTTTAAGGAGAAGTTGGTGGACCTAAACGGCGCCAAAATTTTTAAGAAAATTTTGAACCATTCATGACGTCCATGGCTGGTTAAAGGGGAAAGAAATATTTCATAGTTGATTGTGCTCCCATAACTTGACGTTCGAGCGGCATGGTATGGGTCGAAGAGAGTGGTAAATTATTTCTATAATTTTTTTCTCTCTTGAAAGAATATTTGGCGTGGAATTAATATTTTTTCAGGAAGATAAATTTTTCTTCTCTATCTTTTAAATTGTAAATATAGAAAAAAAATTAGTTAACAAGGTTAAGCACATAAATTATTAAAAAAATAAAATATTAAACTAATAAAATATTAAATAATTTTACTATTCTTTTATCTCTTTTATATTGATAGCATTAATAAAATATTAATAATATTTTTTATTTTTTATAATAATTTTATTTTAAACCCAATTAATGATTACATCTATAATATTTTATTTTTTATTTATAAATACAACAAACATAATTTATAAAAAAATTTTCATACTCTTAAAATTTACAACAGAAAACATTGCTCTTACGACCTATCATTTTTGATTTTTTTTTTTTTTTAACCCATGCCAAACGAATCTCTAACGTGATCATAGAGCAACGGTGAAGTCATAATTCATGGTAAAAAGAATGCTTGAAAAAACCTCCTTCCGCTCAACCTCCATGATTCATATTCTTTATTTTGACGGTCCTTGCGGCAGGTGAAATTGTGAACCCAACAACGAAGCGGTTTGAGTCTTACGCATTTGTAGACGGTCCGAAGAAGGCTCCAGCCACTCCACTGCTCTCCATGTCTACGTGGAAAAAGCTAATCCCTCACCAACGTCCAAAGAGTGAAGTCCCATGCGCTCAATGAAAGAAAAGCTAAAAGGCGCCACGCATACCGTAGAGAGAAAGATTAAATATTATTACACTATAATAATGAAAAAAAATACACGTTAAGGCAGAAAAAATTGCATGGTAAGTATAAATTGTTATATTATTTTAAACAAACCAATAAAAATGTATTATCTGAATAAGATCTATTTACTGATATTTGAATAAAATATAAATATCTTTGAAAATTTTTTTAAGGTATATCTAAAATTTGATGCTAGCCATTGGATCATTTTCCTTGGACGATGCTTGAGAAGAATATTATTTATTTTCAAATAATTAGGTATAGCTTTCTAAAGGTGGCAAATCATGTTAATAATTCGTAAATGGATTGTATCAACTTAAAAGTATTATAGTAAATGGGCTAATTTGAATCTGACTTATTTATTAATCATGTTAAAAACCTAGACTCGAATCAAACCTATGTATTATATGGGTTACATAACGTAATTCATGTAACCTATTTAATAATTAGATTGCATTCAAATTGACATGAATTGCATGATTTGTTTCAAACATGTGGAGTTTGATTCAAATTTTGCTCTATCTAATTCATATAACCTATGTAACCCATCTAATATTATTTTAATTATAAAATAATATATATTTACAATCATAATTCAAGTATAAAAAAAAAAAATTCACTTAAAGAAAAAAAAGAGAAATATAAAATCATAAAGAAGAGGTTCAGTTCAACTGCTTTTTCTCATTTTTGTATCGAGGTTCAAGCACTTTTGGCTTACTTTCGTATTAAAGTTTTAACGATTATATAATATTCCTGGCAATTGAAAATTAAAAGATGAAATTAATTTGAATAAGTTAAATAAGTTTGATAGATCATATCTGGATTTATAAGTCATGTTACACAAATTAATTCATTCAATAATCAAGTTAATTACAGATTAATTTTAAGTTAGCAAATCAATTTAAGATATAACTTATTTATTAATCATGCCTAATGGGTCAATTCAATATTAACCCAACCCACTTCTTCGCAATTCGAACTTGTTAACCCTTCATCGAATTTGAGTCGTATCCAAAATTGCTACTAACTTTCTATACTACTTTTTCTTTTAGGGTAAAATAGAATATACCTATAATTTTAGGGTAAAATATGCAGAGCTTTAACTTAGTATGCTAAAATTCTTTTTTTAGGCAAGTCATCCCAACTACTAAACTCCATAAAAAAAATCTATATATTAATTGATAATATGTAGAACAACATGATCACTTACGAAATTCGAAAATTCTATTACTATTTAAATAACTTAAATTTAAATATTTTAAATTTTAAAATTACTAAATTAATTGAATGTTATAGAGAAATTAACCATAATTATAATTTTAAAATTTTATATTAAAATTAAATTAATAATATCCATACTAATGCTTGGAATTAATTTTATATTTTAAAAATAAATATTAATTTATAAATATAATAAAAAATAACATAGATACAATAACATCCAAAAGGTTCATATCGATAAAGTTACAACCAAAGGTAAAGAGACGAGACATAGAAAGATATTTAAGCCTAAAATTATTAAAAAAATCTTAAAATTTAACATTTATATGTAAATTATATTGTTAAAAAAATAATTTTAAAGAGTATAAAAAAATCAATCTAATTTTATTGGTTTATACTGGGTTATTGAGTCAATAAAAAAATTGGTTGGTTTATTCGATTTTGATCGACCCAATTATTTAACTATTTCAATTGAAGAAGGATCGGCTAAGAGTCCACTCCACTAATTCACTGGTCAAATCAATCAGCTTGGTTCATTTTGATAACTATGATATTAAGCTTTTAAGCCGTGCTTGATTAGGTTTTAGATTGAATTGAGTTTTTTTTTATTTTTTTTATTTCTTTTTAACCAAATAGTTTTCGATGAAATTAATCAAGAATTTAGATTGAATTTAATTTTTAGATTCAATCCAACCTACCATGTTCAAACATACATGAAATTGGGACAAATCGGGTTAAGATTTAGCTAAAAGGACACGGTTGCAAATTAAATACCAATAGTAAATACTTTCGTAAGGGGATTAGTTTATCTATTAAGCTTATGACTCAACTTAACCATTCCATGCCAGCATTAAATTCAAAATTGAAAAAGATGACGTTGGTTAATAAAGTTTTAATAAAATGAGAAATAGATAAGCGATTAACCCCTAATCATTGGGATCCTAGATCAAAACGCCAATCCAACGTTCCACGTCAAAAACCATGAACGTTCATCAAACTCCTCTCAGAACGTATACCAGGTACGCTCCCTGTTCCTCGCGAAACGGTAACAGAGGAAGGACGAAGAAGCGATCGATATCTCTGAGTCGGAGGCTCTCTCATCTTCGTCCTCGTTTAAATCCCTCCAATTGATCCCTTTCTTCGCCCACTTCCGTGAGATTCTTCGTAAAGATCTCGCTTCTATCCTTCGATTGATCGATTTCTCGGTGTTTTCGAGCGATTTGATGCGGATTTGGAGCGATGGAGAAGTACGAGCTGGTGAGAGACATAGGGTCGGGGAATTTCGGGGTGGCGAGGCTTATGCGGAACAAGGAGACCAAGGAGCTCGTCGCCATGAAGTATTTCCCCAGAGGGCAGAAGGTGAGTGGAATCCAACCCCTCCTCCTCCGTCTCCGATTCCGATCGGATTGTTGGATTTGTGATCTGATCGTGGTTGTTCGTGGGTTTTTGGTCCAGATCGATGAGAATGTGGCCAGGGAGATCGTCAATCACCGGTCGCTGCGGCATCCTAATATAATCCGGTTCAAAGAGGTTGGAAAGTCGAAGCAGAGAGCTCTCTAATGGCGTCTTGTTAGGATTTCGTTCGGTATATATATATATATATATATATTAAATTTCTTATTCTGTAGGTCGTGCCGAAGCCGACGCATCTAGCGATCGTGATGAGTACGCCGCCGGCGGGGAGCTCTTCGAGCGGATCTGCAACACCCGAAGATTCAGCGAACACGAGGTCTGTGATGATTAAGAAATAAGGATTAAAGTAAACTAAGTCATATTAAGCCTTAATTAAAACTCATTCATTACTGATTTTTTTTTTTCTTCTGTTTTTACGAATGTTTCGTGATGGATAAAGGAAATTCAGTGAGAATGATTGGTAGTGGGAGGAGAGAACAAAAGTCTTCGAGACCATTCTTTTCTTTCTCCGTTCCACTTTTTCTTATGCTTCTTCCTCTCCTTTTTTTTTTTTTCTTTCGTTCTTCATGCATCCGAGCTAGTAAACCATCACTGAAACGTATAGTTTGAACCTCCTTCACTATGAAGTATCACCAGAGCTGGAGTTAACGCTGTCGGTAAAGTAAGGAGGCTGAGAAAAGTATTACGTTATTTTTCTTTGTTCTATTTTTTATTCCTCTATTTCTTGATAATTACCTCAATTCCAACTGATAGAATGGAAGATCTTCTAATTAAAGAGTAAAGGAGGATCATTAGAGCAAGGCAAACTTCCGGCGAAGATTAGATCTTTGCCAAAAACTCCGACAAGGCCGAGGTAAATTTCTTCTCCTCCTCTATTTTTTTTGTGTCAACGGAGGAAATAATAGAACCTTGGCACAGGATAGCGGAGAGAGGAAGGGGGAGCTATGGTTGTCACCAGAGGCTTGGAGTTGTCGGCGTGAGGTCACCAGTGACTTACTAGGGGGAAGGGGGCCGCGTGGCCCCTGACTCGGAGAAGAAGACAGAGTCTTCTTCCCTTGCTTCACCTAGGCTCGGCGGGAGAGGCCGTCGAACCTAGTGGCGTGCGCCACCGCCCTTCACCGGCGGTGAACGGGTGATGGGAAGGAGGGAGTCGGAAGGGGGGGAGCCAATGATGGGTTGGGGTCGGCGGGAAGAGGGAGAGAAGAGAGACTTTCAACGATGAAAGGGAGAAGAGAGAGATGGGAGAGAGGGAGAGTGATGAGAGAGAGAGAGAGAGAAGAAGAAGAAGAAAAAAAGGGGTGGCACTCGCGTGGAGGGAGCTAGGGTGAGCGCGTGAAGAAGGCTGAAGCCTTCTTATTAGGCTGGGCTTAAACCAGTAGGTTAGCTGGTTCAAGTTGATTCAAATCTTGGAGCTAGTTTTTAAATTAAAAATAGAAGAAAAATATTAGGATTTGATTATAGAATTTATGGGGATTATGGGAGTACCGATTTGAGGTAGGAGTTATATATCCTACTGTTGTGTAATATGTTTTCATGATTTGCATGCTTGCATATATCATGGTTTATTATGAGATTTCTTTGCATAATTTGAGATGAGTATTATGGATTCTTATGGATTTGCGTGTATATTGCAGTATATTATTTTAATATAAATGATTTTGGGTTTTTTAATCGTGCTTACGAGTTTTGGCATTCTAGCGGTGGGGTGGCTTAGTGGTGCTATGGAGATGTTTGGGAGTGACATAGTTGGAAAAGATAGTGTATGTGATGGGTATTATTGGTACGTGGTATTAGTTTTAGCAGTGAGTTGGAATACTGAGGTACTATTATTAGCCTAGACTGGGAGAGGTACTATTATTAGTCTAGACTGGGGGCCCGGGGAAGGGCATGAAGGCCGCGTAAGTCGGGTAGAATATAGTTATGACAGCTGACATGATTGAGTTTATTATGCTGGGTACTAGTATATAAATCAACCTAGGTGGGAGAAGTACCACCAGGTTAAGTTGTTGACACATAATATTGACACATAATATTGACTCTTAGACGGGGACAGTATGTACCAGCAGTATTACCTCGTGACATTTACAGACTAAGGGAGTAGCTCACTAGGGCGTATTGCTTACTAAGTGAGTGCGACTTACTTAGTGTGCGTGCGAGGGTATGGATGTATGGGTGTGGAGGTTATTCTGAAGTTATGGTATGAGTATTCTGATGATGTGTAGAGGTGATGGTGGATATGTGGATGATTTGGGTGTGACTATGGTCACGCGAATGAGTTGGTGATGGATAGGAACTCTTGGGTGGCTTAAATTTTTCATTTGAATATGAATTTTATTAGTTTCTCGAATGGATATCTGTATTGTGATATTGTTAGTTCAAACATATTTTGATTATACTAAACTATTTATTTGACATATTCATGATAGTAAGTGTAGAAGTTTTATTGGGCTTTTTAGCTCATTCCATTATATTCTATTTTTTTTGCAGTAGATGAGGAGGATATTTATTTTTTTGGGATGGTCTTCAGTAGCAAGGATAGTTAGAGATTTTCTTTTCATTCCTTATTGATCAATCAAAAAATGAAAGGTAAAGAATTGATAATTTGACATAAAAATTGATATATTTAAATTTTAGCTTCTGCAATTGTGCTTTGAGGTTCAGTTTAAGAGTACACAGCTGTGACCCAAGATCGGGGGCCGTGACAAGGTCCTCCAAATTTTTTTTTTTGTTCCTCCATTATTTGCGGATTTTTAATTTCTTGTTCTAAATTTTAAAAATTTTCTTCTCCTTGAAGGCGAGATATTTCTTCCAGCAGCTCACCTCCGGCGTCAGCTACTGCCATTACATGGTAAACTTACTCCTTAACAAAAAAAATCAAAAAATATATCTAAAAAGAAGACAAAAGAGGGGATTTATTACTAATTAAATCCGAAAATCATAAATTTCAGCAAATTTGCCACCGCGAGTTGAAGTTGGAGAACACTCTCCTCGACGGCAGCCCGGCGCCCCGCCTCTGCGACTTTGGCTACTCCAAGGTCCGATCTTTTAAATAACTTGTCCTCAGAATCACAAATAATTGGTCCAAATCCATCCCTAATCATTGTTTTCACCAAAAATCGAATTTTCCTCGAAATCCAGTCCCTTTTGTTCCACTCGCGGCCCAAATCGGCCGTCGGAACGCCGGCTTATATCGCCCCCGAAGTCCTCTCCTGCCAGGAATACGACGGCAAGGTCAGTTTCGTTACATCTCCCGACGTTTTTTTTTTTTTTTTTGTGTGGGATAAGTGAGGAGGATTACGTAGTGGGTCTGGTTGGGTTTGGATACGGTGGAAATTGGGTGGGTTGTGGTGGTTCCACCCGCAATCAAAGGCCGAAAATTTTAGAGCGTACGTCCAAACTCCTGGATGGTTTTCCCATCGGTTAATCCTGTGCTGTGCCCTTGTTTTTTTGATGGTCCGGTATCTAAGTACTAGGTTTTATAGGTTGATGAGATCAGGCCCGTCCATCTGGTGTTCTCATGTTATAATTTCCCAACGTCATGTTTTTGTCGTCTATCTTGCTATTGGATGGTGTGATTTCCATGGGAGCCTTTATATTTGAACCATCGGACTTATTTTCTTTCCCACTAGGAGTGGGGTTTCTGATTGAAGTCATTAGTTTTTTTGCTTTTAGTTCAAGAAGTACAAGCTAGGCTACTTCTTGAGTAGCCTCATTCCTTTATTCAGAATTTTAGATAGAGCATTTCCAAGAATTTTCAATAAGATGGATTTTCCATCCTTTTTATGATATATATTTAATTTGTAAGGATAGATCTTAGGTGTGATTTGCTATTTAGTTTTTAATTAATAAACAGCATATAAATGACATATAAACAATCATCTCTTTACATGCATGATTTCTAAAGCGAAAAATTGAATGGCAAACCCCTAATGAATTACATTTAAGTTTTAATCAATCTGAAATATATCATTCTAATATATAAGCTGTATATGTTCATGTATTTGTACACCAACCATATTATTACCTAGTATATCTACTAAGAGAGAATATTGCGTCATTTGAAGAGGGGGGTTGGTGCATTGGGTGTCAGGAAGAGGAAAGGCACTTGCCACACCCTAGACTCGGTTGAGGGTCGATGTGAGGGCAGACAGGTCATTTGACCCTCTGTTTCCCTCCAATGTTCAAACCTAGATTTATAAAATGGCAACTAGTGGATGGGAATACATGCACAGCGCAACAGTAGTGTAGAGATTGATGTGTATGTAGTTCTTTTTCAGAGTTCTCTAGTTTAACAGAATAGATTTCAGGAATCTATAACTCCTGATAATAAAAGTTGTTGTCAAAGGAAAAAAAGAAAAAAAAAGAAAATAATTGAATTTGATTTTCAGCCAATGTTCCATATAGTCAAGATCAGCTTCATTGTTCCACTGAGTTGTATCATGGTCAATTCTTTAATTGTAACCTTGTCAAATATTGTTAATTTTAATTATATTGGTGTGTGTATGTTTTATTTCAATATTATTCTTTGTGGTGGTCCAGCTGACCGACGTTTGGTCATGTAGAGCAACCCTTTATGTGGTGAAAACATACCAGGATCCAGACTTCAAGAATTTTAGGAAGACTATAATACCCCAAAAATAATCTCATAGTAGATGAAAAAGAAATATGCTATGTGATTATTACTTAAGTTCACTTGCTACCTATTAAGGTTCGATTCGCTAACGAGTTAATTGGATTAGTAGATAGAATTGAAGCATTACAAATGGTATCAGAGCCCGATCCAAGTGTGAAAGTTGGTGGGTATAAGGAAATGATATGAAATAGTAGTAGAGTCTCACAATATTAGAGCCACCCTTACAACACTAACGATCTAGCTCGGGATAGATTTTGATTAGTACGACAAAGACGTCGCATTATAAAGGGGAAGCGATTGTAATACCTCAAGAATAGTCCCATATTAAATGGAAAAGAAATATGTTATGTGCTTATGACTTAAGTTCACCTTTACTGAGTTCTTAAGCCATGTGGTTTCGGTCCGTTAACAAGTTAATTAGATGCTTTAAGCGTTATAAAGACCATTCAGATAATTCCTCCAATTACTTCTTTTCTCCTCATCCCATACCTTTCATTTCAACTGATTATAGTACTGAGAAGTATGGAATTTTCTTGCTGCCTGTTCGACCGCAGAGAATAACGTCCGTCCGGTACAAAATACCTGAGCATATGCGCATATCCCAGGATTGCAGGCAACTCCTCTCGCGCATCTCCGTTGCCAATCAGGGTAATCATGAAACCAACCTCACATTCTATAGTTATATCCCATCATCATGTTTGAATTCTAGTTTTGAATCCTCTCTATGGAGAGAAGCTTAATTATTGTTTGAGAAAAGAAAGGAATATAATTATTGTCACAATGTGGCTTTCTAATGCTGTATTTGTTTTTCTTTAAACAGAGGATAACCATTGGGGAGATAAGGAATCATCCTTGGCTCCTGAAGAATCTATGAGGGAGCTAACAGAAGCAGTGCAGGCAGTGAACTACAAGAGGGATGACAATGCCCCCACCTACTCCCTTCAGAGCGTCGAGGAGATCATGAGGATTGTCAGAGAGGCGAGGACCCTTCCACCGTCTTCCACGCCTGTCACAGGCTTTGGATGCACCGTGGAAGATGAGCAGGAGGAAGGCAAGCTAGAGAACCAAGAGAGCGAAGAGGAGGAAAAGATGAGCGTTATAAGAGAAGAGGGTCAAGGAAGTCCATGCCAGTGGAGAATACTCAATCAGTTGATCGAATAATAGGTGGAAGCAAATGAAAAGAAGGAATTTAATGCTTCTTTGTCCTCCAATGTCTATTGTGGATCTTTATGGTTTTTTCCAGGTTGATTTTGTTGAATATTGTCTCTAGTACTTGTAAAATTATCAATGACGATATATGTTAATACATACTGCATGCTAGAAATGTCAGAAGTTTCAGAGTAACAAAGTAAATGCAAGTATGTCGAACTCTTCAACCCAAAAAAGAGGTAACTTTGCACCAGGCTTGGCTGCACTATTTTTCCATTCATGTGAACCAAATGCTGCCTTTCGTTTGCTCTTATACTAACTCGAAAAAAATCCTGCCTGATTTTAACGTCCTCATCCATGATTATTTGCTCAAAAGGTAAGTGTGGCCAGAATCTCTCTCAATTTCTAAAAGATGTTTTACCCACAATTTTTCAAATAGAGCCAAGTCTCTAGTCATGGATAGAGCACAAAGGTGATAGAAACTTATCCAACCCATGAACTTGACTCAAACCCTTCCAAAAAAATAGGGTTAGGATTTTATTTTATTTTATTTTTTTATCCAAACCCAAAATAATCTGAAAATTTTAGAGTTAGATTGGAATGATCCAAAAATGGTAGTTGGGAAAGATATATTTTTAATTTTATTAGTTTTAAATTTTAGAATTTTATTTAGAGGGCATTATATAAGTTTATAAATTAGCAATTAATTTGTTTACATGGCTAATTTTTTAATATTTTATATTCTTTGATATATAATATAGTTGATGCCAATGTGGTTAAATAAATAATGGGTGTACAAGTATACTTTTTTATAAGCATAACTTTGCTCTTGTTTTATATATAGGATTCAACACGTTTTTAAAATTTACTTATTTTATTTTTTTAATTTTATTAATAATTTGACATCAATATTTATTTTATTTTAAAAGCATATTTTTATAGACTATTGCTTATTTATATATTTTTATATTTTATAAGTTTATAACTATTATTTCTATTAGTATCTAATTATGTTATAATTTTGTGCCTATCTGATCTAGCATTTAGAGTGATAAATGGATAAAAGAAGAAAAAGGAAGGTTTGAATTAATCATTAATAAACTAATTAAAAAGAACAAGAAAGAAGCATTTATTGAATTCTTAAAATTAAAAGAAAAAAACTAAGTCAATCTGAAATGACCCATAGGTTGACCCTAATTCGGTTATTTAGGTTAGGGTTTAACTTCAATAATTCAAATATGAAAGTAACCCAAATCTGAAAATGATCTGACCTCGAAATGACCAACCTGAAATAATCCGATCTAACCTAATTGCCACCTTTAGTGACATTAATATAACCTAACAGTCTGTGGACCCTTGACATCAATGGTGTATAGGGCTACAAACAAATCAAACTAGATTAGCTCATGCTTGATCTTGATTTCATATTTAGATCATAATTTTGGAGCGGGATCTTACCCATTTCATAAAAATAAAAGCTGTTTTATGGCAGATGCAACTCATTCACCACAGATCTAATAACTTTTATTTCTAAGTCATATTTAGTGGTTTTTGATAGTTGACATGTGGTTAGATTTTGTCTTAAGGTTAACAAACTCAAGATAGATATAGAATGTGAGTCTTAGTCTGTATTGGACACTATAGATATTTTCATATATGAGAAGAATATGAGACCTTGTTTGTGTATGACACTATAGATTGCTCTTTTATTTAAACACTTGTAAACTTGGCATTCAAGGAAACTCAGAGTGTTATTGAGAGATTCAGAAAAGGGTTCTATTGAATGTAAGTGAGCCTAGAGTTTTGCATGAGAGAGAGTCTTTAGTGAGAAAATAAGTCTTGTAATCCCTAGTTATTTTGTTAATGGAATTTTTGTTGTCTTTACCAGGATGGATGTAGGTCAATTTGATAGAACTGTCTTAAATCCTTTACATGTTGTTCTTTCTTATTTTCTCTTCTATTGATCTATCTTCTTTCCTTGCTGCAATTTAAGGAGCTGAAGAAAAGGATATCTGGATGGAGAGAATCAAGGAAAAGCTTCGGTTGCAAGAGGTAGGAGCATTAGAAAATTCGTTGCTTCTCTTATCATGAGGAAAGACACATTAAGAGAAACTATTCAAAGAGGAAAGAAAAGGGTGAGAAAGGAAGTATCTCTAAAGTTAGAGTGAGTGTAATTGAAGAGAATACTTCGAAAAGCTCCAATGATATCAAAAGTGAGGCATCCTTAGTCAACATCAGTAACTCTAGAAAGAAGTAAATTTTTGATTATAGTTATTTCTTTCATATGATTTCCAATAGAAGTTGGTTTTTTACCGATCAATTGAAGGTAGGAAAGGTTCTATTGGGCGACAACAAGCTTGTAGATGTCAAAATTGAAATAATTCATATCAAGATGTTTAATGGCATTGTGAGGTCCTTGGAGGTTTAGCATGTCTCGGAGTTGATGAAGAATTTGATTTCCTTGAGCACACTTGATACTCAAGATTATAAATATTCACTTGAGAATAGTATGCTAAAACTTTCTAAGGATACGCTTGTGGTAATCAAGGAAAAGTTAGCAAATAACTTGTATCACATAATTGAAAGTACTACCATTGGTACTGCTATGATTTTTTTTTTTTTTATGTATGGAGTTGTGAGACTCGTATGCTACTCGATTATGGCATATGCAGTTAGGGTATATGAGTGAGAGGGGGATGTTGGAGTTATCCAAGAGAGAACTACTTGATTGAGTGCAGATTGAAAAGCTAGACTTCTATGAACACTGTATGGATAGAAAGCAGAGCATAATGAAGTTTAGCGATGGTACTCACAATTCCAATGGGGTGTTATATTACATTTATTCAGACCCTTGGAAATCTAGCTCTCATGTGTCAATGAGTGGATATTGATAATTTTTTAACGTTCATTGATGATTACTCAAGGAAGATTTGAGTGTACTTCTTGAAGCATGAGGATGAGGTATTTATCAAATTCAGGTAGTCGAAAGCCAAGATGAAGAAAAGAATCAAATAACAAATTAAGATATTGTGTATAGATAATGGCTTGAAACATTGCAAAGGTGAATTTGTTGAGTTTTGCAAGAATGAAGTAATAGTATGTCACCGTACTGTACGGATGATACCGCAGCAAAATGGAGCTGTAGAACTGATAATGAGAATATTCTCGAAGAGAGCCCACTATATGCTTTCTAATGTTGGACTTCGAAAATTATATCGGGTTGGAGCAATGAATACAATGTTTTTTAAATCAATCGCCATTGAGTACCATCGGCTTGAAGATTCCTTAGGAAGTATGGTAAGTCAACCTATTAATTATTCTAGTTTAAAGATATTTGGTTGCCTTGGATATGTTCATGTTAATAATGGCAACCTTGAATAAAAGACAAAGAAGTGCAAACTCCTTGGTTATGTTCCTGGGGTAAAGGGTTACATATTGTGGTATGTAAAGGATTCAAGGCCACCCAAGTTTATGATTAGCAGAGATGCCACCTTTGATGAGTTTGCTATAGTAAATCAAAAGGAAGAAACTATTGAAAGTTAGGTAAGAATTACGGTGTCAATAAGAAAGTGGAGCTTAAGATAGAAGCTTTAGAGAGTAACAAAACTCGCCAACTCAATTCAAGGTGGAGGTGCATTTTAAGGAAACTACATAAAGTGTAGGAGAATCTCTATAATAACCCTATAATGTAGCTATCAGTTGTGAGAGGAGGTAGATTAGCTATTTGCACAGTATGCAGACACAATTACTTATACGTTTATCCTGAGAGTATGGAGAATGGGCCTTTTAGGTATAAAGAAGTAGTGAAGAGCAACGAGTTTGTTGGAAGGGTAGTAGCTACGAATAAAGAGATGGATTCTCCCATGAAGAAACAAAATTAGGAGCTTGTGAAGTTGCCTAAAGAGAAGAAGCAGATTCCAAGAGACAAGTTGAAGCACTACTTAAACTTGGTTGGAGTCTGGAGAGGTGATGCTTATTGTGGTGGGTGGCAAAGATGATGAAGTTTCAGGATAGTTGGCTTAATAAACCTAAAACCAAGGTGAAGATTTATTAAAGTTTGTCTTGAGGTTAATAAACTCAAGATAGACATGTTTCCATATATATATGGAGAACATGAGTTTTAATCCATGTAGGACACTATGAATGTTTCCATTTATAAGGATAACACAAAATCTAGTTTATGTATGGCACTGAAGATCCATCTTCTATTTAAGCATTTGTAGCTCTAGCCTTCAAGGTAACTTAGAGTATTATTGGGAGATCCAAAAAAGGATTTTGTTGGGTGTAAGTGGGTCTAGAGTTTGTGTCAGAGAAAGTCTTTGATGAGGAAACAAGTCTTGTGATACCCAGTTAATTTTATTAATAAAATTTCTTTTGTCTTTGCCGGATGGGTATAGGTCAATCCGATCAAACCACCTTAAATTCCTTCTGTGTTATTTTTCCCTACTTTCTCTTTTGTTGATCTTTTTTCTTCCTCCGTTGCTTGCGTTTCAACAATATGCTCTACTGGTTTAGTAAAGATGTTTAACAATTGATGCCCACCTTCTTGTTGTCTATGTATTTCTTCTATATGGATTTGATACTGTCCGGCTTATATCTCATTTCTTGGATCCAAATTAATATTTTGGTCTTTGATTTGAGAAAGAGATAATATATCCAATGCCATCATAGTGCAATGGATTTACATCAATAGTATATCTGTGGCATTTATGGGATTTATCTTACGCATTCATGTACAAGAACAGAGCAGTAGAGTACCCCCAAGAGGGAGGAAATTATGCAATAAAATAATAATATGTTGAAACTCTTTCTTGCTTTCCTGGTGCTCTACTTTGCATCTAATTTAAGTATCTCCAAGGGTGATGGGTGTGTGCTTCTAGTGATGTGATATATCACATAATGATCTATATATAAATCTTCTTAAAAAAAAAAAAAATATCTAGATTTACATGAATGTGTTGCACGAGATCAACAACTATAGCTAATAGGACTGCAAGATCTATAATGTTTACATGCATGTGATGCAAGTGGATGAAGTACATGACTACATGTTCAAGTGGATCAATTAGCAAACAATGCTTAACGAAGAATAATATGAGGTAACTTCCAGCCCCTTGATTTAGTGGTTGGTTTGCAAAGATTTGTAGCCTAAGTGGAATCATAAGTAGTGCAAGTGGACTTAATTTTCAAACACACATATTGTTGGCCTTTGGCTTCAGAGTATCCAATCACAAAGGGCAGAAAACAAAGGGCCCCTCGCATCTTCCTGTCACCTAAAGTGAAGCTTCCTTACCAAATTCTTGTACCTCACATGAAAGGAATCGCTAGGATGAGGATCTCGAAGAATTTAACTGTCGTTTATATAGCGAACCTATTGATTATTATCCTATTGCATATTATCATTGAATAACGTCCTTTCAATTTCAGGGGAATAAATTCCATAAAAGAAGCCAATCCTTATTATCTACACGTTCTAAACGTTAGCACCAAGGCATGCTTCCTCTCTCTTTCGTTGGAGGGGCATCTTTTTCCATGCTGTGACAAAGGACTAAAGCTAGTACAGCAGGAGGCATGAGTTTAGAGTGGCAACCAAGACCCTTATTTTGAGATTATATATAGAAAGATGTAGTAGTATCCACGTAACACTCAGAGTTATAGGATTCAAGATCAGAAGTAATAGAGAAGTAATTGAAGATGGGTCTGGAGATTGTTGAGGAAGAGGTGAATGCTGCATCGCCGCTGCCATTGATGTCACTGAACCATGTTTCATTCGTCTGTAGGTCGGTTAGCCGGTCGGTGAAGTTCTATGAGGAGGTCTTGGGGTTTGTGAGGGTCAAGAGGCCCTCTTCCTTCAACTTCCATGGTGCTTGGTAAGAATATAGATATCCCCCTCTCCATCTCTGTGGATTAAGTTGCAGTGTTCCTAGAGAATTCATATTTGATGCGGCATTGTTGGATTAGTTTTATCTTCTTCTCCTTCTCCTCCTCATATATATATATATATATATATATTTTCTAAGTTCTTTTAAAGAAGAATCTTTTTATGTTACATTTTTTTAACCATTTCATGATAAAAAATTAGAAATCATTTATATAAAGAGTGAAATGATATTATTTCAATCTTATATTACATTGAAATGGATTTTTATTTCATGATTGAGTCATATTTTAGCTTCAACTTGCACTGGAAAAGATCACAGGAAGAGTTCTTAGGCGAGGGGCAAAAAGGAAAAGAAGAGAAAGTTAACCTGAGAATTCATCTCATGTTTTAGGAAGAGATCAGATCACCAATTCTCAATTTTCCATCAATTTTCATTGAAGTTGTAGCAGAAGATCATATAATCCCATTCACTGGAAGCTTATCCGCATTTAGTAGTTAAAGTTCACATCTTAAATTAGTCTAGAGGCTCCTGTCCATTCTCATAGAGCAGGTGCAGTACAGCAGTTTATGGATCTCTACTTCTAAGGTTCAAATATTTATTGCTTTGCAATGTTTAAATAGAAATCAGCTAATGATGAGATCAAGCATATTGCACCAATTATACTTCTCAACTGATCATGGATTTTGCATAAATGCTCAGGTTGTTTAACTATGGAGTTGGCATCCATTTACTGCAATGCAACTCTCTGGATGATGTCCCCAAGAAGAAGGGTGTTATAAACCCCAAAGACAACCACATCTCCTTTCAATGCTCAGACATTAATCTTCTGAAGCGGAAACTAGAAGAGATGGGCATTGAGTATGTGACCGCAGTGGTGGAGGACAGTGGCATTCAGGTTGATCAGCTCTTCTTCCATGACCCAGATGGTTATATGGTGGAGATATGCAACTGTGAAAACCTCCCTGTGCTTCCACTCTCCTCATGCCCACTCAAGTTACCCTACCCAAAGGATCCTATCCTATATTCTCTCTATGGTGGTAGTGCTCTGTCTTCTTACTGGTCCTAGAGTTTCTCCATCACTAAATGGACATTTTGGGCTAATTAATGTAACTTGGTGGTGTTTGCTCTTTGTGCAGGCAAGGGGCTTCCAAAGTTCCAATGCAGGCCTTGTGGAGCTGAAGCAGAGTGTGTGATCATGGAAAACTTGGTCACGGATATGATGGATATTTCCTTCTAGGTTTTGGTTTCATTGTTGAGGGAATGAAGAAGAGGTTCTGGATTCAAAATTGTGTACAGTGCGTCTGGTGGAACCAAGTTTGCGTCTCAAAGTTGTCTTGCTGGTTTGTGGTTGAATTGTAAGCCTTATTTTTGAACTTATTAAGAGTGCCAAGACGTGGATTATATGCCACCAATAAAGAACCATAAAAAAAAGGTAAAAAGAGAGTGAATCATAAGCTTGGACGGTAATGGGTGGAACAGTTGCTTTCTTATAGTTTATGCAATAAATTTGAGTTTGTCCCTCCTCCTACTTTGTTTCTATTTACTGGTCTTATGCATTGTCTCAATGGTTAAAATTTTGTTTCTTGCCAGTGATTGCTCTTCTAATAAGGTCTCATCCATTTGGATTTATCAAATGTGCACGATGAAAGCATCAAAACAATTGAACATACTCTTACTAACTTCTACCTATCAGTGCAAGTTAGCTTTTAAGAATTGCTCATTGTCAATAACCATAGCCACCAGGAGATATGGATCTGGCCTAATGCCACTCTACTTTTATACAAACTTAATAATCCAGAGCAGCTCCAGAATAATATATTACAACCTCGTGCTGTAAATATAGCAGAGTTCTCAAATTCTATAGCATCGACTGAAATGTCTTATGAGTCTCTAGAGGTTCTCAATAGCTGTAATTCTTGACGTACATTCCCTCTTTAGCCTCTGCTGACTCGCCCTCGCCAGTGTATTTTCCAAGTTGGGCGAGGGAGTTGGCCTTGGCTCGGACGAGGAGAGCATCTTGGGCAGCCTTCACGTTCTCCGGTCTTCCTCCCCATGTTTTCAGGCAAGTGTTCTGAAGAGCTCTAGCATAAGAGAAGGAGACATGCCATGGGTTGGGGCTCTGGTTCATGGCATTCAGGTTCAGCGTCGCCTCCACTTCAGACTGACCTCCAGAGAGGAACTGTTTGCCACAAAAATGCAAAAGATTTTGATAAGTATTTGGTTTCTTTCACTGTTAGTCACCACTGTTACGAGATAACCTTCATAGAGTCCATAAATTTTCAAGATAGAGTACCATAATGCCAGGGACGGCAGGTGGAATTCTTCTGTGGAGAAGCTTCAAGGTGTACCCAGCCACTTGTTCTGGCGTGGCTCTCTCTTTGCATTCAGCGCCAGGTGTTACCATGCTTGGCTTGAGAAGGATGCCCTCATACATGACATTGTTCTCGGCCATGTAGAAGAAGACCTCAGCCCATACTTTCTGTGCAACCTCGAAGGTCCTTTCAATTCCATGATCACCATCCAGCAGTATTTCTGGCTCGACTATTGGAACCAATCCATTATCCTGCAAACAAAATCAAACCACAGATATAATCCCCATGAACTGATTACTCAAAAAAGATCAAGGTACATAATTAAGGTGAATTTGTAATCACAGCATTTGAACTGATTTTGTGTTGATCATATTCATTCGTATTGAACAACCACAACTATCAAGCACCATTTCATTTGGTTTCCTGGTCTGACTGATGGGCATCATGGCTAAAGCAATTGAATGCAATATGACGAGTCGCAAGACAAAGGCCCTTATTTCACGAGGCAAAATTTCTGTTTATGCTTGCAAGAGCCTTCCTGTGGTCATTCCCTTTGGAGCGCTGATCTCTAATTACAAGCTGTTCTAAAGGTCTAGAATTTTGTTTGCACATTAAGCTCATCCACCTGTAATCTTCGAGGGAGTGTTGGAAAAAGAAAAGAAAAGAAAAGAAAAGAAGATGAGGTATTTACTTGAGCAATGGCAGCATAACGAGCCAAACCCCAAGCAGCTTCCTTCACTGCAAGAGCTGATGGTCCATTTGGGATACTAACCACTGCACGCCTGCAAGACACTTGATGAGGATAAGAGTATGTAAAACATTTATGTAAGAAAATCACAGCGAGTGGTGTACAAAATAGATTTCACCATTTAGCAAAGCGGGCTCCTTGTTGGTAGTAGGCTGCACACCGTGATGCCAGGCCATCCAATCCTTGGCACCAGGATTCATCATTTGAGCCAGCTAGAGGTACAAGACCCTGGCAATCAGCACAAAAACAGATTTTAATATAAATCTCTCCCTTTTCTTACTCATCTCTCTTACTCATTTATAACGAGTGTGCTCTATAAACTTAGGGCCAAATCTTCATATCAGTATGACCTCAGAACCACAATTAACCCAAAAAAAAAATAAATATCAAAACCAAAAGCTTTGCTCTATAGATTCTTTCATCTCTTCTTGTTAAAGAAATAGTTTCATCGATCACTTGCTCTAATGATTATGCATCAAGTCTCATTCTTTTTTGATATAATAAATGACACCTAAGCTGGAAATCACTCCATGTTCTATGAATAAGTGGTTACTAAGCGTACAGTATTGATAAAGCTACTGCACAGTATAAGATAGTTCTCCTTCGTCGTGATGATTAGATAATTTATTTTCAAATATACAGATCAAAACACTTCGATTTATAACAAGAACATGGTGTTGAGTGAATTGCTTACCTTATCGACCTTGATTCCTGGCATTATGTTTTGTCCAACAAGAACATCAACCATCTTCTTCCCATCTGTGGTCGACTGATACAGTGTTTCCTCAAACAGGATGGCACCAGAGATGTATTGACCCAGACCAGGGGCAGTGACGAGGAGGGTGCGATAAGCCTGTCGGTTGGCCTCAGTGTTCTCCAGCCCAATTGATGCTAGTCTTTTACCACAGGTGGCATTGGATTCATCCATGGCCAATATTCCTCTACCTGGCGATGCAATGGTTTTCTGCAAACAGAATACGATTTCTTTGAGGACATTAATGTTTAAATCTGCTTGCAGGTTTTGAATCCAGACTTCCAGATTTCATGGAATATTCTACACTATCTTACCAACAAAGTGACTATTCCATCTTATACCTATCAATCATCATCAGAAATAAGATGACAAGCCACCAACTTGGTCTGCACTCACTCAAAATTATTCCTTTAGTAAAAACTTCTTGTTTCAAATATCAGTATCTTAATAATATGTTGATTGTGCTATCTTTCCTTAATATTTTTTATATGGCTTGACGGAGAGAGTCTGATTACAACATTTATCAACTCTAGAATATTGAACAAGAACTTAGCCATGCTGCCTGATAGTGAGATATTGTCAACCAATTGTGGTATGTTTTTATGCTGTTTGAATCAAGGCCCAAGACCCTAGTCATTGTCTTCAACTAGTTCATAGACAGAATCACAAGTCAATTTGATATGATTAAAATTTCAAATCCTAACTTTATGAAGAATTTTAACGTAGTGTTAAAGTGCACCGTGACCCAAGATCATAATTCATGTCCTCATGCAGTACTTCTATCTCAATCATATGAAGCATTTTGTCTAGTGTTTTTATAAGATATTTCAGAAAACAAAGAATTATAAAATAGTTAGCTTACCGCAGTCTTGACGAGCTCGTCGGCGTATGCACCAGCCCGGACGGTGAAGGAGACCGCCATGGGCTGAGCGCTGGACGATGGGCGGGCGTTGAGCCATTCAGACTTTTTGGGAAGGAAGGAAGACTTGAGGAGAGTAGCCGAGGCCATTTGCAGAGTGGGAAAGTGGCGGCCTTGAGCTCCTGTCTCCTTGGTGGCCGAGTATTCTCTTTGGGTGTGAGGCAGTACTTGTGTCTACATTTATGTTTACTAAGGTGGCAAGGAGACAAAAGAAGGATATGAGTTGTGAGGTGGAGGTTGGCCTTTGGATATGAATGGTGGAAATGGGTGTTAGCTGTGTGATAGGCTATGCAAGGAGCTGCCCCAATTTCTTGATTGTTTCTTTGGAAGCATTTGCTGTGTCTATGTTTGACATGTTCTTGTTCATTTAATTTTAGCCCATAAAAATGGGTGATGTTCCATTAGCCTTCATGGGACCCTATCGGGAGAAATTGGGGTCCTGACTTAGGGCTCTGGAGGAGAACTTAGAACTTCTCTGATATATTTCTTCTGCAATTTGATAATTTTTATGGTTCATGATTTAAAAAAAACTTGTGGCCTACCATCACTATCCTAATTTTGCAGATCTTTTCCTTTACTCCCAAAGTAATGGATGCCCAAGAGGTGGCTCTCAGTTATTGCCTATCACTAATGACTCCTCTCATATTGACAAAAGAGAGTGAGAGAAAATCTACATGGCATCAAAATTGCTCCCAGCCACATGTATTTGGACTTGACAGGAGCCTAGCAAAGAAAAAATCTTTCTTTTCTCGAGGGGAAGAAAATCACAAATATTTAATAACTGGTTTCTAGAGATTTCTTTGAAATGCAATCGTGCTGGACTTTAGCCACATTTCTGTGACTTGTGAGCAATTGGTTAACATAAAGAACTAAGGCTATAATTTCTTTAGCCACACTGACAGAAAGGTTTGATAGCTAGATAGTGTTTGATGCAGAAAATTCTTTTTTTCTTATTTGAAACAATAATAAACTTGTAAGTAATAAGGTTTAGAGAAAAGCAAATTCAATGTAACCTAACCTACATGATGCACAGCTCCTGTTGGATACATTGGACCCTAAGTGAAACTTTAGAGGCATGACTTCAACCTTATGTTTGTATTTATTTTCAATTCTAATTCTATAAAATTTATTTGTAATAAAATTTAAAAATTAAATATTACTTAAAAAAGCAAGGCGATTAAAATTCAAATTTTACAAAAGGTTGTTTTAAATTCAAAAATCATTTCACATACCTCCACAAATTAGTCTTTTAGAGCACATGAGACTGTTTTCTATGTTTTATGGCTGATGATGCTATGCAGTTTGGTATCTCCTTTTTGATACTTTATAGTGTCTATTTATCCCCATAAAACTTAATATTTATTTGTATATAGATTTTCTATCATGCATATCAGAAAAAGGATATTAGTATATATCAATTATACCAATAAAGATATTAGCATCCTTATCATAGTAAAAAAAAACAACTCCCTCCTCTTCCTCCCATGTTTTTATATTTTATTTTTTGAAATAATTTTTATTTTCTATTTTCTGATCTCCAAAAAAAATATGTTTGATAAATAAAAATAAACATTATTTTCTATATTATATTTTCAATATAAGTAAAGATAAAAATTATAAAGAAAGTGCCATCAACTTCTACACTTTCTTTATAATTTTTATGAATGAGGATTTTGGGGCATCTCCATTTCAACTCTTCTATTCATAAAGTTTATTTTTGTATCACCTCTTTTTATTTTGTCATAACATTTATGGATAGATATGACAATGGCACACTTGCATTGCAAACCACCAACTCTAATCACCATAGTTATAATATAAACTATAGTTTGATTCACATGATACATAAAGTGAACCCTTGTGCTACCGAAAAAAAGAAAATAAAAGATGCATAGAGACAAAAAAAATATAGAATAAAAGGAGAGAAAAACTAGGCATCTTCAGCTTGAATAGACTCCACTGTTTTCCTTTTTAGAGAGTAAAGCCATCTTTTTTGTGAAGCTTAGCAAAATTTAATTTCCTAATTGAATTGATCCATAAGTGAATGCCATACTTATATTACCATCGATCAAACTAGTTACTCTTTCACTTAATCTGATGTATTAAAATTAAATCAAATGATTTGAAATAATTAAATACAAAAGGAAAAAAGTTTGATCGAAAATAATTAAAAAAAAATGTACGAAGGGCTCAAACAAAGGCCTTATACCCTTATTTAATAAAAAAATCAAAAAAAAAAGTATACTAACCAAAATTAATAATATACTTATTAAAAGAAATTATGATCAATAATACTTTTCTTTTCTCTCTTCTTTTTATTTTCACATGTTCATCAAGTATGTAACATTGCACAAATGGTGGTGCATTACATAATTTTAGGATTAGAGTAAGGGAATTTTGCGCAATAAATCCCCTCAATCATTGATTTTGAAAGAAAAAGGTCATTTGTTTTTGTAAAACAATAAATATTTAGATATTCCGGAATTTTATTCTTGGATTGGAACATGCGATGGGTGATAATCTAAATAAATAGTGAATATATATATATATATATATTAAATATTCAATAAATATATAGCAGATGCTATGCATCGTTCTTTTTTTTTCCATATTTAGACCCAGCGAAAATTTTCCCAGAGATTCCTGCACGCATATAATTTAATTCAATCTTTACCAACAAATTAATAATAAAATTGATTTTTTTATGCAACCATTGGCCTCTCCCGGTCTGTCTTCCCAAATTTAACTCATCGCCGGTCACCTGGTGGCAACGACCCTTGACCAGAAGTTTTATATAGTCCTTCGCCAAGAGGGGCGCCTCTAATATCGAAGGAAGGAAAACCGGAGAATAGTTGCCGTCGTCGTTCTGTTCCACAAAATGGAGAGAGTTCGCGTCATCGTGTTCTTTCTGTTGTTCTCGTTTTTGTCCTCATCTTTCTCCTCCTTGGCAGCTTTGCCCGTGGAAACGGAGGCTCCAGCCGTCTACATCGTCTACGTCGACCAGCCGGCCGGCGTCCAGCCGCAGGCCTTCCACCTCAAGACACTCGCCTCTGTTGTCGGCAGGTCGGCAGTTCCTCCATTCACGCGATGATTTAAGGTGAAGGCTTGTGTTTCGATTTTGGCTCAGATCCTTTTCGTTATGTTCTTGCAGCGAGGAGGCCGCGAAGGGGAAGTTGGTGTATAGTTACGATAGAGTCATCAACGGTTTCGCTGCCAGGCTCACGCCGCAAGAGGTTTCCGATCTTTCCAGTGAGTTTTCTTTTCTTCCTCGTTGTAGTCTAGCGAGGAATTCCTTTGGTTATTCTTCTTGCTGGTCTTTATCCTTTCTTTCTCCCCCCGCCCTGTTGCTCATTTAGTTTTGTTTTTTATTAGTGCTTTTTGAAGATGTAGATAATTTTATATTTTTCATGGCAGAATGTAGGCATATGCTTGCATGGTGCAGAACTAAAGATGTAGATAATTTACATCCCATTTGCAACCAATGAATTTTATAATTTTCATAAAATTCATTTATAAATATATGATTTGTTATATTTGAAAACATAGAAAATCAAGGATTTGAAATCCCAACAGATAAACCATAGAATTGTTTCTTCTTACTCTAAATTTTATAAAAATTGATAAGATTTATAAATGGATTTCACAGGATGAATAAAATAAACTTTTTTGAACAAAATTGCCCTGATTGATCAATAATTTTTGAGCAAAACAAGAAAGTATTCAATTTTCATTTGTTCAAAGTGTGAGAATTCATTTTAATTTTACAGTACCATATATAATGAGTCTAACATGAGAATTTATTTATAAATAAATTTCACATTCATTTTATTTACAAATGAATTCTATTGTATTCCAAACAAAGCCTAAATGAGTCTGATGAGAGACTGGGAGAAGTGCTTGCAGCAGCTAGTTGAGTACAAATATCCAGAAAGGTGCCATCCAAGATTCCAAATTTGAAGTTTCTAGTAGCTAAGTGAAAGGTATTGGCATGAGAGCAAGCTCCAGTTTACAAGCTTGGTAATAATGGTCAGGAAGTTTGTGTCCAGCTTAATTACTCAAATTCTGGTCTAATGCCTGTGTCTGGGATTGAAAACGTTGCCTTGGACATAGTTACAGAACCGAACGCCCATTCCCAGCTTCCATGTTGGTTATATAATTTGCGAGTCAAATTTCTAAACCATCCCTTATATTAGGCGAGAGTATGAATGAAAGTCAATTGAATCATCATTTTGTCATGACTAAATGATGGAATCGCATTTAACGCAGTATGTCATTTATAAATTCCTAGATCATATTATGCCAGCTTCCACATTTTTGAAATTTCAGTGCCTTCGTTTAGTGTTTTTAACTCATTCCCAATGTTGCCTTGTCTACGATAATTGCTTTTTAGTAGGTGAAGATTTTCTTTCTTACGATTGTTTCTATTTGGCAGAGCAACCTGGAGTTCTTCGGATCATGCCAAGCTCGACATACCAGCTGCATTCTAGAGCTGACAAACTCCATTAATAGAGAGGAATTGTTGGACTGTTTCCCATTTTTTTTTTTTTTCCATGCAAAGACCCCTTTGGGACATGAGATGGCTAGCGAGCCAATTATATGCAGATGCCAAAACTATATCCATGTGTTAAATATAAAATGATAATATTTTTGCTTGCAGTTGTGTTGGGTAGTGTACACAGTCTGGATTCTGGTGTATGCTCGAAGACATTAATACATACATTTCTTTTTGCAAAACCTTTAATATATATATATGTTAGAATGATCCTCTTAGCAGTTAAAAATTTTGCAATTCTGAATTCTCGTAGGAGCTTGGTAGCTTCTGATATGTGTCCTCTCAATGGTTAACAACTGTCTCTTTGGTGAGCACCGTATGCCAAAAGAATTGTAAAAGATAAAAAAAATAAAAATATTCTGTAATATCAACAGCTTTATTTTTATGAGCCATTACTCCAAAAACATGGGATTCACCTGCGGAGAGGTCTAATCTACTGAATTCAATGTAATAACATAAGCCTTCAGTTGCGATCTCTGTAATAGATGGCACTTAATGTTCATGTGAGGATCAGCACTAGACGACTGTAAAGCATCATCTTTGACAGCCCAACAAAATCTGGCTCGCAAGTCGTGTGCCAACTGATAGAGAAACTTGTTCCGACGGGTAATAGGTTGATGTAAACCCACTAATGTATGGAGTGTATTGTGTAAAGCATTGTATGCTTAAAGCATGCTAAGGTCACAACATGTACAATGGCCTTCAAACTTTTATCAACCAATATTATAGAACGGGCCCACTTGGTCAGTTTCCCAGGATCCTTGCTTAATTATGTATATGTCACGCTTCCAAACCAATACCTAGCTCAGATGATCGTGACACAACCACATACACTTCGAGTGAAATCCTAAGAACATGTAAGGTCTAAACATGTTAATAATCAAATCATACCATTATCTGAAAATGTACCAATCTATCCTCAAAGAAAAGAGAAACACCAGTACAACAGAGTATCTAGAGGTAAAAGTCATCAGCTAAATAGTAATATCTAAAAATTCACAATATCATCCTTAAACACAAAATGTAAAACTGTACAATCACCAATGTAAAGTCATAGATCCATCTACTCCTCACTTCTGACTTCTAGTCCCAAATCTAGATCTGCAATATAGTCCTCCTCGGGAAAGGGTTATGAGCTAATAGCCAAGTAGAAATACTTGCTACACATATATAGATATGTAATTAAGATAAAATATTTAAATAATATTAGATAGATTATTTGATCAAAATAAATCATACTGTGAATAATATGCTATAAATTATATATCAAAAATATAAACAAAATTTTTATCATGATTTATCTTTTCATGTCATTGGATTACACCACTTCAATGTCATATCATGAATCACCACAACAATAATATTAGCAAATCAGCCTTATTGGTATACCAATACTCCCCACATATACTCCACATTCAAGCAAATCAACTATACCAGTATCAAAGGCACACTGAAGATATATACTAGCATCACCTTAGCAACTACCACTTCATACATAGGTTGATTCTAACACTAGTGCTACGTATTACAAACCTAGTCAATTCAGACTAGTTCTACATTAGACTTAACTAGCCCTAAGCCTTGCCTCCGATGCCATGCATCTAAGCCAAACTCAGCTAAAGTTGACTCAAACTAGTGCCATGTAATTAAGGGGGAGATATTGTAATACTCTAAAAATAACTCCATATTAGATGTGAAATAAAAGTTTGAAGAGCTTATAACTCAAATTCAACTACTACTAATGACCTTACACTTGAGTTTTTAGGGCCACGTGATTTCGGTCTGCTAATAGGTTAATTGGACTAGTAGATGAACTTGGAGTGTTACAAATGGTATCAAAACCGACCTAAGTATGCGGAAGTTTGTAGACACGAGGAAAGGGTTACCTATAGGATGGTGATGGAGTCTCACGGTGTGAAGCCATCCTTTCAGCACCAATAACCTAATTTGATGTAGATTCTGGTTATCTTGTGGCATTTGATGAGGACGTCACTTGATAAGTGAAGAGAATGTAATACTTCAAAATAGTCTCACATTAGATAGAAAAAAAAGTTTGAAGAGCTTATAACTAAAAGTTTACTTGTTACTAATTAACTTACACTTAAGTTTTTAGGGCCACGTGGTTTCAACCAGCTAATAGGTTAATTGGACCAGTAGGTAAATTTGAGGCATTACAAATAGTATCAAAGCTGACTTGAGTGTGCTAAAATTGGTGGGCCTCCTAAAATGCTACCTATGGGATAGTGGTAGAGTTTGGCTATGGCGTGGAGCTACTATTGCAGCACCAATGACCTGACTCGGGATAGATTCTGGCTAGCCTATTATGGAGTGTGATAAGGACATCGCTTGATAAGAGAAAAAGATTGTAATACCCCAAAAATAGTATCATATCAGATATGAAAGAAAAGTTTGAAGAGCTTATAACTCAAGTTCAACTACTGCCAATAAACTTACACTCGAGTTTTTAGGGCCACATGGTTTTAGCCCGCTAACAGGTTAATTAGACTAGCAGGTGGTCTTGAAGCGTTACAAATGGGCTCAATCATCTCATGGGCATTACAAATGGTTATTATAATTCGCTTGATAGGAGAGGGGGGGGGGGGAGGATTGTAATGTTTCAGAAAAGAAAAGTTTGAAGAGCTTATAACTTAAGCTCATCTATTCCTAATTAACTTGCACTTGAGTTTTTAAAGCCACGTGGTTTCAGGCCTGCTAATAGGTTAATTGGGCCAGCAAGTGGATTTAGAGCATTACAAATGATATTGGAGTCGACCTGAGTTTGTAAAAGTTGGTAGACAGGAAGAAAGGATTACCCATGGAATGGTGATTGAGTCCTGCCTTGACATAAAGCTACCCTTGTAGCACCAATAATTAGGCTCGAAGTAGATTCTGGCTAGATTGTGGTGTGCGATTAGGATGTCCCTTCTTATCCCTTGATAAAGGGGGAGATTGTAATACCCCAAAAATAGTCCCACATAAGTTGGGAAAAAAAGTTTGAATAGCTTATAACTCAAGTTCACTTGTTATCAATTAACTTGCACTCGAGTTTTGAAGGCTACATGATTTTGGCCCACTAACAGGTTAATTAGGCCAATAGGTGGGCTTGTGGCATTATAAATGGTATCAAAGCTGAGCTAAGTGTGTGAAAATTGGTGAGTAGGAGGAAAGGGCTACCTATGGAACGGTGATAGAGTCCTACCATAGTGTGGAACTATCCTTGTAGTACCAACGATCCGCCTCGGACTAGATTTTGACTAGCTTATGGCGTGTGACGAGGATGTTGTTTGATAGGGATTGTAATGCTTCGAAAAATAAAAGTTTGAAGAGCTTATAACTCAAGTTCACCTTCTACTAATTAACTTGTACTCGAGTTTTAAGGCAATATAGTTTTGGCTCTACTAGCAAGTTAACTGGGCCAGCAGGTGATCTTGGATTGTTACAATCAATAGCCAATCTATGCCAAGTGTCATTAACCAAGTTAGGAAATCATCCTACTAGTTTTACATTGGGTTACCTCCGATTACAACTCATCACTACTTAGCAATTAGTCCACATGCCATTCTTCCCTCATGTCATCACTTTTATTATGATATGCAAATCAGCTTTTAAATCCACCATAAAATCAACATAATAAGCCATGTTAATATAATATGCCATAAATATATATGATCTCCACATGATACATATTATAGCTAAAAATAAATCATATACTTGCATAATCAAAACATGCTGACAGAACAATGTGTACAAAAATATGATACATGCTATTAAAACATATGCAAGAAATAAAACATATCCCATAAGAGTAGGGTGAGATTTCTACCTCAATTGCTAGCCCACAATTCCAATCTTCAAATCAATCAACAGTATGAACTCCTACAATGATCATAATATAATCAAGTAAATCTTCAATTTCATTAATAATCAAAGTTACCAAAATTACATTGACCATTAAACCACTTCTAGCCTATGTAATTTATATCTAGAGCTAATTAAGTTTAATCAAGGTTTAATTAGAGTTGAATTAGATTAATTTCACTCTAATTAAAACTTTTAGATCTCTAATCCATCTACTTGACTTCAGTTGGACTATACTTGCTTAATTAGGCTAATTAAAGCTTAATTAAATCATTAAGATCATTAATTAAAGTTTAATTATATTAATTATAGTCCAATTGTATCAAACCCATCAAAATTGACTTGAACCCATATTAATTAGACCTAATTAGCATTCTGGTTTAACAATTTGTTCAATTTCAACATCTTGTTCAGTAATTTAAATTGGGCTGGATTCTGGTTCATTGAATCTGGGTTGGATTCAAATAGTCACACATTAGATGGAAAAGAAAAGTCTAAAGAGCTGATAACTCAACTTCATCTATTATCAATTAACTTACACTCAAGTTTTTAAGACCATATGGATCTGGCTTGCTAATAGGTTAATTAGATTAATGGTGGGGCATTATAAATGGTATTAGAGCTGATCCAGGTATGTAAAAGTTGATGGGCAGAAGAAAAGGGTTGTCAATGGGATAGTGGTAGATAGACACCCGTCATGGCGTAGAGTCATTCCTGTAGCATCAACGACTCTACTCAAGATAGATTCTAGCTAGCTTGTAACGTATGACGAGGACACTGCTTGATAAAAAGAAGGGAGATTGTAATACTCTACATGCATGTATAGTTTCATATCGGATGGAAAAAAGAATGGTTTAAAGTGCTATAACCTAAGTTCATTTACTACCAATTAACTTGCACTCAAGTTTTTAAGGCTACATGGATTCGGTTCGGTAATAAGTTAATTGGGCTAGTAGGTGGGCTCAGGGAGTTAGAGTATTTTACCCCAACTTTTATGAATTTGCTTAGTAATATGAGAGCCAAGTTATTATACTTGGTTGGAGTCTAATTTTAACACATGTACTCACCAGATAATTGGTTTATTATAGGCTAAGAATCTCTAGTCACCCTTAGTGTTAGAACTTTTAATTCCAGCCATATTTCCAAACCTATTATAAGAGCCTCGCACTTGGCTTGATTGTTTGAGCAAGGGAAATCTAATTGAAAGGCAAATCATGACTTCTTTCCTGATCGTGAAATCAAAATAATGCCTCCACCAGTCCCAAATTCGATTTTTGAATCATGAAACATTAGAATCCATTGAGCAATACCAATAGAAAACATATCATTATTTCTTCAGAGACATCTACACATGGGTGATTCCTAAGAAAGTTTGTTAAAGCTTGTCCTTTGATAGTTTTTTGTCAGACATAATGTAAATTCTATCTGAACAATGTAATTACCCATCCATTGATTTTATTATATAAAGTCAATTTATTCAACATATACTTGATTGTATTGAAAAATATACTATTTTGGTCATTATGTAATACCTAAGCTTCGTATAGGAGAAGAATACAACAAAACATAACTTTTCAATGGGTGTGTATCCTTTCCCTATTTCATTGAGCATTCTACTTAGGTAATATATTGCTTGTTCATATTCATTATCATTATCTAGAGCTAGTAGACTTACAAACAAAACTTCAGTTGCTGAAATGTACAGCTTTAAAGTTTCTCTTTCTTTGGTGACACTATGACAAGTGGATGAGTCAAATATCATTTTTATTTCTTTGAACATGGCTTGGTGTTTGGCCTCTCATTTAAAATCATCCTCATTTTTCAATTTCAATAATGGGCTGAAAACCAAAATTTTCCCTACACAATTAGAAATAAGATAATATAAATAATTAATCTAGCCCATAATCATTGCAATTTTCTTTTATTTGAAAGTGACCGAGATTATATAACGGCTATTGCCTTTTTTTTTTTTAAGAAAATCAATATCAATTCGTCACTTATGTACCAAAATCCTAAAAAATTACCAATGATAACACTGAAGTCACATTTCAAAGGATTTAATTTTAACTTATGCATCCTCTTTCGTTCAAAAGAACTTTTCAATTCCATTAAATGATTGATTTTGAGGATGCTTTCACAACTATATCATCAATATAAACCTCCATGAAGTCACCAATATATCATGGAAAATAGCATTCATGTCTCTCTAACATGTAGCTCCTATTTTTTCAAGTCAAATGGCATAACTATCTGTTCATATGTATCTATAGAACTATGATATGTAAATGCAGTTTTATAGATATCACCTTCAACTATATAAATTTGATTATACCAGAGTAATAATCCATAAAGGATAGCTTATCATTACTAAAAGCTGAATCTATCAACATCTCAACTATAGGCATGGGATATTCAACTTTCGGTGTTGCATTATTCAAGTTTCTGAAGTTTATGAAAATCCTTAGTTTTCCATTCATTTTTATTATAGGTACAATAATAAACTTGGCTTTTATTAGCCACTTAATTTCTTCTTTACTTTTGGGATAAATTTTTGGCGTGATTCTTCTAGTAGCTTGTTTGTATGGTTTATAGCTAGGACTAGTTGGCAACCTACGTTCTACTGATTTTTTTGTCTAGCCCAGGCATTTCAATATAATCCTAAGTAAAACAATCTTTATATTCTTTTAGTAGTGTAATAAGTAGCATAATAAGTTATTTAAAGTCTTTAGCTAAAAAAATGCTTACATAAATAGGTAGTAACTCTTTAGTTTGATGCAACCTAAAATGGTATGAATAATCTAAGCTTTAATTCCACAGAAGCCAAATTTTTTAAACCGGAAAGAGTTGATGTAGCCCAAAAAAGTAAGATAAGAAGAGTTTTGGTTAAGAAGAAAACTTCAATAAGTATCTCTTTAGGAGTCCTATTTTATTCTCTTTAGGAGTTTTATTTTTATCCTATTATCTTTAGGAGACTTATATCTTATTTTCTTTCAGAGTCTTATTTTTGTCAACGTTGAATCAATCTATGGTTCTAATCTCTTATTTTTGAAAGCATTTTGATTCTAGTCTGATTACTTTTGAATCAGTTTTGTTCTATAAATGGGCTTATATTGTATTCTATTAAATTTAATGAATTGATAATGAATTGAGTTATTAAATATAAGAGTTTTCTCTTTTCTTAGCTTAAGTAATTCTTTGTTTGAGTGGTGCAAGGCTATAAAATTCTTCAAGATGGTTAAAGATGTTGAATCAAAGATTCTCCAGAAGCTGGTGTAAGACTAGAGCCATGTCTTAAGTCTACCTGTAATGTTCCAAGCCATTTGCTGGTCCAATTAATCTATTAGCAAGCCTAAATCACGTGGCCCAAAAGCTCGAGTGAAAGTTATAAGTAGCAGGTGAACTTGAGTTATAAGCACATAACACAATTTTTTTTCCATCCAATGTGGGACTATTTTTAGGGTATTATAATCTTTCCTCTTTATAATGCGACGTTCTCGTTACATGCCATAAACTAGCTAGAATCTACTCCGAGTCAGGTTATTGATGCTATAAGGGTGGCTCCACGCTATGGCTGGACTCTACCACTATCCCATGGGTAGTCCTTTTCTCATGCCCACCAACTTCTGCACACTCGGGTCTACTCTGATACCATTTCTAATGCCCCAAGCCTACCTACTTATCTAATTAACCCATCAGCGGGCCTAAACCACGTGGCTTAAAAACTTAAGTGGAAGTTATAAGTAGCAGGTAAACTTGAGTTATAAGCACATAACACATTTTTTTTTAATTCAATATGAAACTATTTTTTAGGTATTATACTATCTATATCATGATTTGATATTAGAGTCATATCTACCTGTAGCATAGTTTCTCCTAGATTGGTTTCAACCAAAGGGTCTTGCACTAGTTATCTCATCTTCTATTTTTCTTAGTGCAGTAGGTAATTCAATTGGTTTTTCTGCACAAAGTTCTTCAATTATACAGCCAACAATATTTAAAGTAGGCCATTGTTCAAAATAATTTTTTGTCTAAATTAATTATTTTTGAAATTTTTTAATGAAAGCTAAAATTATGGCTAATTTACATTCATTAATTTTATTCATAGACATTGTTTACATCAAAATTATCTAAGGCCAAAGAAGTTGGCCAAACAACCTCTAACAGTGCTTTTACTGCATGTTGAGCCCTCAACCTTTCTACCAAAACAATCACCTATTTTTCTTCTAACACTTTGCTCTCAGTGATGTGGATTGGTCAGTAATTATCATTGTAGATTTGTGCCTCTACAATCTCAGCATTGACTAAAAATGGCCTATTATCGGTCATAATAATTTCAATCTCCCTATTGCCTTTCCATAATACAAGCAGCTAATGAAGAGAAGATAGAATGATCCTATTGGAATGAATCCAATCTCAGCCTATCAATGCACCATATGATGTCATTGTGTCTTTGAGGAAGAACATAGTAGTTGTCGTATTACTTTCCACAATTAATTCTACAAGAAGTATGTCTCTTGTTTAGACTATTCCACCATCAATCCTCATTACCATTACCTCTGAAAGGATCAATACCTCTTCTAGCCTTGCCATTTTTCTATTACCCTGGTTGGTAATATATCCCAGCAGCCCCATTATCTACCAATACTCATCTCATTGGCCTTCCATCCATTCTGCATCCAATGTATAACGGTTGTAAATTTTGCCTCATTTCTGAAGATGGTTTGGAGAATGTTATTCTTTTCAACCCTGTTGTTCTTGTTCCAAGGTCGAATTCCCGAGTCCTTGTAACAAAATCTAATGCTATGCCTCTAAATTCTTCTTCTAAATCCTCTAGAATCTCCTTCGTTTCTTGGCTGCAATCCCCATCATTCTCTTGCCCCATCTTGATTTGGGCCATTGGGAAACCTTCTTCACTAGCATCCTCTTCAAGCTCATCTACGTGCTCTTCTTTTGATGCAAACACAAGGAGAAGTACATTGTTAACCGACATGCTACAAGATAAATCTTGGTGCTTTTTTGACTGACTGACACTTTCCTTGCTGCTTTCTTAGCTTCTTTGATTGAACTTGTCCCTGGGCTTATATTGCTTAGAGTTGTGTGGCTAAGCGATTTGCATCCCTTCTTTCTCTAGGGGCTATTTCTTGGCTGATAGCGACTTGGACTTGGTTGAAACTGATGTCTTTTATTGCAATACCAGTTTCAGTTGGAATTTTAGGTTGTATTGTTCGACCAACACAATTTGTTTTTGCTTTGCTTACTGATTGAACCTTTGCCGTCTCCTTTTGTGTTATGGACATACCTTGGTTTGGTGGTAGACTGTAGTTCTTTTGGAGGTTGATACACCCTATTATACCACCAGTCTACCGTAGTCCCTGGGACTCTAGTTGTCCTGGGTCCCAAGTTCGATTCACCTCTAACTCAGACCTTTGGTTTGTCCATGGGTTAAGGTGGCCCTGACCGAACTGAAGTAAATTCTTTCATTCTCCTTTGTGATTGTATTGGATCTTGATTGTGGATTCCTCGCCTTGAGGCATAACTTTTTTTGGCTATCCACCTGGAACGAAGGAATCCTCTACTCAGCCTTGAATTTTTTTGTCATGGCCTTGGGTCTATGCTTCTATGAGTGCTCTCTGCTCCTGCTTTGGTGATTCTGGTTCTAATTCTTCATCTCCGCAGTAGGGTTTTGGCAATGGACCATGATACTTGGTGATGGGGCCCCTTGGATATGGTGCATAATAATTAAAACTGATTGGCTCCCCGAGTAGCCCCACCTTTGAGTCTCTTGCCTTGTACCTATCTCTTAGGATCTATTGGCTCGATTTTCTTTTGGTCCTTGTTATTTGTATTTTTACTAAGGGCTGCAGCATATGATTTTTTCCCACAAGATTTCTTTTTATAATTTGAGCGAATTAACTTATACATGCATTCGACCAAGCAATTGTTGACTAACTCTTATCATTTTGTGTTTTGAAATTTTAACTTTTTATCTGGCCAAAGACTCGATGTTATCCTTCGCATCTTCCGGAACCAGTTTGAACCTCTTCCCAGCCAGGTAGAGGAATTACATTAATCTATAGATTCTCTGGAAAAGGGTTCTTACCCATTGGCTCCTTAGCTTTTTTAGGGAATTTAATCTTCCCTTTTGTAATGGAATCCTGTATAGCATTTTGAAAAACAAAAAGAATTGTTAGTATTATGAGATCAACTATTATACCATTTACAATATCCTTCGGTTAGCTTACTTCGTTTAACTTTACAGAGTTGGTCAAAAATTTAATCTGCTTTAGTAATATCAAATGAATATTGTCTACGTAATGGCTTTTGACTCATATTAATGGTGGCCTCTTAATTCTTTTGCTTAAATTAGGTTTTGCAAATGCATGACAAGGATATACAGATGGGCTAAATCTACCTCTAATTCATCTTCATATTTTCAATATAGGATATCTAAATCCCTGAAATTTATCATGGGATTGGCAAAATATTCTGAATATTCTGTCAGGTGCGGACCCAGTCTATATAGTTTGAATTAGATCTACTTCAGCTTAACCAGTACAGCATCAAGCATCCCTCAAGGCAATCTGTCCCTTGTATTTTAGTTTGTTGTCCGTCCTCCAACATTGATAACTCCTTGAGATTTAGGTTGTTGCTTTCAACCTCTCAATCATTTATCTTTTCACTATGATGGTGTTTGATTCATAATAATATAATATTATCAAAAAATTTATATCATCCTAATCTTACATTTAATGATCAGATTATCAAAAATATACAATTATCCTATTTAGTAATATTACTATAAGCTTATATTATATATTATATAATATAATATTACATTTCGAGTAGATGAGAATGTCGGAGGAAGGATGTGGATAGAGAAGAGGGAGGATGAGATAGCATAGGAAAAGTTAAGAACCTAATCTAATAAGAATTATCAAATATTACCAGCTAAATTATCATATCTAATTATCAAATATAATAATTTATATGATAATTTTATATTATCAAGTTGAATTATTACCAACCAAGTGCCTCCTTTATATTCTTGTATTCATTCTTTTAATTATGTATTTGTTTTGAGGAGTAAATTAAAGTTTTTACTAAGGTACTGAACTTGTTTAGCTTGATTATTATAACGCCATAAGCCTATTTGCTAGTCCAACGTCCAACTAACTTCATAGTGGGCCGAAACCACGTTGCCTAAAAACTGGAGTGGAAGTTAATGGGTAGCAAGTGGACTTGAGTTATAAGCACATAGCACATTTCTCTCCCATCCAATGTGAGACTAAATTTGGGGTATCACAATCTCCTCACCTTATAATGCGATGTCCTCGTCGCACGTCACAAGCTAGTCAGAATCTACCCCGAGTTGGGTTATTGGCGCTGCAAGGGTGGCTTCACGCCATGGCATGACTCCACCACCGCCTCATGGGTAGCTCTTTCCTCATACCCACCAACTAACTTCATTAGTGGGCCGATACTACATGGCCCAAAAACTTGAGTGGAAGTTAATGAATAGCAAGTGAACTTCAGTTATAAGCATATAGCACATTTCTCTCCCATCCAATATGAGTCTAAATTTGAGGTATCATAATTATCTACAATTTTGCTGGTTGACATGATCTATCTGACTTGACAGCTCATCTTGGATCTTTTGCCGTTAAGTTTCTCACAAGACTAATAGTAAGCCAAACGGTAGCTGGGAACATGTGGATCCAATGTTTGTGCTTCCCTCATCCTCATAGTTTGTAGTTTTCCTTCTGTGTTTGCTGGATAAATTATTCCTTTATTCTAGTGGTAAGATGATGCCAACTTCACCTTTCTTGAGGCATTTGGTAGGGATAATCCATATAAGATCATCGGTGATCCAAATAAAAGTGATGGAATCACCATATTTGATTGCACCTCAGTAATCTTACGTAGCGATAACCCCAAATAATCTCGACCTCTAAAATTATTAGCCAACCCAGTAAACCCATACCCATCCATGAGATGGGGTATCAAAAATCATTCTTAAGTAGTGATCTTGACTTAGGATTTAGGACTAAAATGCCCTCATCCATATGAAAAAAATACTTGATATTATTTTTATATTAACAATATAATTTTATATTATAAAATTATATTATTATTTAATTATAAAAATATAGTATAATATTATAATTTAATCTAAATATTATAATAATAAATCATATGAAATAATGATAAATTATTTTATACTTGTAATATTATATTAGGGTTGTTATTTTTTAAGATAAAAAGAGGTTAACTAATCACGAATAATTTTCATATTTGATGATCGATAGTCCAAGATTTTCATGGTATACCAAATATGGTGATCTTATATTATCAGATATCTTTAATCACTGGTACATATTATAGCGATCTTAGATTAGCAAGAATTTGGTTACCTCATTGTAAGGGTCACTAATGATGTGAAATCATCATGGTGATCCTATTTGGATTAGCAAAGGCCCTTTAGGTATAAGCTCATGTACTACTTCTGTAATTTAGTACATTCACTTCAAGAACTCCCTTGAATATCTCTAAGTATATCTTGCTCCAGTTGCCTCGCACAACAAGCGTGTTTAGAGAATTTCTCAACAGATAAGGTTCATCCGGGTATGGATGTATATAGGAATTTAATCATGATACTTTTTGGTTTGGACAAAGTTGGTTATCACAGATAAATGGAATAGTCAATGAGCAAATGGGAGTAATAAGCCAAAAGAGTTATATTCTACCAGTTTATTAAAATATTTTTCTTTGAATTAAATTGAGCAAGTGAGTGAAAAGTACTATTCCATAATCTCTCTTGTATCCCTCCATTAACTTTCTTTATTCCGAAGTAAAAGGATTGTTTTGGGGATAAAAGGGGATATGGGAGATTTATTCTAGTTTATTTTATCCTCCTCTCTTGAACCAACCGAGTCTGTAGATTTCTCGAAAGAAGAATAGGCAAACCATGCATCCTTCTCAAATTTTTAGTCAAAAAGGAAATATAATTTCTCTCTTATTTTATGGATTTTCATCATCCGTCAACAAGAGATACTAATGAGCAGTTACGATTCTCTTCCATATGAAGAGAAGTAAATGGAGACGTAAGTGCAGCACAGCCACTTGCTTAGCGTACATTTGAACTGGTTTAATTGATCATAATGAACAACGAAACGGCAAGATTTAATAAGATATATAAGAGGGATGGCATGAAATGGCTGCGTGATTGAGAAGGGGAGAAAGAGAGAGAGAGAGAGAGAGAGAGAGAGAGAGAGGAACGGGCGAATGTGAATTTTTTTTACCCCACACTTCTCTCTCCTATCTTTTACTCTTTCCTAATAAATCCACTTTATATCCTATTAAATATTAGGGTGTAATTTGAGCATTAAACAGTTGGAATAACTTCATGACGAAAGACGGTCTAACGCTGCTCATTTGGCTCGGACCACAGCGAACGCAAGCATATATAGCCGCTAAAGAAGTAGTCATTGTACGCAGGAACCGAAGAGAACCGTCCTGCCGTTGGAGAAGTGAAGAGATCTCACCTTGCCATCTTCTTCCTCTTGTTCTCGATCTCGTCGTTCTCCGTTTTGACGGCCGAGGCGGCGACAGCCACGGCCAACTACATCATCGAGGTCGATCTACCGAGGGGCGTCACAATAGAGTCCTTCAGCCTCAAAATCCTCTCCGCTGTCCTCGGCAGGTCGGCATTTTCTGTCATTCATTGGACCCCTTCTTTTCTGCTCTTTGTTTTAGGAATTGGGCTTGGATTCTGGATTCCGATATCTTCTGTTGAGATTGTTTTGGTGCCCATGTCGTTGAAGCGTGGAGGCCGCGAAGAAAGCCTTGATCTATGAGTACAAGTTCGCCATCAATGGTTTCGCCGCCTCGCTCACCAAAGAACAGGCTTCCAAGATTAGACGTAAGTTGCCTTGCCCACAAATTAGGTGATGTGGTTAAGGGCATTTAATAACTCAAATAGAATCATCATGCTGCTCATTATCATAGATCATTTAATATCACTGTATTTGATATGATATATGTCACTGAATAAAAATCCCATAAAACCTAAATCATCGGTTAGGAAATATTAAAATTACTCATTATTAGGTAAGCTATATTATAGTAAAAAACTACTCATATATTTTGCAAGAACCATAATAATTTATTATTATTTCATGCTATTTATTATTATAATATTTAGATTAAATTGTAATATTTTTTAGTATTATATTATGATATAACATTATAATATTTTATAATTTTATAATTAAATTATAATATAATTATAATATTATAGTATAACAATACTTATATTATATTATAGTATCGTATTATATTACGATAATAATATTATATTATATTTTTAGTCTTATAATATTAAATTGTATTATATTAATGTGAAAATAATATCAAACATATTTTTATTTTTATATAGATGTGAGGTATTTTAATCTAAGTTTACTGCCTGGTAGTGATCTTGGATTTCCGACTTCACAAATGATCTGAATGGATCACCCTAACACCCTGAACGCCCCGAAATAGAGGAGGGTGATCCGTGGATTGTTTTCCTTAATTTTCTTGCATTTTTGTTTTCAAATATGTTTAATGGGCAAAAATGAATCCTATATACCACATTCCTCTAAGTTAGAAACCTGGTAGACTGGTTTTTTGTTAGAAAACACCCACTAAATTACATAATTCAAAGTAAGGGTCCATGCAATTTACAGCACAAAGAATGAAGTGGTACCACTGGACTTGACAATCGTCTGGACGAAGTTGGAACAATGCGAGTAGGCTTGCATATAGCATCTAACTGCGTAAGATCCCTAGTTTGTTCTCCATTTGCCATCATTTTATTCTAGCCTTAGCATTTGACCCCTTTCTCTGTACTTTTAACTGCGATTCATAGTGTGGTCTTCTCATAGCGAATATTTTGCTTACAACCATTCAAATTGATCTTGTCTTGCAGACCAACCTCATGTTCTGGCTGTCATGCTTGACCAACATTACTTGTTAGCACCTTCAACCCAGTGAGACGTTAGCATGCAGGAATTCTCTGAGCACGTTGCACCCCCTTTATCTAAATAAATGGCCTTCGTGCCAATAAAATAAAGATGCAGCAGTTCTTCCATGTGTTTGGAGCTCTTCAAGACATCATCAAGCAGCAACAAATTATGGTTCCACGTGTTTAATCTGATGAACTTCGTTTTGTTACAGTTGGAGATCTGATGTTTACTTGAATTGCATCCTCTTAGCTTGCATGGAAAGTTTTGGTAGTGTCTTCTCCAATAGAGCTTGGAAAAATCATATAAATAAATTTGTTCTGCGTTACATATCCTCGCTATGATTCACAATAATTCTTCCCTTTTGTTTTCTTAGCTCAGTTCTTTACTCTTTACGAGCACTCCTCTGTTACGTCAGTGCCATGCATCAAATCAGATAAGTGATGATTTTAAGTGAGGGAAACACAAACTGGGTCAGATCTTGGCGCAATGAACTTTAATTGAAATTATATGAAGGTAGAAGGAAGACAGGAAAAAAATGACTTTGAAAGTTGATGTATGTGATAACCAAGTGGAAAAAAAGATTAAAGAAGAAACTGTCAAGTTCGGGGGCTCCTTTTCTCTCCTATTTCCTAATGGAAAGAGGTGGAGTTATTGTCCCAACCGAGTGAGTGGAGAAAAGAACAAGAAATCTATTATCTGCCCTAGAATTTTCTTATTGCCTGTATTTTTGTACTTAAGCTAAACCATGCAGTCAGTTTAGGAAATACATAAGGTGCAACACAAGGAGGCTGTGCCATACGATCACACGCTAAATTTTGTTATCTTTCTTCTCTTAGCTTTGATATTTATTTTTGGCTAATCCTAATGGCGTTCTTTTCTTGAGAAAATTTTCTAATGAAGTCCAAGAAAAGGAAGCCATAAAAAGCTCCCATCTTTTACTGTATGTTTCGGAATTTATTACAAAATTTTTAATGATTTGTCTTCGTTCTTTCCAAATTGTGCCTACGCCCTGCATGCCAACATCGTACTTATTCCCCATGTATGTGCAAAACAAGTAGCTCGATTTCGATCAAACTAAAATCATGTATGATGTGTCAAATGTCTAGCATCTGAACTTTTTAACTGCAACCATGCATGTAAATTATAAGTATGCTAATAAGATAGTTGCATCATGAATAAATTGTTCACAATAAACATAAGATAAAATTATGTGCCAAGAAGCACTAATTAAACATGAAGTAGCTGAGTTTTGCACTGAATGCAAATCAACAGAGAAAGCTAGGGAAAGCATGTAAAGAACTGAATACATGCTGTTGAGGTTTTAGAGATGCGTTCTAGTCGTTGCCATTATCCCAGGTGATCCAAATTTGAGTTTTCTCCATTATTTTTGACAAACTTTCAAGGCCCAGAAGGATAAAATGAACTTTCTAAGGCATCCAGTGCTTGTGGAATGCCATCTAGTCCCCCACCAAAGTCCAAAGGAGAGAAATAGCCATGGACACCATCGAAACACTCAAGGTCTACATCATCAACATCATCCACAGAGTTTCCTTGGAAGTCAGGTCCAGTCAGTGTTTCACTGTTCCTCCCTTGATCAGTCGCCTCTGAAGCTTTGCCATCCCCCATGGAGTCTGCAGGGCTGTGGCCTGGGAAGAGACTGAGATGCCTCAACAACTTGTCCTTCCTGGAAAACGTCGTTCCACAAGAGCACAGACGCTTATCTCGTCCACAGTGTTTCTCATGAGTCTTCAAGTCTGCAAGAATAGAGAACTTCTTGGTGCTGCATCGACTGCAGGTGTAACTCTTGTCGCAGTGACTCCTCTTGTAATGGTTCTTCACACATATAATTGTCTTCAGAGGTTGAAAACTCTCATGCTTTCTGTTCCTCTTGCAACCAACAGCGGGGCATGAATACCTCTTTATAGCCATAGGCTCTGAGCTTTCTTCATTGCTTGGCTTGAAAAGGGCAGCCGGGGCCTTGTACTGGTCTCCATGGCCTCTCATATGCATCCTTAGGTTTGCAGACCTTTTAAATCCCTTTCCACAGACTGGACAGAAGTAGGTATATAGAGCTAAAATTTCCTCCTTTTTTGGTTCTAAGATTTCGTATGAGCCTGGGGAAAGATTTTCTCCATCCACACTATCTTTCCAGTTCTTCTCATCACGGTGCTTGTCAGGAACTGCTTTGGTTCCTTCATTCCTGGAATCAGTAGAACTTTTGATCGAGTCTCTGTGTTCCATAACCTTGTTTCTCTCGGAAGAGATGCCCTCATTTTGCTGTGAAGTACCATTCAAAACCGTATCATTTATTGATGGAAGAAGGTTACCAACTGTTGACATCAACTGAGATATTATATAAACCAAATCTTTGGTCACGAGCTGCCGCTTCACTGCGAGTTCATTTGGTTGGACAGGACCTTCGGTATTAATGGCTGAATGGATCACATCCTGAACATGGTGAATCTTTTGATCAATGAATACGAGGCTGCTGAGCACTGCTATTGGGTCCCAATCCACTGCTAGGTTCATTTGATTGTTAGCAAACTGAGCAATTTGATCTAGTATTTTAACTGCTTGCTCAGAATCATAAGGCCAAGTGGATGAGTAGTCCAAACTATGGAAGTGCTCGGGGAAATACTGTCCACTTCCAGCACCATAGCCTGGACTTCCTGAATCAAATTGGGTGACCAGTTGGTTTGGATTAATATATTCAGCAGGGTTGCTCATGGAAGAGGAAATTTCAAAAGTTGGCCGCTGCATATGATCCATTTTAAGCCCTTGCTCTCCTCTGTACAAGATGTAAAACCATTCAAAGTATTAGACTTTCCCGAGAGGCTGCCATGTTTCAATTAAAAAGACCAACGAAAATCCTAATGTCAGAACCTACCGCTGTAAACCAAGTTTGTATCAAAAATCGCTAATTAAAACACGGCTCAAAAAAAAAAAAAAAAGAGATAAAAAAGAACTAAAATCTAAAAAAGAGATGAAAGAAGCCATTTACTCCGATCCAAAGGACCGGAAAACACTAACCTTGCATGGAGATGGCATGAAACAAATTTAAACAAATACACAAACTCAAAACCTCACATTTCCAACAAGCAGACACCACAAAAGCTATATACTTTCATACTGTCTTGCTCTTTTTTCTTTTTTCCTTTAAAAAAAAGCATTTTCATCAACATTTCTAATGCGAAAATTCACAAAAGAGTGCGACAAGTGGTAAGCTGTAGCCAAATGCAGCAAGAAAAAAATAAGAGAGAGAGAAAAAAAAAAAAAAAAAGAAGAGAGGATAGACTCATTGATCAAAAGAAAGGCAAAAAAAAGTCCCAAAACCCATTCTATCAAACCATCCAGAGACCACTGCTGGAAAAAGTGTTGGACGTGCATTAATTTGCATCTAAAATATAATTTAACAAAAAATCTACCATAGCAACCATCTAGTAGAATGATGGCTTCTTGTTCTAATTTAGTTCAAGAAATCATGCATACAGGCGAATGCTTAGCTAAGAGGATATTCAATGGTTGGTTTATCAATTCATGTGTTGATCGAACAACTTGATGCAAGAAAGCCCATTCAACATATCATTGTTGCACCAATCATAAGGTCTCATGATCAATTTGTTGGTTGTTTGGGTCCATCATTCACCACAAATGAAGGTGCATATAAGCCAACTGCACAAAGGTTTCATTGGATCGTTAAGTAATTAAATATCGGATCTAAAGGTGGGCATTTGCATGCATGCCTTAACCAATGCACGACTAATGAAATATTATCTCACCACGGACGCCATCACATCCGCCAAAGCACTATATTTTCGAGATGAGGCACTAAAAGGAAGCTGATTCGTGTACGGTTGGACAGTGGAGTATAATCCTAGAGGGATTTCCCTTGCTGTAATCTAAAACCAAGAGCCTCGTTGAGGTGGTGCTGTTCTGGCTACTGATGACTCGGCGCCCATACCCCTGTTGGGTCTGATTCGGGCTTTAATCCTTTATCTATGGTAAAGGATATATCCTTTACTTTTTTTTTTATTAATTACTAAAAAATTAGCAATTATTATATCTACAAGGGAATGCGCCGAGATCGCATACCTTCATCAGAATTTAAGGTTGAAATTAACTTCTTCAGCCTTCCTAGGATTAGAAATTTAGTTTTGAGAATCAAAACTACTTTTCTACAACTTAGATATCCTCTCTCATGGATTCTCTCTCAATCTTCTCCTCTCTATGTGAGTACGGAAGATCAACCATGCTCCGAACATGAGTTCTCAAAGAGAAAAGCCATGTCAATGAAACTCCGTATGGATGGTTTTTATCAACTCTCAAAAACTGAATTGCGGGAGTTTAAAAAGTTATATCCAAACTTCCTTATGCCTGGTTGATTGGATCAGATTGGGTCAGTCCATCATGAGCACCTAACTGCAACCCAAACTCTAACATCTTCCGCTTGCATATGATGGGCTAGATCCAAATCTCTAGTCATACAGGTAAATGAGTCACGTGACCATGAACACACCTATACTTGTGAGCTCCAAGCTAAAAATCCTTTAGGACCAAGATGGAGACATCACCTAAGAAAAGGAAACATGGTATATTATAGCACCTCAGACTCATTTGGTATACCAGATCAAGCATTTCTCAATCCTTTAAAAGATCCATGCCTAACTCCTCTTTAACTTCATATGTATTCACAATTATATCCAAGCTCATTAAAGCGATAAAATTGGCTAGTTAATGAACAAAAATAATTGGTGTAATTTTAAATTCATCTTTTTTTAATCCTAATATCACTAGGATTTAAGTTAATCACTTTCTTAATAATGTCCCTTTAGGCTACATTATTTATGATCATAGGTAACATATTAGAATAGTAAACGTTAACGCTTCACTTCATAACAGGATCAAAAATCATATAGGTATTTTTGAGACTAAGGTTATGACCTCGAGGACTCATGTAGTGAGGAAGAAAGGATTCATTTTACTCACTTCTTGAAAGATCATTAAGCACATATACTATAAAATAGATGCTATGGTAAAGTTACTCTGTATCTCAGACCATATGTCTTTACTTTTAAAAATCATATGGGTCTTAGTTCAATCACATCTTGACCAACTAACTTGAGTTCTCTATTTGCTCACTATCAATAATACTAGATAAAATCTCACCCTCGACCATCTATAGGCTTCATAAATGGTTAGGAGGCATTCATATCAGCTTTTAAATATAAAGAACCTTATTTTGATCTTCATTAAGGTGATATATTAATAAATTGAACCAAACTCACTTTCTTAGTGCCTTACTTTTAATTATGTCTATCTCTGCTCACCCTCTTAGTGCCAGAGATGATTACTTGTATGAATGAGCTAATCTTAGTTTATCAATAGACTTATTGTGCTAAGTGCAATTCATATATTATGCCCAAAAGAGACTAGCATCAAGAAAAATAACTAATAAAAACCCATTAATTATATTAATGGCAAAAATAACAATATATGGTATACAGTGGTCAATACCACAAGATTGCATCCTGTCCAATCTTAGGGATCTATAACCATCTAACTCATAGAGATCTGATTAAGGACCACTTTCTTCTGTACTATGGCGTCTCTAATAAAATGGTACTTTATTTGGATGTATTTGGTTCTACCATAATATTTAGGATTCTTGGCATAAGCCAAGTAGCTATACTATCATAGTAAATTGATATAGGGTTTGATGCATGTGTAATAATATCAAGATACTATAAGAACCTTCTTAACCAAATAGCTTCTTGAACTATGGAGGAACATTCTATGTATTCAGCGTCCATAGTGGATAGGGCTATATAGGATTATTTCTTACTACTTCATGATATGATACTATTATTAAGTAAGAAAGCATATTCTGATATTGATTTGTACTCATATAGGTCACCTCTCCAATCAACATTAGAGTAACCTACTAGGTGCAAATCCTTTCCTTGATGACATAGCATATAATCATATATTCCTTTGAGAAACTTCAATATCCTTTTAATTTGCAAGTTCTGGGTTTATCTGATAATGGCTAATGAGTTCAATAGTATAGCATATGTCCAATCACGTACACATCATTGTGTACATAAGGCTTATGACTGTGCTAGAGTAGGAAATTCTAGACATCATATGTACTTCTTCTAGAGTCTTAGGACCCATATCAAGACTCAAGCTCATATTTTTCTTGACAGGAGTATCTATGGGTTTATAATTATGCATCTAGTATTACTCAAGCATCTTCTTCATTAAGTCTATTAAGACAAACCAAGAGTCTCTTAATCGATCTCTTAGGATCTTGATACCTATTGTATAACTAACTTCACCCTTATCCTTTATTTCAAAAATTTATTAACTCCTTATCATTTTCAGCCAATAGAATGTCATCTATATACAAAGAAAGTATCACAAAAACTATCTTTGGATCATTTGATATACTCATTGTGGTCTTCTTGTATCATTGTAGACCCAGCTGCTTAGATGACTTGATGAAATCTAATGTTCTATTATTTGGATGCTTATTTAAGGCCATAGATAGATCGACAAAGTTTGCATACTTTACACTTTTGATCTTCAACTATAAACCAATCAATTAATTTATATAGATCTTCTCATCAGTCCTCCATTGAGAAATGCCATCTTAACATTTATCTAATAGAATTCTAGATTTATATGCATGACAATAGCTAAAATGAGGTGAATTGATGTAAATATCACAATTAGAGAAAAAGTTTCCTCATAATGGATTCTCTCCTTGTGGATATAACCTTTAGGCATAAGGCGAGCATTATACTTTTCAATGGATCCATTAGTCTTGTGTTTAATCTTAAGAACCCATTTGTTCCATATTATTTGATGACCAGGTGGAAGGTCAACCAGGTCTCAGATATGGTTTGGCTTCCTAAACTCCATTTCTTCCTACATAGCCTTTATCTATTCCCTAGCCTTGAAACCCAAGAGAGCCTTCTGCATAGTCTTAGACTCCTCATCATCTATTGGAAATACCATATATACCTCCCTTTTGATTTCAAATTGATGATAAAAAATTTTACCATGAACACTTTTACATGGTTGAGACTACTCTTGATCATACTCCCTTTAAGCTAATCCACTAGGCACATTGCTCTCACTCTCCGTAGAGGTTTAAGAGTTATCTCCTATTCCCCTACTAGTTCATTGAGTGTGTCAAGATTTGGCTTTTTCATTTTATAGAATTAGAAGTCCTTGGTAACCCCACTTTTACTAGAAAAATCTTTCTCTAAAAAGGTGGCATCTCATGACTCAGTCTTTTCTAATAAACACATAGCCCTTGGAATGCTTTAGATATCTAATAAAGATACACTTTTTTCCTTTAGGGCCTAACTTCCTATATTTATGATAAGATATGTAAGCATAAGTTATAGACCCCTATGGTTGCAAATTATTCAAATCAGGTTTTTTGTGAAATTAAAGCTCATATAGGGTGCAAGATACAGACTTAGAAAGCACATGGTTGAGGATATAGGTAATAGTTAACAATGCATCACTTTAATATGAAATAGGAAGATTAGTTCGTGCCATCATCGATCTAAATATATCCAAAAGGGTCCTTTTTTCTTTCTTTGCAACACCATATTGTTGTGGAATATCAAGGATAATTAGTTATTTTGCTATGTTTCTTTTTTTTATCACATAGTTCTCTAAACTTTTCATATAGATATTTACGACTATGATTAGTTCTAAGAGCCTTATTGCTCTTATCTAATTGATTATTAGCTAGTCTTAGGTATCATTTGAAACAGTCTAATATTTCTAACTTATGAGAGATTAAATAGACATGCCCATAATACGTGAAGTCATTTATGGAAGTGATAAAATATAAGGCACCATGCCCTACCCTTCTATTCATTAGGCTATAGATATCTAAATGTTGTAGTGCTAGTTCCTTATCCAAATGGCTTTTTAGTTACCTTTCCTACTAAACAATGTTCAGGAATGGATAAGTCTTGATAAGAAGACCTCAAAGACCCTCTCTAGCTAACCTATTCATTCTTTTTTGTCTAATGTGACCTAATTTAACATGTCATAACATACAATTATTATAAGAATCAATAGTACTAGAAACAACACTAGATTCATGATTATATAAATCATTAATAGTGTCCAACATCATAAAACCATCCAACATCTAACCACAACTATAGCATACACTTCCTAGATAAAATTTAATACAACATTTAGAAAACATAATTCTAAAACCCAAGCTAACAAGGACAAGGACAAAGACCAAATTTTGTTGGACATTGGGCATATAAAGTATATCTTGGAGTCCACTTGACCATAGCTATAACAAGCTATCTTTACCTTATCCTTCTTGCCTTTACGCATTCTCCTCTTATGCTTGGTTATCTTGAGACTTAGCATAGCCTCTCTACCTTTCTTACATTTCTTACCTCTAACTCTCTTATGCTTAGGACTTGAAGCTCTGCGCAAAGCAAATTCCACCAAATAAACTTATTTAGGAGCCTTATTAGTAAGGAGGCAATCCTCCTCAAACTCCACATAGTAGGCATCTTCATCAAAAGTCTTGATATAACCATTATGAGTGAGATTAACCCTCATATTCCTACAAACTTGATAGTGATCAAACAACAACCTGAACTTATTGCTTGTCAGTTAATTCATGGCCTGTAGCCCTTCTTAACTCACTTATCACATTTGACATGACTATAAGATGCTCACTTATAAAATAGTTTAAGTACTTCTTATAGCCATCAAATTTTAAAGTGACCTAGAGCTGCCTTCTAATGGAAGTCCCTCCATAGTGTAACTTAACGGCATCCCAAACTACTATGATTGTGCAATGCTTCTTTAAACATTCGTAATATCATTTCTTATGCTGCTTAGTAACATAATACGAGCAACATGATCCTTCCTTTTTATAAGTTTGATATAACTTCTATATCCCGCCTGTGCTACATTGAGTTCTCATGCTTAGTTTCTACCATGGGCTATGTAATTGTCTCTAGTATGTTTTGCTCCTCTAGGAGATACTAAATTTTATGATACTAGACATCATAATTTATTTTAGTCAATTTCCCTCCTTTATTTAGGACAACAACAATACTTTTCATAGAAGTCATATTCAACTTAATCAAGACATTACAGAATTAATAATAAGCATAATTACCAATAATTTTTACAACGAAACAAACTAAACTGATGATAATTTGACCTATGATGCAAAATCAAAATTTTATGGTCTTTAATCATCTTTCATATTTTAAATGTCTAATTACCATGAATGTAGTTCTATTACATAAAAAATTTTAGTTCTAGGTGAGTATTCCTTTGAATTCTATTAATCTTAGAACTCCTCAAAATGAAATTTAGCAATATTTTTCATGTGATCTAATAAATGCTATATCACATTGGTTTCAATACTAGTACCAAGAATATCACCAATTACAGGTCCTCTCTTGCCGGCACCAAAGCTCATATGCATTACACTCCTCAGATTCAAGAACTAAGATAATGCAGTGGTTCACTTTATCTCATTCTTAATGCGGCTCTCCTCTACAAGTTTCAACTCTTTTACAATATTCTAATAATTGGAAAGAGAATTTTCCTCTAATAATCTATACTATAGTTTTCATTTATCTAGTAAGAAATCTAATAGAACCTTACTCGTGATGTCTTACTGAACCTCGAGGCCTCTCCTATAAATCCTTATAAGTCTCTCATTTAGTTCATCAATGTGCTTATGCATAGTATTAAGTACGTTCATTTTATAATCAGTAAAATCAAAGTGTATATACCTAAATCTCAATCCATTTGTAAGCAAAAATTAATAATCATAATCATTACTTTTACAATATGCATGAACCATTACAATCTAAATTATTTTATAAGAAAAATGACATAAAAATCATGTAAATCAAACTTTTGTACAATTTTTTATGAATTTTTAAAGGAATTTACTAATATTATATCATTTTATGTAAAAACAGAAACATCCTTGACTCATATGTAAGTTTGTAGGCAAAATTAATTCCAGGTCTTTACTATCATGATAAATTATTAAAAAACTCATATGACAGCAAAATTAATAGTAGGTCCTCAAAACTATTACAAATTACATATAGGCCCGTAAAGATGTGCCACAAAAGCAAGACCACACCATCCATCATGTCAGCATCTATTGCTATGTCACAGTTCACATGGCATGTCATGTCATCAACCATGTAAGCAAAGTGACATGTCATAGGCCACGAGGCTTGTTATGTCACTCGACATGTCAGCAATCTTTGGCTGCATCAGTCACACATGGCTCTACCACGTCAACAGTTTATGTAACATCATCAATGATGCCATTAGCCATTGTCATCCATGTCATCTTAACGGACATGGCGAAGTAGTCTATTAAAAGGGGCATGAGCTTCATCTAATTTACAAGAGGATGCCATGATGTTTTCACGAAATAGAACCATGGAACTGTCCCAGGAGGCGATCATTGGAGGCCCTCCCCACTGTCGGCGGTCGTGGGGCTCCTTCCCCGGCCTCTTCGGCGACTAGAGAGTCCATTGCTGGAGGTAGTGTGCCTTGGCAATGGCCATGAAAGGGCCTATCGGCAACCTGTGGCTGTGGTGCCTGCCTCCTCTCGATCCCTGATTGTCGGCCAACGTAGCTTGACCATCAATTAGAAGAATATGGTTTGATCTAGGCAATAGTCACAGTAACAGGCGAGCGATGATCCAACGAGTTCATCCAGTTTCATTTTTTTTAATCATGAAGATCAATCCATTGCAGCTTTGATACCAACGTAAGGGAGATTACGTACCACCTCAGGATCCGGGGTTGAAATTATATTTAGTACTCCTCTCTTGATGGAGTTCTTCTGCCTTCTCATGATGGAAAATTTGGTTTCGAGAACCAAGAGTACTCTTCCATAACTTAGATATCTTCTCTCATAGATCCTCTCTCTTCTCCTCTCTGTGCGAGTACAAAAGATCAACAATGCTCCACACATGAGTTCCCAAAGAGAAAAACCATGTCAATGAAACTCCATGTGGGCGATTTTTTATCAACTCAGCTAGAGCTTAAAAAGTTGCATCCAAACTTCTTTATGCTTGATTGATTGAGTTAGGTTAGGTCAGCTCATCACGGATGCCCAATTGGGACTCAAACTCTAACAATATCTAACAACATTATTGCGCATTATGTTGTTTCAAAAAAAAAAAAAAAGACAAATTCATAAATTTAAAACAATTCCTATCTTGTGATTAGCTATTGGGTTGCCCTGAGATTTGGATCTAAGTAAGGTTATTATATGGAATTTCATAGATGCTAATCTAACAACTAATCAAATGATCATGTATGATATGAAAATACCTTACATCAATAGATATTAGTACATTTCTTGAGATACTAGGCTAGTAGAATCTAAAGGATGCTAAATTGAGATCCATCATTTGATTGAGATGAAAATCGGAAGTAGTGAAGTTTAGTAAGAAGCCCTTTGGAACCCTACAAGTGAAACTGCAGTACAGTGCAAGATACCATAAAATTGAGATGCTTGTAACTAAATTGCATTGTAACTAAATAATATTACTTGAAGTACTCGTTTGGCATTTTTCTGAGAAAAATCCATTTTTTTGATAAAAGTTTGCAGGGAAAAATAAATTTAACCATGTTTGATTGATAAGAAATTTATATAAAAAATAGCTCTAAAAATATTTTTTTTATATTTTCTTGAAAATACTTTTACATGAGAAAATGCCAATTTAACTATAATACCCTTAAAATAAAGATTACATAGGAATTAATATTATATAATATTATATTATATGATAATATCATATATTATATTATATTATACTATATTATATTATATTTTTATTATAATATAATATTAGTTTATATATTTAATATATGATATAATTTAATATACTATATTATGTGATATTTTATTATATATGTTATATATAGCAATATAACATAAATATAATGGAGAAGGAAAGAAAATAAAGTTAGAATGGTAATTTTGAACTTTAGGTGCTAGCAAATTTTTTTATAAGACTAAACAAGTTCAAATACCACCTTTTCCATAGAAAAATATTTTTCATAGAAAAGAATATATATGTGGGCTCTATCATCTATTTTTTTTCGCTTTTCAATCAGACGTTGAAAAATAAGGGCCGAAAAGTTTTCCGCCCTTGTATTTCTCCCAACCAAACGAGCATAAAAGGCTACGGCTGTAAGGCCCCTTTGATAGAGTTGTTTGTATCATCCAAAACAACTAATATAAATTATTTTTAATTAATAAATTATTATAATAATATCATAAAATAATAATATTTTTATTTTTAGTTGATAATTATAATATATTATTAAAAATGTAACATCATTATTTTAAAAATATATTATATAATATTATGACATAATATTATAATAATATTACAAAATTATAACATAAAATAATATATAATATTATTATATTAGTATACAATATTATAGTAATATTTAATATTATCTTATTATCTTATTTTATATATACTATCATAATCATATCACAATGTTATTATGTTATAATATTCAATGCAACTATTTTTGTTTCTCAAAATTGAATTGACTCCTTGTAGGCTGCAGGTCGACTTGTAGATAATTTGGCTATGAGTTGACTTGTATATTTTTAGATCTTACTTGGGACCATTTGGAATCCAGTAAGTTAAATTTTAGTGCAACTCAAGTTATAATGTAATTAAGCACTATGTGATTAAAGTACATTATAACTAAGTTAATATTGTTAGGAAGATTAGCAATAAAAGACTATATTTAATATAGCTATTTGTATTATCAAAAACTATTATTATAACTTATTTCTAATTTATAAATTATTATTAGTATATTATAGAATTAAATTGATATTATTACACTATGATTATTATAATATACTATTGGAAAGTATAATATTATTGCTTTGATAATATAATATTATAATATTATCATAATATTACAAAATTATAGCATAATATAATATAATAACATTATATTAGTATGCCATAATATATAATTATATTATAATACATTATGTTATGTTATATTATTATAATCATATATAATGTTATCTTATTATAATATTAAATGTGACTATTTTCAGGTTGACTTACATATTTTTGGGTCCTACATATATTCCAACTATAATTTGACTTACAATATGTAACCAAATTACAATGCTCAAAGCAAGTAAGGGTGCATTTGTCTAAATAACTGCTTATAACAACTTGACTTACAACACGTAATTAAATTACAATACTATAAACTAAGATGAGTTGCACTGTAACTTAACATGTACTGCAGCTGCAATAATAGTGTCCCAAATGGCCCCTAAGTCTTCTTTCAATTTTGTAATTGGATCATTAATTGGTTTCATGGAGATGCTACTATAGCCCCTGGAATTAATGGGTTCTTGCAAGCATATTGAAATTTTAGTTTAACGAAGTATATTATAGAAACTATAGCTTTGAGATCTATCACTAGATTAGTGTAAAATTTGAGAAGAAAGAATTTGATAACCCTCATTTTAGAGACTTGAAAAAGATCTGTGATCGAACAGTGGAAGCAATGTTACAATTTTAAAACTCATCAACTTTTAGCAAGTGCTCCAGAATCTGGATTCAATGACCTAGATTTCAAAATAGCTTCCAGATCCACTATTGAATTTGCATGAAATTGGTATTATTTTATAAACATGTAGTAGATCGCTGATCAGATCTGTGAATTGAATTTTATTCACACTGAAATTAACTACTGCTAGCAAATTTGCAGCACTAAATCAATTTTAGTTTAATTGTTGAAACCATGTAATCACAATTTCTTTCACCCAACATCCAAACATACTAGGATTGATCTTTTGCCTGAAATTAGGGGCTATTTGGAGTATTGTAATTGAAGTTGCAATACATAATGAGTTGCAGTGTAGCTCATCTTGCTTGTTTGGAGTGCTATAATTTAATTACATATTGTAAGTCAAATTATGCTTAAATTGTAAGTGGAAACTAAAAGACAATTTGCAACCAAATTGGCCATTGACCCATAGTTTCAAAAAATAGGAGCAGTAACATTTAATATTATAATAAGGCTATAATATAATATAATAATAGTATATTTTATTATATTTAAATGTAATATAATAAGATAATATTATACATCTTATAACAAAAATTATTAGTGAAAAATGATAATAAATATAATATTAACATATTATTCTAATATTATAAGATTGTATTCTTAAAATAGTATAACTTATTGTATTTATAATAGTATCATTATAATAGCATTACTAGATAAATATTACTATAATATAATAGTATATAATTAAATAATATAGTAATTTTATTGCTCTAATCTTATAATATTGTGGTTATTATATTTCAAATGATATGATACCATAAAAATATTATAATAATATATAATATATTATGATAATGTTACTATCATGTCATATTGTATTACTACATATAATAATATAGCATTATTACTATAATAATATGTTTTTATATTATTATACTCTTATTATATTAGATTTATATTATTCATTTTTATATATTAAATTATTATAACTATTATTGCAATAATAGAACTTATTTATTATAATTATTGTATGATAACATTATTTATATTATTATATTTAATTTTTATTATGTTATACTATTTTTATTATGTAGAACGATTATAATAATATAATGTTGCATGATATAACATAAAATAATATTTTTAATGCTATTTACATTATATTATATTTATATATTATTATAATATATTATGATGTAATATAATTATTATGTTATAATAGAATAATTATTGTGTAAAATTATTATTATAAAAATAATATATTATTATGAAATGTAAAATAAAATAATATTATAATATTTACAATGCTATAAAATAGCTCTACCAAATGGGGTCTTACAACTGCAACCTTTTAAAAAATAATAATTTAATCACAATATAATTCTCAACTACATTTTAACTTGATCTACACTCTAATTTTACTTGGAGGATTTCAAATAGCCCTTTAATTTGATTTTAAAAAATCACCATCATGATGGAGGCTTTGCATGTCCAACACCATTGGTAAGATGATGTTTGGAAAGATGGCTCAAGCAATCATATGATTGGGTGCACCATATTGTTAAACCCTGTGCATGGTTTACATAGAGGTTACCTGGAATTAAAGATGATTTAAAATAGCTTAGCCCTACCTCGTTTGCCTATAGCAACCAAAGAATCATGCCTTCCGCAAATATTGGCAAGTGTTGCCATTTGTTGCTTTATTGCTTCAGCATTTTGTTGAAAATTATCTCTTATTTGAAATAATTTTCTATGTACACACAAAACAAATAAATAGTTAGGAAGCAATGTTTTTTAGTTTGTGGTGTGTTATGAATGGGCTCCAATAGAAATCATCTTGGTGCAAATGGTTAATGGCAATCTCCTTTCAAGATACAACAAATCGTTATATGTTTTCCTTGAAGTACACTCTAATGAAGGTAAATCATGGGAGAACCAAACCAACCAAATCCAAATATGATTAAATTCAACAAAATAATTGAATATATTTATGTGCATTTAATCTTGTCTTCTCAAAAGCTTAAAGGATGTACTTGAGTTCACTCAATCTCAAATAGTTAAAGGCTCTTAAGTCACTTTTTTTATAATAAATGTTCAAAGGTTTTAATGCATCTCATTGCAAAAATACATCTCAACAGTTAAACCATGGTGTGTCTCATGGCAAACTAAACATCCATTTGCAATACAACCATATTTTTAAAGAGAGGAGTGAGAATAAAGAGAGGTAAAAAAATTAATCATTTTTCATTTAGGTATCTTAAGATATTATACTACCTTAAATAAGGATTTATATTTAAGTGGATTTATATTTTGTTAAATATCTAATATGAGACTTGTGAGAGCCCATACTAGCAAGTGTTTAGTCCCACTTCAGCTCTATAATGGAAAGATCCTGATTATTTATATAGGTTCAAAGAGCCTAAATAATACCTTCTTGGTTAGTTTTTTCGGATGAGATTTTAAATTATTATAGATGATATCAGAGCAGATCCAGTATATGGCTCATATAGACTAAAGGACATTACAAATGGACTTAATATATTTATAATTAAATTTGATTAAATTTAGTTATAGATTTGGATATAAACACTTAACCTAATGAGGATATTAAGGCTTAAATAGGGGAGAGCATGTAAGAGCCTATATAGATGAGTGTTTAGTCTTACATTGACTATGTATTAGGGATATGTACTAGAAAAAACTCTCTTTGGGTATTTATACAGGATCAAAAAGTCTAAATAAAACTATTTTGGATAGTATTTTTTGATAAGATCCTAGGATGTTAGAGGACTATTCTTAGAATTCAAAATTTTTTAATTACTTTAATAAATTTCTATTGTACTTTTTTACTTCAACACACTCCTTAATCTTATGACAGTGAAAATCCAAGGCTCTACTTTCTTTTCAATGTTAGCAACCTAGGCTTATGCATGATCTTCTTAAGGCAGTTGATAATCTACTGTTTTCTCCACCCTCCATTTGTTATCTAGCAAGGGATAAGGATAGGAGAAGCCTTAGTGAAAAAAACTTGCATTGATAGTTGAGATAAAAGTAGCGCAAAAGAGGCAAAGTTGAAGGATTGAATCTAAAACTCCTCTCCCGTAGAAGATTGTTTTAAATTTATAAATGGTTAAAAGTACCTAAGCAAAACAATCATTATTATTTAAATCATCCAATTAATGCTTATGAATGCATAAAGTACTTTCTCAAAGTACTCATGAAAAAAAAAAAAGGAAGGTTTGAAAAAAGAAGAAAAGAAAAGAATAAAAAAAGGAAGAAGAGGCAAAAGAGGAAATAAAGAAATGAAGGGAAAGAAATAAAGAAAAAGAAAGAAAAAAAAAAGGAAGAGAAAAAGAAAAAAAAGGAAAGAAATAAATGAAAGAAAAGAAAAAAAAGAAACAATATAAAAGAAAGAGGAGGAGAAAAGAATAAAAAAAAGTAAGGAATGAAGGAAATAAAAAAAGACAAAGAAAGAATTAAAGTACAGAAAGAAAGAAAGAGAGAAAGAAAAGATAAAAGATAAGAATTAAATGAAAAAAGAGGAGAAAAGAAAAGCAGGAAAAAAAATATGAAAAGAAAGGAAGTAAAGAAGGAAAAGATGACAATATGAAAGAAAGTTGTGATGGAGTAGGAAAGGAAAGAAAATAAATAAAAGATAGGAAAGAAGAGGAAAAAGAAGAAGAAGAAAAAAAAAAAAAAAGAATTGTAAAGAAAAGAGGGAGAGAAAGTGGGGAATCAAATTAAAATGTTGAAGTCATCCCAAACTTGTTCGAACTGAGGGACCGAATGCTCCTCTCAATTCGGAACTGAGGGACCGAATGCTCCTCTCAATTCGGACAGATTTGTGCTCTTTACGGTCCTGAACCGTCAAAACAATCCGAAAGCATACCAGTTTGGGCCAGAACGTTCTAATTAAATCATACACTCGGTAAATAAGGTGTTGAATAAAAGCCTAGTCATTGATGGGTTCAAATATGAACCTCATGACAGAGTTTTTAGTTGCAAAACCTTGAAATCAATGCACAAGGTTACGCGAAATCTCAGTTCAAATTTTCTTAAATTTCTTTTATGATATGAAAGATTCGTATTGTACATCATTTTTGATAAAAAATTTCTTTTATAAAAGGGCTGTTGTTTCGCTGCCAATATAACCAAGGTTGCCCCCCATAAGCAATCAGGATTCAAAGGTGAACCCTGAGAAACACGGTTCCCACGTTCACCAGACCTCTTGTTAGCTTTAGCCCTTGTTTCTCTCCCACAGAGGCATCTGTCAGTTCGTTAGTTTTGTAGGGATCCACAAAAAATAATGGAAAAGCCCTCCGTGTCGTTCCAAATCCCCAATCTTGTGCAAGACTAACACAAAAACCGATCAAAAACCCCTAAAAACATCCTTACAGTTAGATAACGAACATAAATCTCGGGGAAAAAAAAAAAAAAAAAGAGTAAGGGCAGCAGCAAAGACGAGGGAGATGACTCACAGAAGAGGGATCAAATGCCCTCGGAGAATCGAATGCGATGGACTTCACACCACCTCCTCCAATCGAAAACCCATCTCCAGACCGAGCAGGCCTCACTCCAGTCTGCACCAACGAGCTTGACAGGTTACCTTTGCTGCGTTCCATAAATAGAGGGATTGGGACGAAGGGAGGTGGCTCTCTAATGTGCCTCAGAAACTCTCCATCTTAAATGGATCCCACATGTTGCCAAAACGATAACCATTCTAAAGAATGAGTGTTTCTCCATCTTAAATGGATCCCACATGTTGCAAAAACGATATCCATTCTAAAGAATGAGTGTAAGGCCTCAAGCCCATCTGTTGGCCCAATTAACTTTATTAACGGAAGTTATAAGCATATAACACTTTCTTTTCCATCCAATATGAAACTAAACTTTGGATATCACAATCTTTTCTCTTATAATGCAACATCCTTGTTGCACATCATAAACTTCCGAACCAGATTGTTGGTGACGGAATACTAGCACCGTCCCATGGGTAACCTTTTCCTTATACTCATTAACTTTTGCACACTTTACCATTTGTAACGCTATAGGCACAGTTAACTCCGTTGGGTAGTCCTTTCCTTAGGCCCATCAACTTTCGTACACTCGGATACCATTTGTAACACCCCAAACATACCTGCTTGCCCAATTAACTCCGTTCAGTAGCTTTTTTCTCATACCTATCAATTTCTGCACATTTGGATATCATTTGTAACACCCCAAACATACCTGCTCACCCACTTAACTCTGTTAGCGGGCCGAAATCGAAACCATATGACCTAAAAAGTGGGCCGAAACCTAAACCATATTGTCCAAAAACTCGAAACGAGTGGAAGTTAATGGGTAGCAAGTGAAATTGAGTTATAAGTACATAACACTTTCTTATCTCATCGAATATGATCGTTGGTTTTGGAAGGAGAGGCAAGACTTTATTAGTGTCAGATGGGTAGCTCTTTTTGTGTCATAGCGGGACTCTATTACTCTTCCATGAACAGCTCTTTCGTTGTAGGTAGGCCAATGAACTTTGTTAGCGAGCTAAAATTATGTGATTCAAAAATTAAAATAAAAATTAATTAATAATAAATAAAATTGAGGTATAAGTATATAATATTTTTTTAAATTCAATATTGGGTTAAATTTGGTTATCACAGTGACAAAACGAAGAGGCGAGGAATGTGAGAGAAAGTAGGAGCTCGTTGAGAGAGTCGATACAACGCCGCAGCGGAGGTGGGACAGACTCCGAGGTAGAGAGCGGTGGGCGTGCAAAGCGGAATAAAAGTGGGGCTCACCCAGATTGAGACGAGAACCTTCAGATCCGAGCACGTAGATTAAGCTTCATTTAAGGTTGGATTAATTGGGTTTTCGTTGCTGCTCGACGTCGGAAGGAAAGTGCATGGCCGTTCCTCAAGGCTTAAATGGAAAGTGCTAACCAAAAAACGAAAAACATGGCCGTCATGCTTCTCGCGAGAGATTGTTCTGCACAGCTTGTCTTTTTTAGGACGAGTTATAACTGGTTTGCGCTAAATGCCAAGGGGATAAACATCAGCGAGAGAAAGACATCATTCTCAACTTTAGCAGATAAGTTAGGCTCTGTTTAATGATTTGTACGATACTTATATTTGAAGGAAAAAAAAAAAAAAAAAATCTACAAAATACTTTCATTTAAAGCTCTATAATGAACCGGCACCCAAGCCTTTCTTTCATTATCATCTTAGTTAGTTCCAAAATCATGATTTTATTCTTCCCTGAATATTTTTTTTTTAAATCGTTAAAATTATTTTTTTAAAGATGTTTGGTTGTTAAAAAGAAAAGATTAGAAAAAGAAAAGGCCAAGGATGTTTAAAGGGTTCCTTTCAAAGCAGAAGTTGAATTCAAGATTTTATAATAAGGAGAAGAATTCTTTCCTCTTGTATTGCTAGACAAGTATATATTTGATTTCAAAGAATATTTGGATAATAAAATATCACAATATAGTCATGCATTTAAGCACCCTTTGCAATTTCTCTCGACATGTTCATAATGATATCTTCTAAGAGATTGGCTTAGTTACCAAAATAAATAATAATAAAATAGGAAGCGATCCCACCATATTAAGGTTTCTATTGAAGAGGTTAATTACACTCCTCTAAGAAGATAGTGCAATCCATATTACTAAGTATACTTTTGAATTGTGTTCCAATTGTTAAGGATTAAATTGATTTAATAAAAATCTTTCCTTTTGTCTTTTACACATTTAAACACTTTGAATAAATTCCTATTATTTAGGGATCAGATTAGCTAGGTAAAATATTTCTTCTTTATCTTTTACACATTAAAGACATTTTAAATGTGTTCTTATTGTTTAGAATTAAATTAATTTGATAAAATCTTTTCTTTTTATCCTCCACACATTCAAACTTGTACATGAGTTTATATATATATATATATATATATGCCCACTTGTTACATTCTTCATGGCCAACCACCACCCACAACATGCCGACACCTTTTCTCATCTCAAATTTCATGCCTTCTACTCAAATCCCAACCTTGATTGCAATCAACACTACAGCTCAACTTCTAATTAAACTTTTATCCTCAAACTTTTATCTTAGAAGGCACAATTTCATTTTATTCACCTTATTTATGATCTAACGGGCTGTGTTGATGGCTTATTATCCTGCCCATCTTCAACTCTTTATAAAAATGGAAAAATGATTCTTAACCCTGCCCATGTTCACTAAGGGCAAAATGACTAATTTATTCTTCATGCCATTATTATCTCAGTATCTGAATCTATTGTCTCTCTTATTGTCTTATCTAAGGCTTCTTATGAAGCATGGGATAAACTTTTACATTTCTTTACCAACAAATCTTGCTCAGCTGATGAAATCGATGCTTCAATTATGTAACACGATCTTTTATAGGTTCACAGTGCAAGTAGTGCTGTTGGTTGCATAGGTTATGGGTGGTAGTATGCGACGACTGTGTACTTGTATATGAGGGGAAAAACCTTCGCTGGTTGGTAAATTTTCATGGTAAATTTTCAAATTCGAATAAAAATAAGGGAGTTATTGCCTTATTCTAGTGCTGTTCCGGGCTTATCCTGGAGTTATTCAGCCTCATTCCGATCTTATTCCAGTCCCTATGCATCTTCTTCTTTCTTGTCCTGTTCTTGGCTACTGGCCAGGGGTGGACGTGGCTGCTGCCGTGACCAAGGAAGACTGTCGGGGCGATGTGCTGGGGTGAGCGACGGTGGTTCCAGTCCATTCGCTCTCGTGCAGGGGCGAGGGAGGGAGCCACGGTCGGTGGAGGCCGGTGGCTGGAGAGTCGCCGGCCTGCATCGGTGGAGGTCGTCGGACTGCTGGGGAAGACGACCGTGAGGGTCGAACTACAGAGGAGAGAGGGACGAAGGGGGTTGCGATCCCGGCAGCGAACGGAGGCCGGAGGTAGGGAATGGCTTGCTTCTAGGGCGGCGATCGCGGTCGGCTGGTGTTGGTGGTCGACCGCCAGTCGGCCGTGCCGTGGCGATGGTTGGGTAGAGAAGAAGGGCAGAGACGGCTGCTTCTTTGATTCTTCAGGAAACCGGAGGCCAGATTCGCACTGCCTCCGAGTTAGGAGGAGGAGGAGAAGGCTTCATCCTTCTCCTTCGGAGATCAGCGAAGATGGTGCGGGCTCTCATGCACGGCCGGACACCTCTCTGGTGACCATGAGGCAGGCGGTGGTCCAAAGGAGGTCGGGCGAGGTCTGACGCGCTAGGCTTTCGCGACGGGTTGGTGAAGGAGAAGAAGAAGGGGTTCGCCTTAATTTTTTGTTGGTTTTTTTTTTTTTTTTTTTTTGGCGCTTTCTCTCTCCCTCTCTTCCAAACTAGGGTTTTTAAGTACGAAAAAAAAAAAAGAAAATGGTGAATGTTTTTTTTTTTTTTTTTAAACTAGGGTTTTAAAAATAAAAAAATAAATAGAGAAATAAGCTGGAGGGAAAAGAAAGTTGATTATTATGTTTGGCTCTGATACTAAATTTGATGTAGGTAAACGGAACGGACTAACTACTGGTATCATACCAACTCTTTGAGGATCTTCGATTTAGCATTTCTAATCATACTAGAGAAAGTTATGGCCTCATACCATTCAAGTTAGGAATAATTCTAAACTAAAAGGAGAATAATTTCTCATAATTTTATTATTTAAATCGTTGATTCAATTGAATATATTAGGGTCTACTTATAGAGCGGCCTAAAACTCATAATCAGATTAGGACCAAAAATACTTTCAAAAATAAGAGAATAGAGTAGTGATTGATTCGATCTTGATAAATGAGGATAAAATAGGACTCTTAAAGATAATAAAATAAGTCTCCTAAAAATACTAGGAATAAAATATGACTTCTAAGAAGACTAATAATAAAGTTTTCTTAAAATTTTTTTTTTTTTTTTATCTTTTTATACTGCATCATCATCTGTTCTTATGATATAATTGGTAGCAGCTTGGGTTTTATATGGATGTACCGTTTTCCATCTGATATCAAGAATGAACTAAAATATGCTGGTGAGTATTTCATATCATGCAAATTTGACCTTATTTTCAACTTACTGTACTGAAGACTCACACAGCTTAAAAATTTTCAATTTTCAGTCAAGTATCTTCATTTCAAAATCATTGTTATAATACTTAGTTCTGATGATTTTTTTTAAGCAAACTAATAATGACTGAAATTAACTATTATTCTTCATAAGTCATTGATTTACTAACTTGCTACACCTCTTTTAGCAGTACTGTAGCTGATTATGCACATGAGTGTTCTGATATAATTATTCATCTGATTCATGACCATGCTGACAGAATCATTTTGTTCTTAGCAGAGGTTTCTCTGGTTTTCATTTTCCAAACAACCTATTCAAGAATAACAGATTCAGGGTGACTTCTCATTTCCACAAGATCCAGCAGGAGCTAGAGATGATATTGGAACTTTTGATATTCATTGAGCAATGATCTCTCTGATCAACATCGATTGGGGCCAAGTTATTTTTGAAAATATTATTTTTTAATAATTAATATCAATTTTTCATCTAATATGATAAAAAAAAAGATTTGTTGAAGCCGTAATAGGCTTTCTTCATGCTCTTCATAAAAGAACCATTCATTTAAATTCTGGTCGCAATCCAAAAATATTATTCCTATCTCACCATTTTACTTGCGTTTTCTTTTAAATTTTATTCTATGATATGCTGCATGGCATATCATTATTAATGCCAATGCAGAAACATAAAGCTTGGAAATATGATTAATGGCTTCAAAGTTATGCAATTCAATAATTATCATGGTAAAATATTTTAGTTCTATATCAAGCATTGAAGCTACAATATATTTGATGTAGTTTGTGTAAGATTTTTAGTTTATTTACAAGATATGACTTGTAGAGCAATATCTATTCAAATTGTCATGCCCCAACCCATTGATCAAATTGATTATATGATATGGCTGCATAATCCATAAGGCATGACTCTAAAAAGTATGCAAGGCCTTCAATTCTGAACCAACACTAACATAAGCAATTACAATGACAAACGAAAATATTTTACTAATAATTTAAACAGTCTAAAATACAACATTCAAACACATCCAGTATTAGATGTAAAATGTTAGCTATGCTTTCATCAAAATTCTTGAACATGAATCCTGAAGCTAGGTATTCTGCAACTCTAAAGAATAACAATAAGAGTAATGTGAGCTAACAACTTCATAAGAAATCTTCTATAAACATTAGCATAAATTAAACATGCATATATAACATTTTATAATATTAAATGAGTAAAGTCAATAATATTATCCCAATGTCAATTAATTCGTATGCCTATATTAGATTGTTTAAATTTGCAAATTCAATAAAATAGCATGGTGTTCACAATGATAGCTCATAAGAGCAATAGCAATGCCACATGCCAAATTTCGTAATTCAAACATTAACATCATTCTATAATAATTTCATGTTATCTTTGTTAGTAGAGGTTAGATCCAACACTTTGGCATTTTGGCATTTAAACTATCACCATCGCATTACTCATGTATCACACTTCCATTAGTGGCTAGCTACTTATATCATCATGTGTCAAACCACAATTGATAATTATAAACAGTGTCATGATCTTAGTCATTGCTAGCTATGCTCTCACATGATGAGTGCAAATGCCCTTTTTTTCTCATTATGTTATATTTACTTAATTAACTTATCATGTTTTGACAATGAACTAGCCATGACCACACTTCCACAAGTGACTAGTTACAAAGAAAAGAAGATAGAGAAGTGCCATACTTTCACTAATGGCTGGCTATAGAAAGAAAGATAAAGAAGTGTCATATTGTAGATAGTGACTGACTATAAAGAAATGTCATGTGCCTGCTCGTGATAAAGCAATACTCTCATGCAGCTAGTCCAATTGCACCTATCCTATTTTATATTTTATAATGATTTACTTATCAATAATATGCATGTTTGTTATCATCATCATCATTATTTTAATGAGAATTCAAACTTCATAATAATATCACAATTCAAGATAATGGTCTCTCATGAAATATTCATAATAATATAGGTAATTATGTAGTAACATAGAGCACAAATATATATTTGTATAAAATATTAAAATAACATAGGTGATTGTGTTCGAGATTTCTTACCTCTAATGGGAGTACTATTGATCAAAAGTGTTAGCTCAGACTGTGGGTACACTTCTATTAGGTGGCTAGGAAATGTGACCCAGGGTAGGCCTCTACAAGTCTAGACTGTAGACCACCTTGGTGAAGCAGAGAGGATTAGATATGGTTAGGGAGTTCAAGAAGGAGAGAAGAGGGTTTAAGTAGAGAAGATAGCCTCTCCTCCTCTACTAAATCACATCAATGGTGAGAGGGGGAGGGTTTGTCAGCATCTCAAGGAAGGAGGGGGAGGTGGTTTCATGACACTGCAAGAGGCACCCTTATTGGCACCACAATGTGGCACCGAAATAAGGGGCCCTTGTTCACATTAGGAGATAGGGGCGACGCCTCTTTCGCTCACGCAACCGATCTAATTAGATTAAGCCTCATATTCTTCCCTTCTTGAAAGAATTTCATTCTCAAAATTAACATACTTGAATCTTTAAAAAGCCTAGGATATTTAGCTCTCATCTTAGCTTCGAGCTCCTAAGTTGCTTCCCTTTCTACTTAGTTGCTCTACTGGACTTTGACATAAGTGATGGTGCAATAACTTAGGTTTTCTATCAACGACCTAGATTAGGTTTTCCTCATAAGTGAGATCATTGTAAGCTACAAACATCTCCCATTCCACAATATGATTGGGGTTTGGCACATATTTCTTCAATATCGACTCATAAAATATCATGCATGCTAGAGAGGGCTAGCGGTAGAGCCAGCTAATATGCAACTTCTCCCACTCAGTCTAGAATTTCGAAGAGACCAATGTATCTAGGACTAAGCTTATCAGGAATGTCAGACCTTATCACACCTTTGGTTATAGATACTCTTAGAAAAAATATGATCCCCTACTTAAAATTATAGTCCCTCCTTTAGTTATTTGCACAATTTTTTTGTCTACTTTGAGCTATTTGCAATCGCTTCTTAATTAGCTTGATTTTATCTATAGTTTGCTACACTATCTCGGAGCCTAGCAGTTGCCTTTTACGAATATTATCCTAGCAAATGGAGGACCTAAACTTTTTATGCATATAGTACCTCAAAAGGAGCCATCTGAATACTAGTTTGATAGCTATTATTATATGTAAATTCTATTAGAGGCAAATGATCATCTCATATACCAGCTAAATCTAGGATGCAAGTGCTCAACATTCTTAAATTATCCATTAATCTATGGATAGAAGGTTGTACTAAAATTCAGATTAGTCCCCATAGCTTTGTGTAGGCTTCTTTAGAATTGAAATACAAACCTAGCATCTTTGTCCGATAAAATAGAAACTAGAGTTGATTTTTTAATGTATAATTTTTTAATGCATAAGTTTGCTAATCTTTCTAAGGATATAACAACTTTGAAGGACAAAAAATAAGTCGATTTTATCAATCGGTCTACAATCATCTACACAACATTATTTCCTTTAGGAGTTTTAAATAAGTCAATCATAAAGTCCATAGTAATATGCTCCCACTTCCACTATTAATTAGGATCTTTTTGACTTGATAGTTGCCAATCACTATGGAGCCCACAAGAGCATTATTATAGGGAGTCTAGAAGTCTTCATTAAAGAAGGAAATGGTTTCCATGGCCTTTAGCCTCTTTAGCATCTTTAAGTTGGGTTGGTAGGCACTTCCTTCCTTGCTAGCAGGTTGCTGCTCCAAATTGCCTTCCCTCCAATGATGATGTTAATTGCTCCGGCAAGGGGCTAGTTGCTTTTAGGTCTCAGAGCCTCCATCCGACCCTATTCTTTCTCAAAGGAACCCCCAAACTTTGGATGTACTTCCCAACATAATCTTGCTAGATGAGGTTCTCTATCTCCTCCTTAAGCTAGCGACACTCCTTTTTATCATAGTCATAGTCATGGAAGCGGCAATACCAGCTTCGGTCTTTGTTCTTTAGTTTTCATTTCATAGGCTTAGGCCATCAAAGATAGGGTTTGTTGTAAATCATCATATCGAGGAGAATGCCTCGACCTCTAAAGGTTGGGGTTGTACCTTTGCTTCTTCTTATCCTTCCTCAAATTTCGTTCCTGATCGATAAGTCTTTTGTCTAAGAAGAAGACCACAAACTTCCATTTTCTCTTGAAAGCTTCCTTAGCCTTAATATACTTCTCCACTTAGCTCAAAAGCTCTATCACATCTTTAGGCTCTCCCTTGTTGAATGATAAGCTGAAACGCAAGTCCTACAGCCCATGCATGAGGGTAGCCACAACCATAACTGTTGGTGGTCTTTGACTTGAAGTGCTTCATTGTTAAAGCATTTGATGTAGTCATACCTCTGCACTACTTCAAGATTATGAGGCCCATGTTGGTCTTTTTTTATTGGATGCCAGTGATGAAATAGCTGTGAAATTGCTTTCCCTGCTCTTTGAAAGAGGCAATCAACCTCAATTTGAGGCTTAAACATCAAATGTAGTTTTCAAGTGGTCTTTGGGGTCGCTCGAACTATCATACTGCTCCAATTGAGGTAGCTTGAACTTTGGCAAAAGTAGTTCTTATATAACCTCTTCCACAAACAAGGGATCGGCCTTTAGGTCGAGATCGTCTAAGGGACCTGATCTCTTCCAGACCTCCCACATCATGGCCCTGAGGTGCTCATTCATGATATGAAGCTGTTGTATCATATCAGAATCTTCCGACTCGGCTCTTTTGGAGGAAGTTGAGGACTCCGCAATGCTAACTTCCTTAATGACCCAGCATGCACTTTCATCATGAGCCTTTACCCTCTAAGTCTCCATAAGATCAGCTCTCCAAGGACTTTTGTGTGAAGTTACCATTGCATTGATGGCTCTTGCTCTTATAGCTGCACTTGTGATGGGGGGGGGCCGAAGGCAATGTTCAATGAGAGCCACCACTTGTTATTGAGGCTAAGCGAACTAGGCAATGGTCATAGCCTTGGAATGGATCGGGGAAGGGGATCTAGTCCCTACACCGATCTAAGTGATGCCATTATTGCTAGCGAAAGCTTTCTCACTGGATTTAGGTGGTATGACTTTTGTCTCATTTTCATAGGTAGCACCATTCTGATGGAACCAAAATCTAACTAGCTATTTAGAAAGATGAATTATAAAGTAGGGATTACTATATTTCACATGAATTTTCTATTTTTATTTTGATAAACTCTTAAAATTCTCCCACATAAATAAGGAACAAAGGCACCTTGTGGGGATCAGATCAAGTAGGGCTGGGGGTAGGTATGCAAATGGGTTATGTCGAGTTATAACTCAATCCAATCTCAATCCAATGAGATTCAACCAAATCTATATTTGAATACCCTATTAGATCAATTTTAAAAATTAAACTTGATTTAAATCACTAGTTAGGTTCAAGTTTATAACTTTCATCCTGACTAATCCGGTATGGGTTTTACTTATGTTAATATAAATGGACACAACCAAACCCAACTCTGATCCAACTTGTCTCAAAATCATGAATCATATAAACATTCTTTTTCTTCACTCTAATTATCTTTACCAATTCATTGAATGTACTTTCATTTAAATTATTCATCTTTTTTTTTTTAATCTTAACAACTATATCTTCTCTCATCTATTTCACTTAATTATATTTAAATATTTAAATATTTAATTTATAATATATTCATGTATATCAATATATATTTTAAAAATCATAGTTTATAAATTTAAGGATAATCAATTGCTTGAATGGAATGAAAAATTTTTAAACAAAAATTCAAGTTTAAGCCAACTCTTTTTAATTTTATTAAAATTTTTTAGTGATTTTATATCTAATTAGCGATTGTTTGAAAAAATAGTTAAATGCATGTCTTGAATACAAGCTTAGCCCGATCCAATCTCGAAACAAATTCAAATAACCCGTTGCATCTAAAATATTTTAAATAAACGCAGTTCGATTAGTAATGTGTTTGGTTCAAATCAAAAATCATATTTGAGATGTGAAATTAGGTCGAATCAGGATCAAGCAGTTCTAATTTAATTCAATTCATTTGCAACCCTACTAGGGACAGACCTAATGGGTTGGAGTTATAGTTAATAAGGAAATATACTGTAGGGGTTTTCATATTCTGCTATGCTTTTTCAGCAGGTCAATTCACAAAAAAGAAAATATACTTGAGGGGTCTTGAAATGGTTCACAATCTGATCTAAGCCAATGCTTGGCATATAGAGAATTGAGCATCATTGTTGTCACGATTTGATGATATAAGAAACAAGAGATATGTTGTACATTTAAGTATGTAAAAAACACGATGTATTGGAGGAGAACCAACCTAGAGTCCTTGAAGATGGCGACCAAGACCCGCTTCTCATGCTCGATTTGAACTTTTCATCCAGCATGAGTAAATCTCAGCATGAGTCCTTAGGTTCTCTTTTGTTACCTGAAGTGTATGTATCTGAGTACAAGCAAAGATTTTAATGTCTTCTCTTAGTTGAATGCTTCAATGTCATAACAAACATCAACTTCATTATGTTCTCATTTGTTACCTGAAGTACATGTGACTTGAGACAAGCAAAGATTTTAATGTCTTCACTGGTAGTAAATTTATTTGAGTCTCTTGGCCTACTTGAATGCTTCATGCAACTCCATTTAGCCGTTGGCGATCTGCCAGGTGCTCCATAACTCCCCTTCATTTTAATTAAATTTCCGTAATTGTGGAGCAATGGCATGTTCTTCCTGTCAGATTCCGACCAACTTTGAACACTGGCACACCATCCCACTTTGGACCTGCTCATCGGGTGCAACTGTGTGTGAGCTGTATAACTTGTATCCTGTCACAGGCTTTTGTTATTTTTCCAGTTTCGTTTGCAATGAAAAGTTCCGTTCATGTCCAGGCATTTATTTTTGTTTTTTAAGCAATGGTTTCATGTCATACCCGGAAAATGAAAAACAAAAAGAAAAAGCTGTACTCCTGCAGTGTGTCAGTGGACGAATGAATTGGACTCGAGAGGAAAGCGACGTTAGATTCTACCTTCTTTGGAGTGGCTATTCCACATGCTGTATTCCATCGGTTGGGGTTTGTTAGACTTACACGTCAGGCATGGATGTCCACTTGCTTCACAAAAGATAAAAACAAATAATATGGGATTCAGAATTTGGTCTTATAAATATTTATCTGATCAAAACCTGACTCCATTCTGTGAAATATCTGAGCTTTTACCTGTGGGGTTTGTTACTTAATTCAAGGAAAGAGAGGAATATTTTTCCTTTTGTCTCTCTGTGCCTGGCCAACAATGCTTCCCACCGGTCCATCGCCCTGGTAGGTCTCCCATGACACAAAAGAAATTTGCTGGTGGACTTGGCTAACTGATTTCAATGAAGAAATAAGTTGATAAAAGTAGTATATCCTGTCAATCCAATCCATTTATTAATAATAAATATATTAATTTGAACTCAGCTCATTTATTAATCATATTAAAAATCTAAACTATAACATGTGTAATATACAGATCAAACAATATAACTCATGTAACCCATTTAATAAATAAATTGTGATCGAATTAATAAGGTTGCATGATCTGTTTTTAACCTGCGTGATTTAAAATTAGATTTTAGTTCATCTAACCTGTAACCCATATTTTAGGATTTATATGGAGTGCCAAATACTCAAAACATCCTCCATTTTTTATTTCTTTTTCTCTGTTTTATTTATTTTATATATTGAATAAAAATATATAAGTAATTTTCTAATATAAGCTAAACAGGTCTAATAGGTCTATTCAGATTTATAAATTATGTTATATGAGTTATTTCATTTAATAATTGTATCAATTACCGATCAATTTGAGACATAACTTATTTATTAATCATATTTAATAGATCAACTTGATCCTGGCTCGAACCCATTTACATTTAGCCCAGACTTGCTAACTTCAAGTGTGAGTTGTATTCATAAATTATATCCAAAATCGCCACCTCTACATGTAAGTGTTAGATCGGCATCGATTTTGATACATTAACTTATTTTCATAGAGAATTATATGAAAGATATCCTTTTTGGTCTCAAATATTTCAAATATTTACTTCTAAATTTAGTTGTAAACTCACATGTAATGTATCAATGCACTATATATGACTATTTATTTTTTCCAACAATTAATTCTTGAAATATAATATAACAATATAATCAATAATAAAAAAGAATTTTTGATAGCTACTTTTTATGCTAAGTAATAAATTCAAATGATGGCCAAGCAAAAATTTTATCATTAATAGTGATCTTATGGGATGCATGGAATTTTTTTTATTTTTTAACTATTCTTGAATAAAATTTAATAAATAAAAAACTTTAGTGGTTAAACTTTTATTACAACTAAGCATATTATAGTTAAAATCATAAATATTTGTTGCACATAAAGTAATAAACTTTAATGATTTCAATGTCTATTAGCATCGACTCCTACAAAAACTCTATAACTTTCATCTTAAAGTTATCTAATACAGTTCTAACTATCATTATGTTAAAAAAAAATTAATATTATTTTGCACTCAAGACCGCTCGGCTAAAGAAAGGTCTCCATATATCCATTACTAATTTCAATATGCAAACCCTAACATGACTGATTCCTACATTGTGGTTGGTTGTGGATCAAGATTTACATCAAACCAAACCAAGGTGGATTTGAGTTTGGGGTACTTAAAAAGGGTTTGTTTGGATGAAGGTAGAATAAAAGAAAAGAGAGGGAGGAAGAGAAGAGAAAGATAATTAGCAAAATTCATGTTGGGAAGGAAGATGAAAAATAGAAAATAAAAAAATATATATTTTTCATTTCCTTCCTAAACTTCTTTATTCTTCAAATTAAGGAATAAAGAATGAGTAGAATAATTTATTATTTTTATCTTATTTTTTCAATTCTATTTTATAAATTATTTTAATTTCTTTTACAATAAAAAATATATTTATAATTTATAAATATAATTATTTTTTTATTTTTTATTTAAATAAAATAGATACAAATTACTCTCTTTTCTCTGCAGTAAAGAGAAATAACCCTTCTTCGCCGAGCTCCCTTCCCTGCCCTCAACCCTCCTCCTCCTCCTCCCGTATTACTCCCAAAAAAGAGTCATCCTTTTGTTTGGAAGCCTAATATATATGTTTTTTCTACAACTATTGGAATTTAAAACTAACCTAATCTAAGCTGATGGCATTAGGAATCTCTTATAATATTTATGCTATTGTATTTTTTGGAAAAAGGAAACGATAAAGACGTTCTGTAGGGGGGGTCGCAAGGCAGACTGGAAGGCCTGGCAAAGGATCACGTGCCAGGATGATCCATTGACCAACGGGAGGATCCAACGCGACATCTACTCAAGGGAACGTGAAAAATGAAAAACGGTGCACCAAAACTCAATAATTATTATTAAAAGATTCTCCGCCGAAAGGGTTATCTTTTTTTCAGTTTTTAATTACTGCTATCTCTTTATCAAAAAAAAAAAAAAAAATTACTGCTACCTCGAGTCTCAAAACTAATTAATACATGTTGACGTAATTGGCATTCAGCCCGGTTCCTCAGTCAGCACTCTGTCTCTTTCTGATGCCTTGCCAGTACAACTTAATGACGGAAATCATCTCCACGAATAGTGATTATACCCGCAGAATCCAAACCCCAAATTTTGTCCCGAGGAGAAGGATCCATGCATACTCGCGGGACAACTTGGACACCAACTCCTGCTCTTAGGATTTACCGACGATCTGAAATTTGAGTCAAATAATGGTGATAAGCAGAGGTGAATGGGAGAGAAAATGAGAAGGAAGAAACTTCCTTCCTTTCCTTTCCTTTCCTTTACTTTCCTTTTCCACCAAAGGGAATTCAAGCGTTCCCTTCTCTTTCGTCTCCCTTTTTTTAATTGACTCCCAGGACACTCCTATGTGGAGTCCTTATCATATCCCTCCGTGAGTAGAAAAAAAAAGAAAACAACATCCTACTTCTCCCACGGGACCCAAAACCCATTTCACCAAGACTAGCCTGCAATCCCCAAAATTTCAAGAACCCACCCAAAACCCATTTTTGCTCATTTGGGAGCATTCAAGACAACGCGCATCTCTAGTTTTAGCAGCCCAGAACCTCACTCTTGGTGAATCTCAGTTCCTAGTGGAAGCAATTCTCTCCAAATGAAGAAATCCTCCCCCTCCCCCTCCCCCTCCTCCTCCTCCTCCTCCCAGCCTCCCCCCTCCTCCTCGAAGCCGGCGTCGGTCCTCCCCTACAAGACGCCGAACCTCAGGGACCATTACCGCATCGGCAAGAAACTCGGGCAGGGCCAATTCGGCACGACGTACCTATGCGTCAGCAAAGCCGACGGCGCCGAGTACGCGTGCAAGTCGATCCCGAAACGCAAGCTCCTCTGCCGCGAGGACTACGAGGACGTGTGGCGCGAGATCCAGATCATGCACCACCTCTCGGAGAGCCCCAATGTGGTGCGGATCAAAGGCACCTACGAGGACGCCCTCTTCATCCACCTGGTGATGGAGCTGTGCGCCGGCGGCGAGCTGTTCGATAGGATCATCAAGAAGGGGCATTTCAGCGAGCGGAAGGCGGCGCAGCTGATCAAGACCATTGTGGGAGTGGTTGAGGCGTGCCACTCGCTCGGGGTGATGCATCGGGATCTCAAGCCGGAGAACTTCCTGTTCGCCAGCGCCGACGAGGATGCTGCGCTTAAGGCCACGGATTTCGGGCTCTCGGTGTTCTACAAGCCAGGTTACTTTTGGTCTCCGTTTCTTATTCTTCTTTCTATTTTAGATGTTGATCCTGACAGCCAAATTGCAACGTTCATGTGGCTTTGATTAGTCGAAAGATTTGATGACACTCTTATTTGTCTGTTGATATTTGTGGAAATTAATTGGTAGTGTTGGCTTCAGGGCTTCTTTTATTTTTATTCTTTATTTTTTTCCCTTTATTCTGCATGTCTTTAATTGCTCTAGAATGAATTCTGATGCTGTTGATGGTACTTGTTAAAATAGAAGGCCCGTGCTGCTGATACCACAAGTGCTGAGGAATGTGGTTGATTGAAACCATCTGCCTCCTTGTTGTGTTTATTAGTTCTGTAAAATTGTTTAACTGGACTTTCTTATTGTCTTCGCTCTTTTTACTATTTGCTGGACATCTAAATGGTTGTTTCCTGCTTGGTTATCATTATTGAAGGTTTATGTACATCTTAAAGAGCTAGAGGATTCATGTTGCCTCACTGAAAAAATCTGGGGTCTCTTGTTGCTTTAATAACATCTCTTGGTGTTCAATGTTCTGGGATTTACTAGTTACCATCAATAGTTTTCTTTATGCTTACCTTCCATGTATACTTCAATTAACAAGGGCAAGAAGAAGTTACAATTCGTTTGCCTCTCTCTCTTGACAAGCTTCTTGTTTTGGGGAGGTTTTTTTTTTTTTTTTTTTTCGATCACTCCTTGCATAGAGAAAGGTCTTTCATTTACCGTTAGTTCCAGATGACCTGGCCATATATAATATGGTGCCCTGTTGATTCCAGATCACTTGTATTCTGCATAGTATTGTGTCTTTGAATTAAAAACGTATTACTTAAGAGGTAGGTTACAGTACCCTGATAAATCAGTAGTCTATATAATATGCCATATGTATGTATGTATGTATATTCTTCTACTCTCAGGCCTTTCCAAATATTGTTTTATATTTGTGGAATATTAGGGTTTTGGGGATGGGATGAGAGATCAACAGTAAGAGGGCATTTGGTAATCCAAATGGTGATAGGATCACCATGGTGATCTTAGATTATTGATGATCCTTCTATCGGAGTGATCTAATCTTCGATGATTTGAGATCATCGTGTTAGATTTGATATATAATAGTAATTAAAGCTTCTTAATAATTTAAGATCACTATGTTTGGTATACCTTAGAAATCCTAACTCATCGATCATGAAATATCAAAGTTACCCTTGATATATAACCTTTCTTTACCTTAAAAAATAACTACCCCAATCTATTTGTCAAGTACTATAATAATTTATCATTATTTCATATTATTTATTAATATAATATTTAGATTAAATTATAATATAATTATAATATTATATTATAATAATTATTATATATTATATTATCATGCTGTATTATAATATTATAATTATAATTATGTTATATTTTATATATTATTACATTATATTATCATTATTATAATAATATAATGATATTATTATAATATTATCATATTATAATACATTATTATAATGTAATTTTGTAATATTAAATTATATTATATTAATATAAAAATAATATCAAGCATTTTTTATATGAATGTGGAGTATTTTGGCTCTTAAATCTCAGGTCAAGATTACTAGTTGGAGGTGATCTTGAATATCCGTCCTCATGGATGACGGATATGGGATCAGCGGTCATTTTAGATGTGAGAATGATCTGAAATCATATCCATGTAAGATCACCGAGGTACAACAAAATGTGATGATTCCATTACTTCCACATGCATCACCAGTGATCTTGGATCGATCAACCCATATCAAATGCCTCCTAAAAGAATTTTGTAGAGGCATAGGAGTGACACCTACAAGGAACTAGAAGAGAGGGTACTTATGATACCTTCATGAAATATATCTTTTCAAATGGTACTTTCATAAATATGTTTTAGATGTTGCGAGGTGTGGGCTAGAATCATGTCTTTCTCAGGGGTACAATTTAGTAGTCAGCCCATATTGTTGTTCCTTGAAAGATCATAATCTAGAAGCTGAGATATGTTGTGGAAACTTGAAAGGCTGAGAGGGAACTATGATATGTCTAGTAATGTTTAGTATTCACAAAGGGGTAGTTTGGATGGAGTGGTTTAGGCCTTGTTTGGGGCAGCTGTTGCAGGATGGTTTTAGACTTCGCATCTCACATGTTTGGATTACTTGTGATCTTGTGCTTTACTAAATTATGGATGTTCTTGCTAGTTTCTCTTTGAAGTTATAACCCTCAGAAGCAATCACATTATAAAATAAAATGGAAGGATACTCCATCCTACAATTTGCTATGTGCTTAGAGAAGTGAAGTGTTGCTCATCAACAAGCCTGTTGTTGCTGCAAATATCTACATATTGGAAGTCACTTTCTTAATCTGTTTGGAAGTGTAATCAATGATACATTCTTAAACGTGAAAATTGGGTGATATTGTAATTTTGCCACCCCAGGTAAGAAGTCTTGGAATATAATTTATATGTAGACGCTTCTTGGGAGATGTGGCAGGAAAGTTATTGCCTCATTTCCAAAAGAAATATCGCTTGATGGAAATTGTTATTTAAAAGACCAAAAGCTATATCAATTTTTTATTATTTTTCTCCTCCACTTGAGAGCTAATTGCTAATTTTTGACCAAGTTGATCAACATCTACACTAAAGCAGGTGAAACCACCCAATAGGTGAGTGAAGTTCATTAGGTGCCCTCTAATGTGTTCAAGCCCCTTTGGTATTAAAAATAAATTGAGAGAACCCGAAATTCATCTAATAAAACAGAATTTTATGCATCATTCAAAGAATTCACCAATACCATCAATCATGTTAAGCATAATGACATGTAGAGAGCTGTTTATAAAGCCTGTCAGTCAGAACTTGGGTACGAGGGCCCCCTTGAAAGATGTGGCCTTATCACATAATGTTGGAGACAATGCTTCTTGAGTGAGAACTATCATATGCTCTTATATTGAACAAAGTTCCCATGATTTGCCTGATTCTCTTGTTGAGCTATGGGATTGAAGGAAGGGAAGTGTCTCTAGCAATTGCAGCGTACTCTTGCTCCATGCGCTGGGCAAAGTGAAATTTGCTTCCCCTTTGTTCCAATACCTGTCTTGTATTGCATATGAAGTTAGGTAAATAAAATAAGTAAAATACTGCTTCCCACATTAAAGCTAGCAACTGACACAGCAAATCATAGTCCAAAGTACAGAGTAGTTTCAGAAATGCCACTTTTTCATGGGATCAAATGTTCTTGAATTGATGGATATCGTTGAGCCTATATCCAAGTTTATTGAAGAAGTACATTAAGACCAATTTCTGTGCTTATTTCTCATATCATCCCCTTTATATGGACAAGTGCAAGAGGGGGATTTTTTTTTTTTTTTTTTTTTGCTGGGGGTTGGGGGGGGGGGGAGGTACCTTGTCATTAGAAGTCCAAAAATTATCTTTCATGTTGTTTCAAAAAGGTGATACCCTGATCCTTTATTAATGCATGCAAGAAAATCATGAATGAGTTCTCATGATTATAACCATCATATTTTCTTATGTCCATCCAGCCAATACACTGATGTTCTAGATCATTTTTTTATGCAACAATATATATTCCTGAAACTTGGCATGCCAAGCTCATTGATACATAAAGAGAATAAATATAGAAAAAATTACATGACAAAAGTTCATGCCTTGTTATATCAGAGCTGTTGGTGTTGAATCTTTTCAGGTGAAACATTTTGTGATGTAGTCGGAAGTCCCTACTATGTTGCACCTGAGGTCTTGCGTAAATATTATGGTCCAGGAGCAGACGTCTGGAGTGCTGGAGTCATTTTATATATTCTGTTAAGTGGTGTTCCACCTTTTTGGGCAGGTGCCATAAATCTGTCTTGCATTTTAGTTGATCCATGAAATCAAAGTATCATTAAATGTAATATCTCTTATACTGGCACTATATTTGCATCTTCTTTCACCCTCAGAAACTGAAGCAGGGATCTTCAGACAGATCTTGCAAGGCCGTTTGGATTTTGAATCTGAACCTTGGCCTCACATTTCAGACAGTGCTAAGGACCTGATACATAAAATGCTAAACCGGGATCCAAAGAAAAGACTTACAGCTCATGAAGTTCTTTGTAAGTACCTGTATAATGCTTCCAGAAATATTGATTTGATTAAAGGAGCCACTCTAAACTTTGCAGGACAATAAGTATGGCTTCTCTTTGACAATGAGGTTATTCATGACAGGTCACCCATGGATTGTGGATGACAATGTGGCACCTGATAGACCTCTGGATTCTGCAGTTTTATCACGCCTGAAGCAGTTCTCAGCAATGAACAAACTGAAGAAGATGGCTTTGCGGGTATATTCTTTCTTCCCATGTTACATTCATGTTTCTGAAGAACTAGTAATAAGTTCTTTGAGTCAGATGTTAGTGTAACAAAGCTATTGAAATTATAATTGTCAAGAAAATGGGTGTCCCAGTGCATAAGGCTGTTGCCATTGGAGGGTCTGAGAAGGATCAGATGTATGCAACTTTATTCCCACATGCTAAGAGATTGCTTTCTTATTTCAAACCTATGACTCTCAGGTCACAATGGAGCAACATTATTGTTCTGTTGTGGCCCACCCTTTATTGAAATTATATTCATCAATAGTAACTAGTTTAAAAGCTCAATTGCATTTGAACTTTATACTTTCATTCATAAATTTAACAGTACAATAATGTCTATCCATTGATTATCATGCTATATTGTGTCATGTCAGTGAAAAGGATATTTTTGGACTTCATAAAGACTGTCTGTTTTATTTATATAGTTCCTGTATGTGACTAACAGTTTTGTTCCAAGAAGCACTAGACGACTCTGAGAAATGTTGCAGAGCTGTTCCAACTTAGAAATTGCCTCAAAAGCACCAACTGTTATTGTGATTTCACACTTTGAAAAATTTTAATATTCTTTTCCTTCTTTCTTCTCTTAATTTGAAATTTCATCCAAAACAAGTAGTCTTGCCGTAAATCTATCTCCACATTTTCTTCTTGGGGCATTTGTCCATGAAGCCATTCCTTCTGTTTATGCATTAGAAGACTCCTACTGCAACACCATAGATCCTTGTGTTTCCTCCAGATCACAATAGAACCATACCCATATTATAGGATAAGGCTCATTGAGTATAGATAATAAGATCTGAATTGTTGTTTTCAACTTTTTTTATAATGAACTATTTAGATAATCTTGTTAGTTCATGAAAACTCTGATATACTGACATTATATACACAATGTGTTAAATTATATTCAAAGATGCCTTACAATTTCTTGTGTTCCCTTGTTTTATCCCAAGCAAGTTTTTCCTTTCCTCAGAGATTCACATTATATTTTCAACCTGGTCATAGCCCACTCAGGCCACAACTGTTTGAAGCAAAAGTGCAAATAAACTTTGGCCTCATGGTGGGCAGAAGAAGATCTGAATCTGATGATAGGCTCTATGTACCTCTTCTCTGCTTTTACATAATTTTACTGCATATTGATTATTCCTGAAGTTAGAGTAAAGAAAAGATGGCTGTTGATCTTTTTGTCAGAAGAAATAAAATACTTCAGATTCTGCAAGCATGCAAACATCTTACAGTTACATATATGTAACACCAAAACTCTGGCAGCATGTGAGGTGTTTCTTTTCTTTTAGTATCATGCGCTAGCGCGCGCGCGCGCAGAGAGAGAGAGAGAGAGAGAGAGAGGATCTCATGAACTTGATTAAGAAAATTGGGAATCACAGAGATTTAGCTTTTCTTGAAAACAAAATTTAAAGTCATCTAGCATTCTTCATCCCATTATATATCATTGTTTTTGGGCTACTATGGTTAACAAATACATTGTAGACATGATTGCAGCCAGATATGTCAACTCATCTTTATTAATGTATACTTGGAATCATTGCTGATTGGATTTACAGCTGCATATGCCCTGGTGCATTTATAGCTGTTAGAGAAAAGGCAAGGCCATGGTACACCCGTGGGTATGCATAGGCTCCCTTATGCTGCCTAAGGAGGTTCCTGTTAACCTCTCATCTGTAATTGTCAGTTTAAATGCAAGGATGTTATTCCTTTGTGACCTAGCATTAGCAGTCCACACCAAATCAGTAGATGATCTTTCTGTAGTTAAAACCGAATTCTTCACTTGATGTGGAAGGAGTATTTGTTAGATGGTTCATGGGGTTACTTTATCCTTCTTTAAAGAAGAATTGCAGCTCTTTGTGCATAAAGGGGGGTTACCGTGCCCATCTTTAAAAGCATTGCTCTTGCAGTTATACAGGGGGTTTGAGTGCAGTACTCTGCACAAACGATACGATAATGTCAAGCTAGTTACAGAAACTGCATTTCTGCTATATCTTGTATCATATTCATAGCCTTAAGAATGTTTAGTTTTCTATTGACGGTGTATATTTCTTTATCTTGCAGGTTATTGCAGAAAGCCTGTCAGAGGAAGAGATTGGTGGTCTAAAAGAGCTATTCAAAATGATTGATACAGACAATAGTGGGACAATAACATTTGATGAACTAAAAGATGGCTTAAGAAGAGTGGGGTCTGAACTAATGGAGTCTGAAATTCAGGCACTTATGAACGCAGTATGTATATAATCAAGATGCCATCTCTTGGTTAGATCATTTGTGTTGAATTCTTTTTGCAACCTTGTTCGCTAGTTGGTGTTTTTAGATTGTCTTTCCACTGTTTAAACTCTCATACAGATTGTATGAATTGGTGACAGGCTGATATAGACAACAGTGGCACAATAGATTATGGTGAATTTCTTGCTGCAACCGTGCACATGAATAAGTTGGAGAGGGAAGAAAACTTAATATCAGCATTCTCCTTTTTTGACAAAGATGGAAGTGGCTACATAACTATTGATGAACTCTCGCAAGCATGTCAACAATTTGGTCTCGATGATATCCATCTTGATGAGATGATTAAAGAAGTTGATCAAGACAATGTGAGTTCTTATCCCTATGCTTTTTTATCTGGAAGTTTGATCTTTTCTTTTTCCATTATAGATGGGGAGATGACCCCCAACCAACAGAAATATATTTAGTGGAAAGAAAATACTCTGCACTGAATTCCATTGAATCTCTAATTTTCAGGATGGACAAATAGATTACAGTGAGTTTGCAGCAATGATGAGAAACGGCAATGGAGGAATTGGAAGGAGGACGATGAGAAACACTATGAACATTAATTTGGGTGATGCACTAAAGGCTGCAGAACACTAGGCCAACAGGGGACTTAACACATCTTAGAGACGCAGCATTTTAAAGGAGCGATGGTTTTCTGAAAATATCTATGACTATGTGGTTTTGGGGGAATGGGATGGATCTTGATGATCCCTGTTGCTTTCATTTGATGAAATATTTTAGAGGAAGCTTGCTTCAGGAGGAGAGCGATGCGATAAACATCCATGTATTTAAGTGGCTGGGGTGGTTGTTTACATGAACTATTATGTTAACGCAAATCGTTTGTGTTAATAATGATTTGAGTTTTTGCCTGCAATATGATTTCAAATTTGTGCTTTTGGTATCCACCGTGAAATTAGATTGTGGACTGTTATGAATTATTTTGAACTGTTCATTTAAGCTTATTAGCGGAATGTGTGCCTATATGACGTGAGAGTGTGGGATCATAGGGCCTATTGAATTTAGCTTCCAATTCTAAAGAATTTTAATGATGCCCTTGCTCATGAAGAGTTCATGATCCTATGCAGGGCATCTTCCAGTCAAGACAGACGCTGTATGGTTATATGGACATCAAGTTAAAAGCAAATGGCCAAGCCTTTTATGTTGAATCAGAAGCAAGCTTGCCAAAATTGAGTCGCTGAAGATGTATTTTTTCTTGTGGCCAAATGGTTTGTGGACTGGTGATTCCATCCTAAACCAGCCCTTTTTCCCCCTTTTCTTGGAAGAAACTGCCACACAAGCATGTTATTGATTTTACAGTTGCAGAGAATTCAGGAGACTGAAAATCAAATCCATTCCTTTAATCTGGGGGCGTATACTTTGGATTGGTGCGAGTCCATTTTGTCTTCCTTCAGTCTTATCATCTGTTTTTCTTAATTTTCTTCTCTTTGCTGCAAAATAAAACTGCAAAATGATCTATTTGGGTTGCCAATGCCACAGAAGAGAACCCTCTGTTTTGGTGGGGTTCAGTTTTCCACAACCACCAAACCAAGCAATCAAACAACACTAAACTGTTAGTAAACATCCAGGCATTGTTTTCTAAACATTGTATTCAAACAATAAACACCATCTTCAGGGTCTAACAATTCCAGGATAAAGAAGATGAGCTTTTATCCTTTTACAAATTCTACATGATCCACAATGACAACTTTATGGGTTTTCCCGGTGGCAACATCAAAGCAAGGCTTTCATCTATTTATATGGTACTGGGCACATCTCGGTTAATATCACCTAATATGATGTTACTCACATCAGCCAATATTTGATCAATCTTTTTTTTTTTTTTTTTTTTTACTTCTTTAAATAAATGGTTTAACTAATAAATAAAAAAAGCAATGCTTAAATATAGTTTATAAGCTTGAATTTATTATCTCAGCCAAGATTTCAATATTGAAAATTTCAACCAAGAACTCAGAAAATTTCAACTCCCTTTAAATTTCACTGCTTGATATTATCAGCCAAAAGAAAGATTTCAGATCATCTTGATTTTGTACACTCAACGAGATATATCGAGATTTAAAAGCCTTGCATAAAAAATCATGTACATTCTTCATGTGCATATAGTAATACTCCAGTATTGCTATATGGCACCATCAACAATGTAACAACAGTAGTTGCATGCAAAGACGACAACAGGATGCATCTGTTAAGCAGTGAAAGTGCCTTTTGCCAATTTTGCCACTAACTTGAAACAATTTGATCACGTTAAGAATCTTTGCTTAGAAATTGTCAAAGAAGTTTGATGTCCATGCTTTACAAAGTCTCATCATCATCTGAGCCTCTCCATCAAAAATCATGCTGGCTACGGAGCAGAACTGAAACTTAAAGATTAGAAGATCCCCTAGTGTCAACCCTCTGTTTGAACAGTTCATCTTTACTTAGCGCAGAATGAAAAGCATTCACAAAAATAAAACAGTTCATGTTTAATTTGAAACAAGAACCATGGTAGGAGATTATCAGACCTCAACAACAAAGTCCAGCTAATACTGCATATACCTTGCAGTAAATATCATATCCAACTGGTTCTAATGATTGCCATTGAAGGTTCCCATGTTGCCTCCATGATGCCTAGCTATCAAGTGACAATAAATGAAATCAAGCATGTTCTGTGAAGCATGAAATTCACCATCTTTCCAGTTGTTTAACATATGAACAAAGGTCAGCCACTAAACTCTGCAGTGGATCAACCCTTTCTCTTCTGAGACAGGACGGACCTACCTCTCCATCTGTAACCATGCTTTGGCTGCACATGTCCGATGATGCTTTGACAACTCTTGAATTTAATCTGGGAAGGAAGGTAATGAGTCTCTCCCTGAGCAATGGCGAGAGCAAATTACAGGAAGTCAGAAGTTTTAGTGAATGAACCACACCTTTTCAAACCAATAAATCAAACGCTGCTGAAACACCCTGATCAATTACTTCCTTCCTGGAAACATCATAATTGTCAACCACCAGAAACAAGAACTCCAACAGGGTGGGGGTTACATCAACATATTTGGGCACAAAGTCAACCGTCAAAAGCATTGCAGGCTCAATGTTCATAGTAGTATCAACATTCTCATCGAAAAACAATCAATCATAAAACAAAGCCAGCTTCGCATTAGCCTCAAAGTAATTCCTCCTAAAGCCAGCCAACAATTGCCCATCTCAAGATAACATTAGACTGCATGATCTCATTAGTAGGATGGTGGGCACAACATATAAACCGAATTATGTTAGTGATAACAGTCTCACTACCAGGCCAGCACAGGTGTCTCTTAGCAAACCAAGCTTGGTATCTCTTCTGACTCCCCCATTTCACATAGGTGAGCAAGAACAGCAGGTGTGCTTCCATCTCAGGTGTGATCCTCAACAAGAAGTAGTGTGTGAGCGTTCTTACCTGGTAGAGCTCCGAAATATTGGCAAAGCTCAGAACTTGAAACTTCTTAGGATCAAATAAGAGGCCATCCGCACATCTCTGAATTCAGGAATAGAAACCAAGTCCTGAAGCAGCCAAACGAGATCCCTCCCTATCCGCAAACACAAAGTGAAGTATTCTCTCAAAGCTTTGATGCAAAAATCGATCTCCATCCTAATTTCACACCACCCGCCAACCTGTATTGATCTGCTAGTAATCGAAAATAGATGAACAATGCACTTGTAAGAACCAACGGTTCATCCAACATCCAATCCCAATTATCAGACAAGATCTGGACAGGTTCAGCACGGAGCCACAAATTGAATTCAAAGAAATCGCCGCCAATAATCCGCCTTGAGAGGGAGATGGTTAGGAACTCAATGTGGATAGCGGTGACCTGAAACAGATTTGAAGTGAGCCAGAAGAGCTGAATTCGTGGGGTTTCCAAGAGCTTGGTGTAGGACTCGTTGCAGAGCTTGAGGAGGGTAGTGATAGCCATCGATGACGATGGCGCGGAGGTGGGTTAGGTGGGTCTTGGAGAGGTTGGGGCGTCAAGCGATTGAGCTGTGGGTATTCTGAGGGTGAGGGGACTGATAGAAGGAACGAGGTTTCAGCCGGGGCTGGAGGAGGGAGGCTGATAGGATTTTTTAATTTTAAACATTTTTTCAAATTTGTAAGATTTTTTTATCTAAAGTAAGGGAAACTTTTAATCTTAATCTATGATTTATTTTTTAATTATAAATTGATTATATTAAGAAATTTCTTTTATATATTTGTATTAATTTTTTTTGAATAATTAAGATTTTATCACTATAAACATGAGCCTTTTATTTATTTTTTTTTTTTTTGAAAGTTTAATTTTTTGAAGTGATTATTAAGAGATCACGTTCTAGTATTAATCTATTCTTAAATCTTTCCATATCCGTTTTGAATTTCTTTTCGTATAAACCCGTCTAGTTTTCTTTTCTTCTCCCTGACGGCCAAAACCCTTCTTCGCCAACCGCCGCCGACTCCTCCGCGCTTCCCATCTCTGCCGGCTCGTTAAGCTCTCGGCCGCCAAGCCCTCCTCCTCCTTCGCCGCCCAGCTCGAGCTCCCCCGCCATAGTCTCTTCCCCCACAGCCGGCTGCACCATCGTCGACCTCTACGGCAGGATCGTCCACCATCGCTGCTTCTTCCCCACCGACTAGTCCCTTTCCCTCCTCGTACTTCCTTGGCTGCCACCGCGTTTCTAGGCCGTTGCCAACCTCTCCGAGCTCGGCTGCTCCGCCGGTTCCCTCTCCGTCTCCGCAGCCCTCGACCATCTTCTCCACTCACTCCTCCGGCCAGCCCTCCAGGTCCTCGTCCGTGAGGCTCTTGGTCCTCTCGAACCCCTTCGACCCTCCTCCCCACCATCGTTCGCCGCTTCCGCGTAGCCCTCCAGAATCATCCCACCACTCTTCCTCGGCCATGCCTTAGCCTTCGGCCAGCCCTCCTGTCATCCTTCGCCAACGACCCCCCGGTTTCTCCTCTTCGCTACCTGCAAGCATCGAGCCAACGAGCGATAACGCTGCCGCATCCCATTCCAACGTGACGTTGGAATAATGGCGGAATAACTATTCCGCCTTACTTCCTTTGACATTAATAATAATAATAATAATAATAATAATAATAATAATAATAATAATAATGAAAGAAAAATAGAGATGAAAATTATAGCATAAGAAAATCGTCAAAAAAATTACTGAAGCAATGCTGTGGCTAATTTAAAAAGGATCGAAAAATGCTGTGGCTAATTTAAAAAGGATCAAAAAATTACTGAAGCAGTGCTGTGGCTAATTTTAATTTAAAAAGGATGTTAGTAGACATGGTAAAGAAAAAATTGAAAGAATCTTCAAGCAATATTTATCTACCTTAAAAGTGGTATCAATGGATAGATTACAGTGGTATCAATGGATAGAGAAAAGTTAAGAAAATACATATTTATCCACCTTAAAGTCCGACAAAGCATATTTATCCATCTTAAAAGTGGTATCAATGGATAGATTACGGTGGTAATAGATAGAGAAAAGTCGAGACAAGGCAAGATTATATGGAAAGAATTCGTAGATTATATGAAAGGAATTCACACTCGTTTTGACCTAAGTGTCTATGAAGATTTATGAAGTATCTTCATAGGAAGAGTTTTTTGTGAGCTGCTATGTAATGATTGAAGCTATCGGATTAATCAGACTCAAAGAGGAGCAACTATTTGCTCTACGCAAGCCTAAGGTGAGTCAACCTATAGCAATTACTTTAGTTCCTACTAAAAATTCAGCAAAAGCAAAAAAAAGAAAGGAAAAAGAGTTGTACTTTAAATATAATAAAAAATTTAAACCAAGCCACTGTTGCAAAATCAAGCAACTATTTCTCATTGATGATGATTAGTTCGATGATATATCAAAAATAGAGTCGAACAAAAACTATGAGAAGCAGTTGGACAATTTAGCCTCAAAATTTTCATGCATGTTATTACGAGTAACTCGTCTTCTTAAACAATAAGAGTAAGGGTAGAAATAAAGAAGCAACATATTACTATTTTCATTGACTCAGGCAGTAATCACAATTTTATTCATCGAGAGCTAGTCGAGCATCTTAATATTTGATGGTTAAATAATAAATTTACGAATGTCATTGTGACAGATAGTGCTCGCATTCAAGTTTAAGGTACATGTGAAAATCTCCCTATATCTATATAAAATCTCAAATTCACATTGGATTTCCATATGTTATCTCTTAAAAGGTATGATGTGGTTCTTGAGCTCATTATTGGCTTCGCACCCTAGGACCATTTTTATGGGATTTTTTTAAGCTATATACACCGAAAGGATTTAAAGATCCACCCATAAAAAAGATGGAGGCTAAAAGAGACTTTGCTATATACTTATATTTAATAAAAAGAAGTAAGTTAACTCTTCATAAATTTAAGCTATCAGAATTAGTTGAATAATTCTTCTGCTACATTATTTGGATATTCTGCTCAAACTTTTTTATTTAAGCCAAAAACAAGCTCAAAATCTGACGATCATATCTCAGTATCTTCAACTTTTAGAGACTGAATGCAAACAATTGATTTTTGGTAGTTTTAAAGCTGAATTTTATTCTACAATAGTTTTTTTTTATTTGCTCTACTAAGAACAAAGTTAATTTTAAAAGGGATGAAATGATAGGATTTCCTAATTTTAGAGATCTTTTCAAATTTATAAGATTCTCTCGATTTGAAGGATTTAGTTATTAAGGAAAACTCTTGATCTCAGTTAATGATTTATTTTCTTAATTATAAATTGATTACATTAAAAGATTTTTTTTACATAATTATATTAGATTTTTTTTAAATAAATAGGATTTTAATCCTATAAATATGTAATAGTCGTTTTTACTTTTTAATAGTAAATAATATTATTAATTTCTTTATTTCGAAGACTTAATCCCTTGAAATAGTTATTAGGAGGTTTAATCATTTTGAAGTAATTATCTGAAGGTGTGATCTTTGTGAAGCTATCATAGTTATCCTAAATTTTTTATTTTATCAATCATTAATTATGATTGGAGCATGCAACAAAGGCCTCTTAAGGGAGACCTGGGTCAGATTTTTGGCTTCACGAGCGGCAATTCAAAGCAGTTTTGATGAGTTCATATGGAATTCATGGTCTAGAGAATGAAAAATGAAGGCGAAAAGAGGAAATCGATGAGAAAACTTTTCTTGAAAACTATAGAAGGATACTAGGTTTTTTATTGGTTTTATGGTTTGATGATCAAGAAGGTATCTTTTTTTCGTGAAATATGTGGAAATGCCATTGGGTTCACAGCGAATTTACAGTCTAGAGGTGGCACTGGGAGGCGGATAGCAGGGACTTGGGGAATCAAAGAGGAAAATTTTCTTTAAATCCATAGAACGATTCATGGGATTTGTATCGAATGTGTGGCCCAAAGGTTGTGCTAGGGTTTTAGAAGAGCTTTGACTTCCGGGTGACAAAAGAAGGGAGCCTTTTAGTAGCGAGGGTTTTTCGCCTCCCACAAACCCATCCTTTCTTTGAGCGGGGCGAGGTTTCTAGGGTTTCGTGGCTCGGGACAACATGGTGTTGGAATTTTTATCGGATTTCGTTCAGGAGCGTGGTTTTGGGTCTTATAGGCCAACATCTATGATAACGTCCTGCTATTAGTTGTTCAGTGTAAGATAATAGCGATGATTTTATTCATCAACATAGCTTACCGTGGGATGGTGAAAAAAAAAAAAAAAAAAAGCATTCCTCTCTCTTATGTTGATTTACGGTCTCGACTCCATATTTTTGACGCTTTCTATTACCTTTTTCTTTCTTTAACACAGGCTGCAAAGATTCTTGCCAATTGGATCATTATGGGTTCTGGTTATTTTTTGGAAGGGCTGTTTTACAAGCATATTGCAAAGCACTAGAGTAAGTCTTACCTTTCGAATTGTTAGATACTTTGAGAAGCTGCCACCATTGAAGCACTGTGTCTTGCATAGCCAAAGATGTTGCAAATGGAGGCCTTTTGAAATCCTTAAATATGGAATTATATAGCACAAGAAATTTGAACTAGTGTGATAAATTCTGAATATAATGTATGTGAAAGCTTTGCTTTCATGGCTGTTGTAAAAACTGCTATTGAAGACTTGATTATGATGATGTAGTGTTGAATAATGGTTGCCAGAACAACATAGAGAGTTATAGTGTGATAAAGTACAGTATGCTAGTTGAATGACTGTTAAAGCAAGTGATGGCCAATAATTTAGTGCTGAAGTCTCTGCTTGTTTATAATTTGTTATTTGTGTCAACCAATTGCACAATTCGAACCATAAAGATTTTACCGTAATCTATCAAGGAAATCAAATCTTACGAGGAATGTAGATCTTAAGAAAAAGTCTGGGCATTGAGTATTAACTCTGTTTTCTGTGTTGCCACTTGTTTTTTATATCAAAGTGTTTATTAATCAATACACTGCAAGAGAGAAGTATTTATTCATGCTTGGTTTGGTTGATTCAAGTCTATGCATGACCTCTGGAGATATACAGGTTATATCATATTGCTGGTTTAGAACCGAATTAGTAGGTATTGACCATTCTATGTTATATACTAATAAACGATAGCTCTTGTTCCTTCCTTGAAGTAACCGGCAACCATATAATTGCAGTTGGAACCCAAAATTGAAAGTCATCTCTAATCTCTGCAGTTTTAACTCTTTAATGTTTCTTTTCTGATGACAAGATATTTATCTCAAATTCTTCAAGGTTCCCCAAAGCCATTTTACCTTACAATACCTTAAGTCTTCTGTTCTTGCGCACAAATTCCATATAGAAGCAATGACAGTTTGTGATAGCAAGTCCCCTTTGCCCCATGTCTGCTCTTGAATTAAAGTTCTTTTAGAAATGGATCTGCCTCTGCCGCTGGTTGCCTAGTGGTACAGACACCACTGTCTTAAGTGGAGGTTCGGAATTAAGCCATGTAAGCTCTGTCCCTTTCACCATATGGGATTGAAGTGACATAAGATTGCGAAACCTATGGTATCCCATATTCATGAAATTGAATTGGATTAGATTGAATGAAGGTGTTTGGAATGTAGGATTAGATTGGATTGAATTCCATGATAGCGTTTGAGAATATGCTAAGAAGATTGAATTGGATTGGTTTTAATTTTTTCAAAATGCTTCTTACTTTCTCAAATTGCATTAGATTGTTTTATATACTTATTAAATTTATTTATTACATAAATTTTTATGTCCAGATTTGTCGCGTGTTCACTGATGGAACGGGACAGGCTCTTCGCTTGCAGAAAAAAAGTAGGAAGATGGATGAAGCTATGCATAGGATGACCTCATATCTCTCAAACTTCTGAATGTTGACAATAAACTGACGACAAGTAGAACGCTATATTACTGGGTTGAAATATTTTAGTTCCATGCTTGATGGATATGAGACGAAATCATTTGGTGAAGTACATAGAACTACAAGAATAGGCTAATCTTAGTGGAACAAACATATTTTTGAGGAGTCAGAAAGTATGAATAGATTATGTGACCCTCCAGAACTTTTGTTATCAAGGAACATTTCCAGAGCTCAAAATTTTTATCAAGGAAACTTCTCGTGTAACATCCTTATCCATGTTTTAGAATTGGAAAAACTGAGAGAGAAAGATTTGTTAAAAAATGTTAGCTGCATGATTGAAGTTGTTAATTCAATGTAAGAATCCATGAAAAGGGCTTCCTAATTGAACTGGAAAGCATTCATCTGCATTGAATAAGGTTAACATTTTCAGGAAATAAATTGACACTTTACATAAGGTATAAGATTTTCTATGGCAGTAAAGATGTATGTTAAGTATAGATTTGTGCATACTTGACTAGTTTTTGCATGAGAAACACGCAAGCATACCATTTGGAGACTTGATCTGCAAAGGCTTTTAAATTTGGATATACTTCTTCTCACTAATTTCTTTCTGATCGATATTAACTCTCCTTTATGTTGTTGCTACATAAAATTTGACATATATGAAATTTGGCAGTGATCTGAAGAGCACAGAATCCTCTTTATCACAACAGATGCTTGCAGACAGTGTTTGACTCTCTCTCTCCCACTCTCTCACTCTCTTTTCGCCCTTCTTTTTTGGAGATGCTAATAAAACTGGTGTTGCGCATGAACCTATACAAAATATACACACATCTAGCAGAATCATGACTGAAGAGGAAGCTCGGCAGATATTAAGGATTAGTGAGCAGTCGATATGGGAAGAGGTTCTGCAAGTTGGCTTTTTGATTCAGATATGCATTGCTTGATTGTTAACAACTTGTGGCTGAGTGTTTGCTGCCTGCCGAGGGTATACATTTGTTATTCTCCACTCATGCAATTTTTCATGCAATAAAAATTTGATTTATTTTTTTCTGTTCATTTTATCATTGTCCTATGTTGAACTTATTGAGAAGTATGGGATCTGACTGTACATTTGATGAATCTTTCCTGATTTCACTCAGCTCATGCTTAATACTCGGATCAGATGAAGTCAGACAACTCACTACCTCTAGATAGTGAATTACCCATCTGGCACTTGTAGTCTAGAAAGATCTGAACTAATTGACATGCTTTTCCTGATTAAGATTTCACAAATCCTTGAAATTGAATATAATTGTTGCAAATTTGCTATCACCTATAATGGTTTGGCTGTATGATCCATGTGCTTTTTGAGAATGGGAGAAGAAACAGGAGAGTTTGTGAGCCTAAATACTAGGTCGCTTTAAATCAATGACTCAATTTAGTAAGCCTGGATGGAGAAAAAAAACAAAAAGAAGGAACAAACTTGAAATAGAATCACCTCTCTGCAAGACTCAAAAAACAGGAAATGAGGCTTATCCACGCCCCATCCTTTTCTACAAATTTTCCTTGAACAATCCCTTCTCAAGCATCCACCAAAGGACGCTTGGATTTGGGGTGATATGGGGTTGAAAGAGAAGGTGGGCAGCCATCTTCTTCCTTTGATTCAGCAGCCAAATCAACACCAATAAATCTCATTCTCCTTTATAGAACCCTTGAAGCTCTCCTTCTTGTGCATGAGCCGATAATAAGCTTGGATTTTAGATCGCCAGTGAGCCTTTCCCTTCAAATCGCCATTGAGTTTCGAGCTTAGATTCATCGGTGAGTTCGTTCTTCTTCTCCTTCTTCAATCTGGTAACTAAATCAAGCCAGTAAGTTTTTTTCTATTGCTTCTTTCTATTTCCCTCCTCCTATGGCTCTTAATTTTGCCAACAGGCCGCCAATGGCCATCGAAATTTGGAGGTAAGACCAACCCTGTTTTACTTGATTCTGGCTTTATTTTGGGGCAAGTTCATGGCTGGATTTGAGCCAATTGAACCATCATGATTACCTTGTCAGCCACCAACAAGGATCAACGTTCTCTTCTTCTTCGCCTCATCTTCCCTTTTTTCTTTCCAATCAGATTATTGGTTGATTTCTATAGGATTTGGGGGTCAATTGTGACTCCTATTTTAGCATTGTTTTTGGGAGTGTATCATGGCTAGATTTAAGGTTGATTAGATCATTGGATTTGAGTAGAAGCTAGCCAAGTGTCCTTTAGTTAAATTACTATCCAATAAAATTATTTAGTTTTGTTTTAGGATATTTTAGCGTTTTCCATTTGGGTCTCTTATATAGATTTTAAGTCATTGAGACTATATTATTGACATTATATTTAAAGCTGACTAGTTTATTAATATTGGTTATATTTATTCAATTACATGGCCTTGTAAGATGCCTCACTTGGTGTGAAATTAATTTTTATGACTATACGGTAGATTGTTACATTTTGGATCTACCCTAGGTTTAAGGCATGACAATTTTAATGATATCGGAGCTTAAATTTGACTCTTAGGAATGAGTTCTAAAATATAGTTAGTTGAGAAGATATTAATGACTAAGCAAATTATCTAAATAATCTATATATGTAAGTTGGTATGATCTGTAAGTTTTTTTTTTTCTTTTTTTGACATATGATATTTTGGTACTTTAAAGTAACATAATTTAATTTAAATTCTTGATTATGAATGTAAACCATTATGGCATCTTATTTTAGAGACTTGTATAGGTAGGTTTTTACGTTGGTGTGCTTGCCAGCAAGAGAGATAAGAAATGTAATTTTTAAAGCTTACCTATGGATGAATTTAAAAAGCCAATATAATCAAAACTTTTGGATTACTAAGTTTAAGAATATTATTAGCATGAGCAAAATTGCATTAGTAAGGAATGCAATTTCATGATGTACTTGAATTTGTTTGATTTATTCAATCATTCTTTTCAAGAAAATTTGAGCAAATTAGTGCTAGTAGTATTGAGGATTAGAAAAAAAAAATTATTAGGATTTAATAATAAGACTATTAGTAGTGTGAAATGACTTATTATAATTATGATTGCAAAGAGAAATGAGATGAAGTGATTGATATAATGATTTTAGTCAAATTAGGATATCAAGGAGGATACAGATTTGTAGGATTGATATTTAGAGTTTTAAGAAAAGAAAGTTAGATGAATTTTATAGTTCTAAATGTAATATATGAATGATTAGGATAAGGAGAATTTTATGAAAGAAGGATTGGTGGTTAATAGGATTAATCAAAGTAGCGCAGCAAAAGCATGATGAAATTGTGATGGTTTTGAAGATCTAATTAATTATATTTGGAAGTTATGATTATAAAGCCTGAGTTTTAAAACATTAAGGAATAATTATAATGATTATACAAATAAAGATTAATCATGATATAATAAAGTAAGATTTCAGTAAATGGCTTGGCCAAGCAATCAGGAAAAATGTGGCATGGCTATTGATAAGATGGAGGTTTTGATCATTAATTGTTAAGCAAAGGTCTAGAATTTATATTTAGTCATCAAGAGGAATATGAAAAGAGCTAATATACATCAATGTGAAAAGTTTGAAAGGGATATTCAACTCCACATAATTCTAAAGAGGATTTATTTGTGAAATTTAAGAATATTAAGATTTGTGTTGAGGACATTCATAGGTTATTACGTGGAAGTGAAGATTATAATTGGATTTTTTTAATTAAAAATGATATATTAGATTTGATTTAGATTTCAGAAAATTTAGATAATTCTTTGTATGAGTAGTGATGTGAAATATATATGTAATTATAGATAATTAAAGTACTATTTGAGAGAAATTTATTAGGTGACATCCTGGTGACATAATTTTAATGAATTAGGAGAGTTAGTCTATATGTATATAGATTAAATAAATAGCAAGATAGATTACTAAGTTGAAAGTTAATGAAACATTAGCTTATTTGGTAACTAGAGTATTATTAAAGAAGGTCGTAATTTGAATATGATCTTATCAATTTCAATTAGAATTGGGGATAAAATTTATTAGTTATAAGATGAGAAAGTATGATCCTATGATGATAGAGATAATCAGGTAACCCTTAAAGTCTATGATGATATTTAAGATATTTAATATGATTATCATATTTAGAATATATAAACTTAAAGACAGACTTTACAAATAGGATTCATAATTTCTACATGTAAACTTAAGTATTATAAGACAATCATCTTGAGAGAATTAAAACTACTTAAGGTTAAAACTACTTAAGGTTATGACCCCCTTAATTATAAAAGAGTTGAGTGGTCAAGGCTAGACTTTTATATTTATAAGGATAGATATTTGGTGATTAGTATCAGGATTTATATGCCTAATGATTCAATGGTTTCGTTAATCGGAGCAATATTGCATAACATTTTTAGGCTTAACTAGAAAATGGTTTGGCATTCCACCTTAAATTGAAGAGCCAATCAAGAGGACTTTTCTGATTAGATTTTGATGCATATATTGAAGAACTATGTTTAGAATTGATAAGATGATATAAAGCTTTTGGGAGTGTCAAAATTTATATTGGATTCTTTGAAAGGAAGGATAGATAAATCTATTTAACTTTGGAAGATATACTAAGGGTTGTGCTATGATTTAAAAAGGTTCTTGAGATGAATATATATTTTAATAAAATTTATTATAATATTAATTGCTAGGTAGCCTTCGGAGGATACCTTATGATATTGTACGATAAAGTTTGAAATAAATAATTGTTGACATCTAATATTGTATAGGAACTAGTGAAAGAAAATTTAATAATTTGAGAAAATTTGAGATTGTTTTATGGTATTGTGTCTAACCACAAAGAAAAAAGGTTTAGATTTTGAATAGTTATCTATGTCCAATAATTTTTTTGTTTTGTTGACAATGATTTTTAAAGAAATGAAAGCTATCTTATAAAGATGTGACATGATCTTATGATATAACAGCTTGTTTTACTATCTATCCTTCTCAAAGTATACAATATTTTCATATGATGATGCTAAGAAAGCATGTGCCAGATCCCAGCCATATAGTAGAATTGGAGCCTTTACAAATTGATGAGAACTTGATTTATGATAACACTTTGTTTGGATTATGGGTTAAAAGAATAAAGTTTTGAGATGCCATATCACTTCTTATATTAAGGTGTAATGGAACAATCACTTTAGAAAGGAAGAAGCTACTTGAGAACTTATAAAAGAAATGAGAATAAAATATCCTCAATATTTTGAAGATCTGGACATGCAAACCAATTGTTCCATAGCATTCATATGTTATAGAAAGATCTAATGTGGTATTATGACAAGATATTGTGTTCGATGGTATGATTAACTTAAGCAATGTATTATTTTGATATGTCCATTATGTACACTTTTTTTGAGTCAAGAATATGCATTAATAATTCAAAATAAAATTTTGAGGATGAAATTTTTTAGAGAGGGAGGGGAGAATGTGTGACCCAATCCAAATGATTGGCCCACTTTAGATCAAAGACCCAATTTGATAAGCCTAAATGGGGAAAAGGAAAAGAAGGAATGACTTGAAATAGAGTCATCTCCCTCTCAAACTTAAAGAACAAGAGACAAGGCTTGGAAATAGAGTCATCTTCCTATCAAACTTAAAGAACAAGAGATGAGGCTTATCCAAGCGTCATCGTTTTCTATAAATTTTCCTAAACATTTCCTTCTCAAGCATCTATCAAAGGACGCTCAGACTAGGGGTGATTTAGGGAAGAAAGAAAGGATGGGCAGACATCTTCTTCCTTTGATTTAACAGCCAAATCAATGCCGATAAGTTTCATCCTTCTCTATAGATCCTTTGAATCTCTCCCTGTGCATGAGCTGACAATGAGCTTGGATTCTAGATCACCAGCGAGCCTTTTTCTTCAAACGTCACTAAGTTTCGAGCTTGGAGTCATCAGTGACTTCGTTCTTCTTCGTCAATCCAGTGACTAAATCAAGTCAGTAAGTTTTCTTCTATCCCTCCTTTCTGTTTCTCCCCACCCATGGCTCTTGATATCGTTGGCAGGCTGCCAATATCCGTCAGAATTTAGAGGCTAGGCTAGGCTAGTCCCTATTTTACCCAATTTTGGCTCTATTTTGGGACAAGTTCATAACTGGATTCGAGCCAATTGAACCACCATGACTTCCTTGTTGGCCACCAACAAGAATCAACATTTTCTTCTTCTCCTTCACCTCATCTTCCTTTCCAATCAGATTGTTGGTTAACTTCTATCAGATTTGGGGACCGATTAGGTCATCAGATCTATTCGGGCAACCACAGGAGGTGAGGGCCAACAATGGCCATAGTGGGGAAGGAGGCTTTTTAGTTGATGGATTTCACCCATCTTGGCAATGTTCTCGCTGCTTGAATCGGTTAAGATTGTCTTCTTCATCTTCTTTCTTCTTTGTTATTCTCTTTAGTTCCTTATATTTATTTTATTACTTAAGTTTCTCTCCTCTATATGAAATCCATGCTAACCCAGATCTAGTCTCAATTACGATGTCGTGGGGTGTAGGTCTTGACCATAAGTTTGGGCTAGGTGTCTTAAACCCAGCTTTGATTTATGTATACCTGGACTTAGTATTGTATTTGGTTTAATCAGTGTATTGGGCTATGGATCTAGTTTGATCTGGCTTAACCCCAGTAACCCTAGTAATCAGCAAATCAATATAAGTAAACTTGATTATGAGTAGAATGCTTTCTAAAAATTATTAAGATTTGAATTTCAAACTTTTATAAATATTTTAATTAATTACATGTAAATCATGAATTAGATACTTTTATGAAATATTATATGCTGAAAATTTATATGTTTAGGATTTATTATAATTGCTTAATTTTACAAGAATTGTTTGAAATGCTATTATGCTTAGCATTAATTTTTCAAAAATTTAATTATATATGACATGTGATAGGATTTTAGAACATGAAAAGCCTAAATTATTGATTTTATATATTTTTGCATGTATGGTTATCGAAATTGGATCAAGTAAGCATATTATGTTATGTTGGTTATATTATGTGCCCTATTAAGTTTCTGATGGATTATTGATTCATGTTGCAATTTATTTTTAAATCTATTTACATGTGAAACTTGAGTATGAAGCTATGTGAAATTATATCAATTTGAGTAAATTACAAGCTATTTGTATATGAAACAAATTATGACATGTATAAGTAAACTACGTCTCATACTACGTTATCCCTGCCTTTTGAGGCTTGTACAAAGGCTTGTGACATTGAAACCCTTTTCATAGAGGATATATATGGCTCATTCTTATGATCTATACCATAAAGGTTACACGCGATTTTTGTTTTGTGGTCTTACCATAAGGTTCATATGTGACCGTGGTTTATTAACCAGAAAGTTATTATTATGGATTTGAAATATAAATCTAAGTTTTATCATTTCAAAACTGATATTGATACTTTAAATGTTATGCATTAATTAATATTAAAATTTTTTATGATAATGTTATTTAAAACATTATGTTATGTAAGTAGTTTAAACTACATTGTTGTACTTATTTGATCCCTATGATTAAGGTTTACTTACTGAGCATTAGCTCATAAAAATTTCTTTGTTATTTTTGTTTAGAGATCAAGACATAAACGAAATTCAGGTATAAGCTGGCCAAGTGTCTTTTAGTTAAATTGCTATTTGCAATGAGATTATTTAGTTTTATTTCAGAATATTTAAGTATTTTTCATTTGGGTCTCTTATGTAGATTTTTAATCATTGAGACTATTTAGTTGTTGACATTATGTTCAAAGTTGATTAATTTATTAATATTAATTATATTTTTTCGATTACATTAATACTAGTTATATATTCAATTACATGTAGATGCCTTGAATGCCATCAAATTTATTTTATAAATATGTGGCAAATTATAAAATACCGTCAAATTTATTTTTATAAATATGTGGTAAATTGTAATAATTTGGATCCATCCTAACTTCAGAGCATGATAGAAGTACAAGAGTCAAATTCTGGTGGAGACAACTCAACGAGTCAGCCTTACTGTAAGCAAACAAGGGTTATTTAGAAGTTCCTGGTCTACATCGGTCTACATTGCAGGGGTGTTTTAACTGTGAGATTTTTTGGTTAGAGGTACCAGAACTCTTGGTAGCCCACCTTCGAAAGCTTGTTCCCGTTTACTCACAACATTTTTACTGTATCAAGAGATTAATTAAAATTTTCTTTCTGTAGTTTCAATTGTTTTTATGACATATTTTTAGATGACAACATTTTTGTTTAAGCTCATGCTTATTTAGATCAACGAGACGAGAAACCTTTCCCGAGCACAAGATTATGCTATTGTCTCTAAATTGTGGTCTCCTGAAATGTCACTCACCTTTCTCATCGTTTTATCATTTTCTTGTCTGGTGTGCCTCATATTTCTCATCATTTTATCGTTTTCTTGCCTTGTGCGCCTCAAAAATAGCATTTTGAACCAGGCAGACCTTGGGCAGCCTGCCTTCCCGCTATATGGCATTGGAGGGACCACGCTAACCCAATTATTTTATTAATGAATTATCTATCAACTTCCGCACATCTGAATCGATTCTGATATTATTTAATTTGTTAGCAGACCGAGTCCATATAATTTTAAAAACTCAAGTGCCAACTAATTAGTAGTAAGCAAACTTGAATTATAACTCTTCAAACTATTCTTTTTTCATTCGGTGTGAAACTATTTATACATAGGGTATTAAACTTTCATTCAAAACTCATTTTGATTTTCAAACATTCAATGATTATAATTTAGCCTATATATTTTAAAAATATTATATTTTTAATATTACATTATATAAAATCAGTTAAAATTGATAGAATAGTTAACTGTTAGTAGAAGAAAGCTTTCATATATTCAGTTAAGATAATATGTTAGTTTTTTTTTAATTTTAATTAAATTTATATAACAAGGCGTCATCAATGTTATATTTTTAAAATATAAAAAAAATAAATTATGATAACTGAACGCTCACCTAAATGATATTTTAGTCATAATTTACTGTGGCTACCTCATGGAAATGATGAGCTACAGCGCTCTTTGCGCTATTTAATAATGTTTTGTTTTAATGCTTTGTAGGCGTGGAGTCCCACCTACTCTGAACCAGGCCACGAGTATCACTTTCTAATGACTTTATCAACTCTCCTGCTGCCATTAGCAACCAGAGATGTTGAAGACCGTTCCACTCACAAATTTTGATTTCCCCTGTTCACATGAGGTGATGCAATTTTGGCTCGGCCAAGATCTTGGCAAAGATCCTGATTCATTCTATCTATTCATAGCTTTTAATAGATTCACATGATGCAATTATAATTATGGCTAAATTTTTTTTACCCAGGCATCCTCTAATATAATTATACATAAAAATCTCTTCTATTATCATGGTAATTATAAATTAATAAAATTTAAGATATTAGTTAGATTTATTATATTTATTAAGATTTTGATATCTGGATTTAAAATTATTGACCAAAATATTTTTTTTTAAAAAAAATATTATTTTTTTTTGAAAAATAATGTTTTCACTCACCATATTAATTCAAGATAAATAGTGTTTCCAGTTCATGTCGGTCTGAGTCAACTCTCCAAGCTAATTGAACCTTAAAGTTCCGGGGTGATTGCATGATATAATTTTGCCGACTGACGCCTGGTAACTACTTAGCGACACGTATAAACAAAAAGACGTTTGTCTTGAATTGCTTCTATAAATATTTTTTATATATTTTTTTATGTTTTAAATTAGAAAAACAAGGCCACCTTACTCCATTTGCTTGCAAAAAAAAACAAAAAAAAAAAAAAAAAAAGTTCCCACCAATTTTAAATCCATCGCTCTTGGTGGAATTCCACGTTCCGAATATTCCCATAATTATCTGGAAGCCCTCCAGTTGGCCATAGCTCATGCAAGACCGAGCGGTGCTCCAAAGAAACGTGACTGCTCCTCATTGTTATTAGGAAAGGAGTCGTAATACCGTCCCAATAATTTATTTACATCAATTTATACATAAAGAGAGATGATTCTGTTCCCATTCTTTTCTATCAATTGCCAGGAACAAGGCTAGCAGGATGGAATTGGAATCTTGTTCCGTTCAAATGACCTCAAGCTAAGGGGCTTATAGTATTTCTTGTGGTCAAACCGAAAAATATGACTACTGAGACCGGCCCCAATTCATGTTTTTATAAAATGAATGGCATAATTACGTGCAATGAGTTGAAGACGTAATGTGACTACAGATACATTGATGATTAATGAATGACCTGTAAGATTTAATAGTCCCCCAGTAACAAGAGCAGGGGATATAAGTAAAATGCTACCGCTTTTAATAAGTTTCAGAATTTTTAATACAAACTGATTAGATATTCGTCTGATAGCTCCTCCTTTGATCATTTCCACTTCGCGGACAAACATCCCTTCTGTTATACATCTCTCTCAATAATATGCTTAAAGTATTCCATGTTGGCTAATTCTTTTCTGTTGAAGCATCCGTTCAATTGTTTGAACCATGCCGAGCAAGGTATCATTAAGTGCTTTGATTCTAAGTTTCGACTTCGTTGGTAGAAGACAGAAGAAAATTCCAAGAAGTGGCATACCGGACGGACCGTAGACTTCTGCCCAGTATTTTATGCTGACGCGAGATGCTTCGAAGGAAAAAAAAGTAAAGTCCCGTGTCCACATCTGGCTAGAGATTCGCCGGCCGCTATCCGTCTCCGGAACCGATATGAATGCCGTGATATCTCATTCTAAATTCCAAAATGGAATCCTTCTAACGTTGAACTTACTGCTGGTGGAACGTGACGCAGGGCTGCCGACGGTAATACGCTGCGTCCAATCCAAGACTCAGTTGACTTGATAATATATACACAAGGAGGAGAAGAAAAATTTGGTGCGTGAACTTTAAAGGGTTAGGCGAGGAATTCAACATCATTTCTTTTTGAACATCTTTCGTGAAGGGTATACCTTTCTTTTCGAGGCTAGCGTGACCTTTTCCATTGGCATCTTATCTTTCCGGGGCGCATTCACACTCTTAAATAGCATGACGATGCTGCTGCTTTTTTTTGGCGTATATCCTTGCCACTGTCTCTGGCAACAGTGTTCTCCCCGTAACTAGTTCCATCGATGCAAATGTTTTAAATGAACCGAGTAACAAATTATTGAAGACACGTAGCTAACTTACATCATAATTAAGTTGGCTCCACTCGTAATAATATATCGACCTGGGCCCTTTAAGATGCACATCCGATTGCAAATATCGAAATGAATAATTTTAACCTCTTCGTGATTTACAAAATAAAAAACAACCAACTAAATCTTCTTTGGTTCTGTTCAAATATTCTTCCTGGATATTCTCTTTCCAGATATATAGATAGATAATTAACCCGGTGTCTATTCCGTAGATCAAATAATTAAACTTTCTTAGTGAAAAAAAACTACAAGCAAGTGGGAAATTACATGCTATATGTGGGTCGTGATCAAAACAATTCCTATTATAGAATTAAAATGGCACCTTCTCCTGAGTTGCGCCTTCTCTCTCCTCAATTGTATCATTGTGTTTATAATTTCTCAAAAAAAAAAAAAAAAAAAATTCATTCTGAGGATGAGGATGTGTTTGCATCAGATTAAAAAAATGATAGTGAAAAATTATAAGAGTAACATTTTTTTGGCGCATAAGTTTTTCCTATTGTGTTATATTCAATTGGATGGTTGAATCATTTAATATTTTATTAATATCAACGTTTCAGCATTTTTCAAAATAACTTTTAACTGTAATCCTGTTAACCTATTACTCCTAGGCAACAGTTTGAGGATAAAAAGGAAAGAGAAGATTATTCTCCTTAAAAAAAAAAAAAAAAATTCTCATATCAAATACCCTCAATAGGATGGGTGAAAATTACAATAGTAACTTTTTTCCTGTCCTTTTAACTCCATGCCAAATCCATCCTTATTAATTGTTAAAAACCTGCTCTCTTAATTGATTGGATTCCCTTTCGGTTAACTATCGTAATAATCAGATTGATTAAAGAATTTCAAATAAGCGAATACTGTAATTGTGAAACAATACGGTTACCTGAACTTGTACAGTAATTTTCTTTTACCATGAGATTATCCATGTTGACTAGCTGTAATGGAGCTTTGGTTCTGCCGTATAAGCTTTGTTGAACACGAAGCAATAAGATTGTTTAGTTCAACACTCTTTAGAAGACAATAAAGAAATCCAGAACCTTATAAGGTAGACCCGACTTTATAACTTTGTTAAAAGTTTATGCTCCTCCAAGTAAATATTATGCAATGTCGCACAAGGAAATCAACGTATATGGCAAAAGATTCTCCGGTCACACTCTGACGGTGGAACCCATAAAGATGCCATCTGAATTTCCACAAATGATATCCTGCAAATCTTGATTAGGTGGAATCTAATATATTGTTGACCCACTCATACATGATATATGTTTGTTTGAATTGACTCAATTACTTAAGAATAAGTCGTGCAAAGAATGTAAATATAAAAAATAAATAGCATATTATCAAGTCACCTCTTCGTCAGAGCCGTCGGCACATGGCCTCAGCTGGAAGGTTTGACAAACTCATGACCATAATCTAAGATAACTTTCATAATCATAGAAGATTAGAATCATTGGCTTGATATTATGTTTAGAGTGAGGAACATTTCACAAACAAACTCTTGGTTGCATGAGTCCAAAACTTAGTTGTCAAATAATATTTGTTGCAATCCAGATGTTGTGTGATATATCTAGCCTCCCAATCAATATGAAATCGACTCAATCAACACAGAAACTGCTATAGCTCATGTTTTTGCGCAAATTAAGGTATTAGATAGAAACATGTCCACAAACTATTGCTAAGAGATTTTTTTTTCTCCTTCTCAAAAGTTGGTAGATTTAGTTTGTTGTAATCCATGTGCGGTTGTTGTATCCAAAATCATTTTCAATTTCTCTCAGTAGGGAGCCATGACTGGTTCATGCATGCATACAGATGCTTGGTATCATAATGCAACATGGAAGCATATGAATTAGATAGCTAGCAATTTTGTCCGCAAGGTAAATTAGAGAGGAAAAATTTTGCTTCAAAAGCTGGCATCATTATTAGATATACAAGTGCACAGACAAAGGGTGTCCCTGAAAGTATTCTGGATCTGCAAACAGATTGTTTCTACTGTTTCATTAGCATCGAAACACGAATCACTCCCTGAACATTCCTCAGTTAATCATCATAGCAAAATCAGCTAAAATGCAGACATGTCTAAGGAAGGATGAAAATTTTCAAATTGCTTTGGAGTTTATAGCAGGGAAATCCATTCCTGTCAATTCTATCCATTCAGAAACCACTGCATCTATAATAAAGGTGAACCCTCTTACACAACATAATAAGAACTCAAAAAATTAAAATGGTGAAGAAATTAAAATTATATATATATATATAGATAGATAGATACACACACACACACACACACATTCAGTGGATTCTTTGATGGTTTGGACAATTGAGATCACTGATACAGTATAGGACTGGCAGAATCTTTCTTTGAAAAATCTACAATGAGGGGTAGAAATAACCAAAAAATAATTGATGTGATAACCAACGAAGATGCCATCGATGTTCTTGAAGGAGATGGAGGGTGGAAACGTTCAGCCATCTACAAACTGCATCCAAATGAGTGATTGGGTGACCGTATGCATTGCCATGCGGACACTGTGGTTAGATGCCTATCTTGCCATCCTAAAGTTATTGCACGCCCTTCATCTCTCTCAGAAATTCGAAATCCACTGCCATGATCATGTTCTATGCTTGAACAGTGGCTCTTGATCTTCAAGAGCAGCTTTGCTTGGCTCACGGACCTTGAACTCAACTTTATTTCTTTGAAACCGAAGCTCTCCATCTTTCCCTTCCATGTATCCAACCTCTCAAACTTCAAATGCCTCTCCTCTTCCTTCTCCTCGTTAGTCATGGCAGTCTTCATCTCTCTACCCAGATGGTTCTTCTCGATGCTCAGCCGCTCAGTGCTCTCAGCCGGGAGGCAGTCATTCAATGAGTCGAACATGGCTGCATAATATTGTACAGTCTCCATAAATCTTGATAAAAAGCTTGGAGCGCTTTGGCTACCTTCTTTCTCTACCAGGACCACCGCAGACGGATTCATCGAGTGGATAGCCATCAAAGTATCAGATATCTCAGAGGAGCTTCTCAAGGTCTGCAGGTAAAAAACCAAGTTCACTACCAGCGTCGCATCCTTTTCAACCTCAAAATCACTACTTCTTGAACCTCTCAGAAGCCCTTCAAATTTGAAAATCAAGTTGGGACAGCCCTTGGTGAAATTGACGAGCCTCATTTCAGTTTCCTTGAGTTCCTCGATGCTTCTACCAAATCCTGTGATTCGAAGAGAGACTGGCTTGCTACTTGTAGCCTGAGAAGATAGCGATTGGATTAAAGAAGGCCACTGGAATCCGTATGATACATCAAAATCTATGACATGCAGCCTTCTTCCATTCTGCATCTCTTCCTTTTCAAAGGCCTCAATTATTGCTTGGTTAGCAGTGAAATGAGCAAACTGGTAGAAAGGTGAAGCCTGGTAGAGGTCGGTAAAGGCTGAGAATTCTTCTTCTGCTGTGGGATGTGCCATGATTGTTCGGTAGAACGGAGACCTTTTCGTTAAAAGTCTCGCGGCCAGGCCATCTGCGAAGTATGCTGCGACCCGTTGGATTGGATCACCATTCAGGGAGACAAGCTGGTACAGCTCATGCAGGGCGTCAAGGGCTGAGATTATGTTGTTTGCATCAACTGCAGTGGCACACACGAGAAGCAAATGAATCAATTGCAGACCCTTTCCATCCTCCAACCCATTCCTTCTGGGGTCTTCTCTTAGCATCCTCTCCCTTGCCTGAAGCAACCCAAAGAACCTTTTATCTATGACGTCTTGCATCAAGTTACCACATGCAATACGATTAGTTTCATCTCTTCTCTTCCTCTTCTTCGTGGTGCTCGAATACCAAGTGCTACTGATACCCAAGTCAAGACTTAGCATCTCCTCTCCAAGATCTTCTTGCATTCTCTCTCTCTCTCTCTCTGAGTTAACAAATTTACATGCACAAGAGAAGACAGGGTGCAAGATCAATTGGCAATGGAGGGAGGGTAGACAAGGGTAGGGGTTAGAATTTTAAGGGAGACAGAGAGAAAAAAAAAGGGAGGCGGAGAAGGAGGCTTCGTGGAGAATTCCTTTGTGTCACCACATGAGAATGAGATCAATTGGTTATATTTTTCTTTTCCTTCTATCTTTGGATTGATGTTCCTCTTGGATTCCGAGGTTGAGACGGTAGGTGGTGCTTTCTTATCCTTGTTTTTTTCTACGTTTTTCTATGGTTTTGGTTTTATGGTGGGTTGTTCTGTTGGGGAGTATGCAAAGTGGTTGGAATTAGAATGGTTCAAAGGATGCCATGAGGCAGTCGACAAAGAATAAAGAAGGGCGAACGAAAGAGCTAGGAATCATCAGCTGTCGGCACGCGACTTGTCGCCTTGTCCCGCTTTCTAGAAGCAATCCCTCCCCCCTCAGTTGATTATCTTATCTTGTATTATTATAAGCTCTTTTGTTCCAACCTTTTTCAACCACCAGCCTTTCCTGCCCTCCAAAATTCGACGGCCGGGGGCCGTGAGAGAACACAGCGGGAAGGGATTCTCTAGCGTGGTCCAAAGGAATCCCTGTCCCCATGCTATACTAAGTTCTACCTGGGTTTGCATCCATCAGATGGGGAACGGTCATGATACACACAAGGTGTAAAGAAAACTTTACACCTATCATCATATAATATAATAAGCATTAAAAAATAAAATTTTAAATTATTAGATGTGATATATCACAAGCCTGCTTTACCAAGAATAGCTATCTATAAGCATTACTTTAGGGAAGACTATTGATGCCCATAAATTATTTATTGCAAAGTATTCTATATTCCGGTTGGTCTTCTGTTGTAATTACTTGCATCTTATTGATTAATAAAGGCTTGGAGGATTTTTCCCTCTCAATTACATATAAAAAAAAAAAACAACTAATTGTACTCCTTTTTTTTTTTCACCTAAATCCTGTCTAAAGAGTTGGAGAAATTTTTTCAGGCATCAGACACAACGCCCCCTCTCTAACTAAATGTGATAAAACGGAGAAGAAAGAAAAGTTTTCAACCCCCAAAACGTAGGCAAAATGGGAATATATATATATATATATATCTCTTATACAGTCCTTTAGGGCCTAAGTTCAAATCCAAAATGAGAAAATATATATTAATTACATAGAGAGGCAACAAAAAATTTGAAGCACCATGGTTAAGGCTTTTCCTTTCGTACTGAATCATCAAATGTGACCCAGAATGGAACTAAGACTTTTGTAATTGTCAGGACTTTTGTTCACCGTCATGGCCCAAACCTAGTGCTGGATCTAGGCTCATAACATGGCCGAATGCTACCTAGATGGATCCTTAAGGGTATCTAACACTTGATGATGTGACCAAGGCACTCAGTGGTAGGAGATGATTTTAAAATTAACAAAACATTATCACACATAACTAATAATAGACTACTCAGATGAGACTGGTATCAGATACGGGCACTACCAAAAATCATAGAATATCTGATAGTTAAAAATATATCTCTGTATTTTTTTAAAAAATATATATGATATAAGTGTCGGTGAATGCAACGTCGGAAATTGTATATCTGCGTTTGTGAAGTATGGCAGATCGAATGTTGTATAAAATAATAAAAAAATTGACCTTTTAGGCAGTTGACAGCATCCAACAGCCGTGACAATACTCAACTTTATTATAATTAATTTTGAAATACTTATTCAAAGCTTATTCATATTGTCAATTATACTTATATATAGTGAAACTTTATATTTTGATAATTATATTTTATAAAAAAATCAGTCATTTTCACTTTGATAAAAATGAAAATGAATAATTTCATTTTATTCTTTTCGATATTTTCAAAACTATTGTATTTAAAATATTTAAAAATATCAATGAATTCAACACATTTCTATTTTTATATATTTTTTTCTTACAAATTCTTTAAAATATAGATAATTTTATTTATGCTACAATTAAAAAGTAATGGAGGCAATTAATATATATATTTTTATAATTTTTTATGATAGGCAAAAATATACTTTTGGTCTTTAAACTTTTACTCAAATTTTATTTTGGTCTTCGAAAATTTTTGTGTTATAATTTAGTCCCTAGTGTTTTAAGGATGTTGTATTCCTAACATTTCATTACATCATATTAAGTTAAAATTGATAGAATAGCTAATATGTCATTTTATCAACTAGCTTACATATTTATATCAGGGTTACATATTAACTATTTTATCAAATTTAACTTACCTTATATAACAAGACATCATGAATGAAATATTCTTAACACATAAAGGAATAAATTATAGCAATTAAAAGTTTGAAGATCAAAATAAATTTTGAGTAAAAGTTTATTGACCAAAAGTATACTTTAATTTATGTTATATATTTGATTTATCACCCACCAACATCCCCTAACTAGTATCTCTTGAAGTTAGGAAAGCTGTTTTCACTCAAGGTCTAGGTGTCATTGTAGGAACTCATATCCAAATTCAAGCTTCCTTTACTTTTGCGTCATGACAATGGTAATGCAACCAAAGGTCTTTATATTTTCTAATTATTTAAATCAGAGAATGATTCATAGGACAAGGGCTTGTCAAGGAAACTTACATGATAGACGACCACTGAAACTTCAAAAAAAGTATGTTAACATTGTAAGCTATATCCGAAAAAAATTGAAGGATAATTCCATAAGATTCATAATAAGCTAAGATGATAGGTAGAATATACTCTGTAAGATTATAAGATTGATATATCCTTTTCTTAAAAGAAGAATAAAAGATGACACTTAATCTATAAAAGTGTGATAAACTTAAATTTTAAAGTTTATTTCCAAACATATCAACAAAGATAATCTAATATGTACTAGTTCAAAAAAAAAAAAAAAAAAGGCTTCAACAATATCAATATAATTAAAGTTTTTAAGATAATTTACTTTAAATATATCCATTATTAAGTTAACTTTCTAAAGTATCTTGAATTACTTAAAATTGAGGTCAAATAAGAAAATTATGGGATAATTATAGAAGATGTGCCATTGTTGGTGAAGGGATTTTGCTTTAATTTTGCTGGAATTGTTATGTTTGCTTTTCTTTAAGAATACATGTTACATGAGTTAAAAGTCAATTAGAAGTTCGAATATATTTTTAAAATTTATTTGATATTTAGGAACATATTTTTGAAAATTATTTGATATTTAGGTATATATTTTTATTTAATATTTATCTCTTTCTTTAGAAATTTTCTATCTTATGTAGGGTGGAAGTGGATTAGGTTGGGTTGGGACATATCCCAACTCATCCGAAAATTATGTTTTTGTTTTGGGTTGGGATTGGGCCCCAAAAAATTTGTAAAATCTAGGCTCGGGTCTTATTCAAAACCCAATTTAACTAACCCATAGTAATTCATTAAGAGCAAAGATTAGACCAATGGAACTAATTTTCAATTGTTATGCGTCAAAGTGAAAATAAATAATATTTAAAATTATTACATATAATCATTTTAGAAGAAGATAAAAAACTCAAATTAGTTGATTTCTAAGTCCAAAAAAAAATTATATAATTGACACGAAATCCAAAAAAGCTCATGACCATTTTAAGGTTTAAAGATGGAACAGGCTATATTCAAGTTTGATTAAGGGCCATTTTTTTGGCTCATTTTCAGGCTTGAACTATGAGTTGGATCTGAACTGGGCCAACCAACAACTCGAGCTAAACTTGAATTCTTTTTTGTTCCGGTCCATAAATTTAAACCCAAACTCCACCTGAATTAACTTGGGCCTAGCCCATAGCTGGACCCAAAATCCTAGCTTAACAAACCATAGGCCATCTTAGTCTACTTCCAGCTCTAATCCTCTGGGAACTAGGAAGCCTATTATCTTTACAATAAAATCTTGGTATACCTTATTGAAGTCAATAAATTCAACAATATAATTTCAAATTTCTCTCTTTTCTTGCTACATTCTAGTAAGAGATGACCTGTGCTGGTCTAGTGTTAGACTGGGTATTTAGATGGATCGGACCAGACTTTTTTTTTTTTTTTTTAAGAGTTCACCGTCTTCCTCTTTGAGCTTCTTCGGAGGAGCTCTCGAATCCTGCTGAAATCGCCTGCACGTGCTCCATTACCGGCCTAACGACTTACCTCGCCCTCCACTGTAATACCCCAAGTTTAGTCCCACATTAGATGGAAGAGAAATGGATCATGTGTTTATAACTTAAGTCCACTTGCTACCCATTAACTTCCACTCGAGTTTTTGGGCCACGTGGTTTCTGCTCGCTTAGAAGTTAATTGGGTCACGGGTGGACTTGGGACGTTACAAATGGTATCAGAGCCGAGCCACTTGGGGCGTTACAAATGGTATCAGAGCCGATCCGAGTGTATGGAAGTTGGTGGGCATTAGGAAATGGCTACCCATGGGGGGGTGATGAAGTCCTGAAGTCCTGTCATGAGGTGCAGCACCAATGAACCAACTCGCTAGAAGTTGGGGCGTTACAAATGTTACAGATGGTATCAGAGCCGATCCGAGTGTGCGGAAGTTGGTGGGCATGAGGAAATGGCTACCCATGGGGCGGTGGTGAAGTCCTGCCATGAGGTGCAGCACCAATGACCCGACTCGGGATAGATTCTGGTTAGATTGTTGCGTGTGACGAGGATGTCGCATTATAAGGTGGGGAGATTGTGATACCCAAGTTTCGCATTATAAGGTGGGGAGATTGTGATACCCAAGTTTAGTCCCACATTAGATGGGAAAGAATTGGGTCATGTGTTTATAACTCAAGTCTACTTGCTACCCATTAACTTCCACACCCAGGTGAGACCTTGCCGGAGCCATGCCGCAGCCTGGAACGGTGCTGGATCTATTTTCCTTTCTCTAATTTAATTCCTTGAATGCATGTTCTAGGAGCTGACATCGGGTCAACTAAGCGAAGTAGAAATCTCGCCGGATCTCAGTTATTCGCGTGGCCCTTCTGGACATCGCCATTGCTGTTCGTGCGATCGCCAGGTGAGCCACAACCCTGTTGCTCCGTTTTTCTGAGAATCCCCTGTAAGCACCTAGTGTCCGTCAATTCTACTAATAGGTCTTTCAATCGGAGCGATCCTTGTCTTGGGAGGCTTTTCCAAAGGCTCTTGCGCTGCTTTTCATCGCAGACGGCCGCTGTCACCTACCGGACAGCTCCCGGTGAGTCAGTCTGCTGTCACCCCTGTTAGAGTAGCAGCAGACCAGCCATGAAACCCTGTTTAAAGCCAATAATTGGGAATCTAGCTCATCTCAAGGATCTTTAACCCAGACCCGTTAGAGCCTTGGGTTGCCGATAGTAGGCATTGTTCGGAAGGCAAAGGAACCCTCCTTGCACTCAGACAGATCTAGCAGCTGGAGTGCCGCATCTCTTCGCACTTAGTCGGCCAGACACAAGTCACGGCCACTGCGGTGGTTGTTGTCGGAGAGAGAGAGAGAGTCTGGTCGCCTGGCCAGGGACGAAGATAGGAGTTGTGATCGACCACAGCCAAGCACCAGAGAGTTGGCCATGGCATTCAGGTCGTGGGCGATGGGAGGAAGAGGAAGGCCCTGGCCTTCTCAGATTTAGACCCTGAACCAGTTAGTATAGACCAAATAGGCGCAGGCTCATAATTTGGTTCAGTGGACCCAATCTGATTAGGTGCTAGTTAACCAGCGAGCTGGAATTGGGGTGTAGATCCAAATTCCTACACCCAATTGAATTAGGTCTAATCAAACCAGCCGAAATTGCTGAATCAACCAAAGCTGAACCCAAGTATGTTCTTTTGTTCAAATCAACTGAACAAGTAGACCAACTTTTCCAGCTGGTTCAGTGAACCAGGGGCTAACTCAAGTGTAGTTTTGTGAACCAGAACCCGAATTGAACCTAATATATTGACCCTGAATTTAAATTGAACCAAATCCTTGAACCAGAAATCAATGTAAACCAAATTGGTGAACCTATTGCGGTGAAAAGTAAGGAGTCTGTTGGAAGGTTAGTAGTTATGAACAAATAGATGGATTCTCTCTTGAAAAAACAGACTTAGGAACTTATGAAGTTGCTTAAGCTGATTTAAGGATACAAGTTCAAGCACCGCTTCGACTTGGTTGGCATCTGAAAAAGCTGATGCTTCTAAGAGCATGACAACAAAGATGATGAAAAAATTTTAGGATGGTTGGTTTAGTAAACCTCAAGCTAAAAGATGAAGATTTATAAGAGTTTGATTTGAGGTTCACAAGTTTAATATTGATATGGCTTAATATGGACATGTTACCATAGTATGACAACAAAGATGATGAAAATATTTTAGGATGGTTGGCTTAGTAAACCTCAAGCTAAAAGATGGAAATTTATAAGAGTTTGATTTGAGGTTCACAAGTTTAATATTGACATGGCTTAATATGAACATGTTACCATAGTGAAAAGAATACAAATTATAGTTTATGTAAAATACTTTAAATTCCTTGTCCATATAAGTATTTGTAGCTTTGATCTTTAAGGCCATCCAAAGAGTTATTGAGAGGTTTAGGAAAGAGTTTTATTGGGTATAAAAGGGTGTAAGATTTGATAAAAGAGTTATGAAAATCTAAAGTTATTATTTTAATAAAATTATTTTTATTTTTGATGAAATTGATGTAAATCAATCTGTTTGAATCATTATAAATTCCTTATGTGCTGTTCTTCTTTAATTTATCTTTTTTTCTCTTGTTGATCTTTCTATTTTCTTACTTTACCCATTGCAGCAAAACATATTTTTTTGCCTATGTTATATTGAAGTCATTACAACAATAATTGTCATTCCATGACCGTAGTGAGCGAAGTTATTTCCAGTGTTACCTGACATAACCATTTTAAAATAAAACCTTGGTTTCATGGGACATCATCACCCTCGTCAAAATCCCGTAGCATTATTATCACATTATAGTGGAAACAATGATGATTATTTTGTTAAGTCATAGTTTCGACATTTTAAAATGAGATAGAACCTTTTTTTTTTTTTTTGGCTTTGACCAATATTGCGTGTGGTATACTGGAATGCACATTATCATAGTTGTGGGGTTGCCCTTAACACGCTGCTGTTGAAAAAAAATAGTTGTAGAACCATTATAAATACCATTTTGGGATGAATGAGAAATTGATTGATGATACTTAATTCTTTAAATTTTGAAAGGTGCATCAGTGATACTTAACTCTTGAAATTTTGAATGAAATTTTGAACATCTCATAGCTTATTGATTTGAATTAATGACTCATTAATTCTAAGCCTGTTAATCTCCCTCTATGATGCCTATATAAGGAGGCTTTCTCTTCTTTGTTAAACGCCGAAAAGAAAAAGAAAATCACAGAAGAGCACAATCACAAGTTTTGGGGTTTTTTCGAGTTTTTTTGTTGTCTATTTTCTTGAGTATTTTCTGGTGATAGAGTGAAGGCATCGTTCGAGTTCGCCGGAATTGACGTGGTGGTACTCTTGTTTGACTCAATAGTCGTTATATCCTGAAAAGCAGTTGTTCATGTTTTCTCAAGCACCGTTTGTTAAGGTTTCTTGTGCATGCCTAAAAGTGCAATGAAAGCGCATATATTTCATAAATTTCTTAATGAGATCTATTTACATGAAATCCTTAATAGCCAAGATCTCCTTAATGATAACAATCAAATGAATAAATAGTAAATGTAGGATAAGAAGAGTGCCTGTAATGCTAAATCTAATATGTTGGAATATCCACAAGGTGCCCAAGTGTTCACTCTCTAACGTTGATCCACACATGAACTAGGTTCAAGACTCTTACTCCTTCAACAATTTGATCCTTGATGCTTAATCCTTCCAAAGGATTTGATTGGCTTGTTTTCTTTCCCTTCTAATTTTCTTTCTCTTACAAAAAAAAACTTTAAAGCCTCTTGTCCTAAAGAAGACCTTCTTATCCTGGTTTAGGTCTTGTCCTAAAGAAAACCTCTTTATCTTGGTTTAGGACAAGATAGCCTCTTGTCCTGAAGAAGACCTCCTTATCTTAGTTTAGGACAAGATATATAAGAGAAATAAAATAAGAAAGAGAGGAAATTGATTTATGATGGTTTCTTATCATCTGAACCTTTGGACACACTCCTATTTATAAAAGGCGAAGGGATGCATCATCAAGAGATGCATCCCATCCACACGCCTTATCAGGCATATCTCAAGGATAGCGTCTCATCATGATGACTAAGGAGAGGACGCATCTAAGAGAGAGCGGAAAGATGCTCAAAAAACTTATCCGATCAGCCATCAGCCTTCTCACGCTCATAACTTCACCCATACTTATTTCATGATAATCCAATGGTTCAAATTAAGGTACCATCTAATGGTCCAAAAGCAAGGCGCCATCACTAATTGTCTAGTTTCAGGCACTAACCAATGGTCCAGATTCAGGCAACAACCAATGGTCCAGATCCTTTATTCAAGGAGCCATCCAATGGTCCAGATCGAGCCGCTGACCAATGGTCCAGATTCATTATTCAAAAAGCCATCCAATGGTCCAAATAAAGCCAATTGGGTTTCAACTCTTGGCCAACCTACATTAGGTCATGATCTAATTATATTAGATTAACCTAATACAAGAATCAGATTCGAATCTAATTCGAATCAGGAGCTAGGGTTTGCAACACGTGCTAGCAATTCTATCCTGCAAACATGATTTAATCCAATTAAACCCTTGATTAGTTCCTTTTGTGTGTGACCCATTGGGTTCCACATCTAGCCAGGTGTAGGTGCAAATTGATCTCTCATAATTAGAACATTTTTAATCTTTATAGGTCCAATCAGTGCGATCACAAACTTGATAATTAGAACCATTTCTAATTGTTGATCAAATTAAACTCTTTAATTCAATCAAACCTACAAGACAAGATTGACGTCTAGCAACGTAACATGCCTACTCAAAAGATATGGAATTTGGTAGATATACCAAACATTCCCTTCAGTGGCAAGTTACCGTGCAATTCAATCCTTCAATCATACTGCATCCTGAATAAATATATGAGTATGGATCAATGTCAAACTCAATTACTTATTTATGTTTCCCTTAATCTTCTAATGATAATTTAATTAACAAAACATTAGAAACTCTTTCTAATTTTTCATTCTGCTTTGATCAAAGATTTCCTGAATCATCATAAGATTAGAGCAAATATGATGCAGTCTTCTCTTATTAGAAATGATTGATTCCTTGTTGATCTACTCACATTCTTCATACATAATCCACCATATACAGAATACCTCGTATATAACTTAATGTCGTGAATGAGTGTAAACCAAAATATGGATTCATGTGCATAAGATACTGTGGTGATCTTAGGTCTAAGGATCACTTGCACAACTCCCACTTAGAGAATCATCTTTTGACAAATAAGTAAGCATCCATAAGATGTTCTCTTGGTAGGTCAATTCAGTAAACTCATTCCTCTACTGAGCACCCACATCTTTGTATTAGTGTCTTACATAAGTGATTGTGAGATCAATCACCCTTTGCATTGAGCATACATAATATGTGCCTGTCTTTCCGATAACATTGATCCCCGGCTCATTGTACCAATGATTGAGAATGTTTTAGATTAAGGTTTTAGGGTTTTAGGTCTCACTGGCATGATCTCATCATAGCCCTAAAATCATTGTCCTAATTTATGTGGTCATTATAATTATAAGAAGCAGCAAATGATGAAATATAATGCCTTTTATTTATAACCAAAATGTCATTACATGATTTGGAAGAACAAAAGAAACCCTATCGCAATACAGATTACGATTGGCTTTTAGGGCACAACTCTTTCACCGTTGACGTAGAGGGAGTAAATCTGCTTTAAGAAAAACGTGGTTTCACGTGCCTCGGCTTCCAATTTCTGCTTCATACTATTCTTATTCTTGAGATTATAATCGTATTTGTTGTTTTCTTTTGTTCTTCAATAATAATATTTGTTCTTCTTCTCAATATATCTAACATTCTTAAAGCAAATTTGTTTTAGAAGACGAACAAGTTGGAGAAAGAAAATAGTTTGAAAATATTTATTTTGCAGGATAACCAACATTTGTTTTGCAGGACTCGTCTAACACTGTCTATATAACATTTGCGCTCGTTTCTGTTGTTGTGTTTATTTTGATGCAATTGTTTACTATATTATCGGTTCTGTTTGATATACTTTATATATATGTCTTATGTTTAGCTTCGATTCTACTACCACAAGTATCTGTTTTGAAATATAAAACTCAGCTAAGGCTTATAGCCTTGTTTTATTTTAAACATGGTTCTAATTTGTGGACTTTTAAGTTTTTCAGATATGGCTGAAAATATGAACGTTGTCCCAGCTGTGAGCACTAGTAAGACGCCGTTGTCGTTCCCCCAAGTGCATGCTCTGGTCCCAACCTAATCGCTGCCTATGACGGTTTCTGTGCACCGCAATGACAAGCCCAAAAATTTTAGTGGGCTGAATTTCAAAACATGGGAACAAAAGATGTTTTTCTATTTGACAACTCTAAATCTTTCAAGATTCTTGAAAGAGGATCCTCCTATTGTTAGAGAGGATGAAATTGATGCTTAAGCCTTCAACGCGGTTAAGGCTTGTAAGCACTCTGACTTTTTGTGCCGTAACTATATTCTGAACGGTCTATCTGATGCACTATATAATGTTTATAGTGTGAAGAAAACCGCTAAAGAATTATGGGAGTCTTTGGACTACAACTACAAATCGGAGATGCGGGGGCTAAGAAGTTCTTAATCGGACAATTCTTGAACTTCAACATGGTAGACAATAAAACCGTCATAAGTCAAGTGCAAGAGCTTTAATTAATCATTCATGAAATTCATGCTGAGGGAATAGTCTTGAGTGAGTCTTTCAAAGTGGCTGCTATTATTGAGAAGCTACCCCTTACGTGGAAAGACTTCAAGAACTACTTGAAGTACAAGTGAAAAGAGATGAGTGTTGAAAATCTCATTCTTATTAAGGAGGATAATAAAGGTATGGATAAGCGGTCTTCGAATTCACATGCTGTCAAGGCCAATATTGTGGAGCATGAGAAAGGCTTCAAGAACAAGAAGCTTAAGTTGAGACCTAAGCCGAGATCTAAATTGGGATTTAAAGGAGTGTCCAAGAAGCCAAAATTCCGAGGGAAATACTTCAATTGCAACAAGACAAGACACAAGTCGGCAGATTGCAAAGCACCGAAAATGGACAAAGGAAAAGAGATAAGAGAGGACAATGCTGTGGATGCCATTTTTCAGGAGGTGTTTGATATGAGTCTCTTTACTGTCGTCTTTGAAGTCAACTTGGTGAACTTGAATCCAAAGGAATGGTGGCTTGACACTGGAGCAACATGTCTGTGTGAACAAATCCACTTTCTCTAATTTTGTTCCATCAGAATCTAGGGAGAAATTATACATGGGCAATTTAGCACCTTTGAAATCAAGGGCCAAGGAACAGTGTATTTGAAGATGACCTCTGGGAAAGAAATTAAGCTGAAAAATGTGTTGTACATGCCTGACATTTGAAAGAATCTGATTTTTGGAACATTGTTGAGTGTTAATGGATTCAAAATGGTTTTTGAGTCTTAGAAAATTGTTCTGTCCAAACAAAGTATTCCAATTGGGAAAGCGTATGTAAAAGAGGGAATGTGGAAAATCAATGTAATGGTTGTAAAGTCAAAGAATGCTATCAAGAATACTAGTACCTCTTCTGTTTATTTGCTTAGTCCTCTACTTTATGGCATGGTAGATTAGAACATGTTAATTATGATACATTACGTAGATTAATTAACTTGAATCACATACCTGCATTTAATACAAATTCCAAACATAAGTGTGAAACTTGTGTGGAGGCAAAATTGACTTAATCATCATTCAAAACAGTTGAAAGAAATACTGAACCCTTTGATTTAATTCACAGTAATGTTTGTGATTTAAAATTTGTTCAAACTAGAGGTGGAAATAAATATTTTGTTACTTCCATCAATGATAGTACAAAATATTGTTATGTATATTTACTTAAAAGTAAAGACGAGGCTATAGAGAAATTTGCTCTCTATAAGCAAGAGGTGGAAAATCAATTTAATAGAAAAATTAAGATGATAAGAAGTGACCGTGGTGGTGAATATATAGAACCATTTGGTGAATTTTGTTCACAATATGGACTTATTCATGAGGTCACACCACCTTATTCTCCTTAATCAAATGGAGTGGCAGAATGAAAAAATCGCACTCTAAAAGACACGATGAATGTCATGTTGATGAGTTATGGTTCGCCACAAAACATATGGGGTAAAGCTATTTTGTCGGTTAACTACCTTTTGAATAAGGTCCTCAAGAAGAAATAAGAAAGGATGCCCTATGAGTTGTGGAAAGGTAGAAAACCTTCCTACAAATACTTGAAAGTGTGGGGGTGTTTAGCCAAGGTAGTAGTGCCTTTGCCAAAGAAAATAAAAATAGGTCTAAAAACGGTTAATTGTATTTTTATTAGCTATGCACAAAATAGCAATGCATATCGTTTCCTTGTGTATGAATCCAAAAACCCTGAAGTTCACAAGAATACCATAATGGAATCTAAGAATGCATCGTTCTTTGAACATGTATTTCCTTGCAAATTCAATAGGGATGAACCAAGTTCATTGAAACGAACTTTTGAGACTATTGATGAGAATAGTCAGAACCAAGAACAAGATGATGAAGATGAAGAGGTTCAAGTGGAACCTAGACAAAGCAAAAGAGCAAGAGTAGAGAAATATTTTGGATTAGATTTTCTAACCTACATGCTTGAGGCTAAACCTCAAACTTATAGAGAAGTTGTAAGTTCTATAGAGGGTCCTCTTTGGAAAGAGGCAATAAAGAGTGAAATCGATTCCATCATGCAAAATCACACTTGGAAACTAGTAGATCTCCCTCCTGGATGCAAACCATTAGGATTAAAGTGGATTTTCAAACAGAAAATGAAGTCAGATGGAACGATTGATAAGTATAAGGCCAGACTTGTAATTAAAGGTTACAAACAAGTAGAAGGCCATGACTACTTTGATACATATTCTCCTGTGATGAGAATAAATTCTATAAGAATGATTTTGACAATTGCTGCATTGCAAAATCTGAAGGTCCATCAAATGGATGTGAAAACAGCCTTTCTTAATGGAGATCTTGAAGAAGAAATATACATGGAACAACCTGAGAGTTGTGTAGTTTCAGGATAAGAAAAGAAAGTTTGTAAATTGGTAAAGTCTTTATATGGACTGAAGCAAGTGCCAAAATAGTGGCACAAGAAATTTGATAATGTCATGATGACAAATGTTTTAAAATCAATGAGTGTGACAAGTGTGTTTATGTTAAAACTACAAAAAAGGGTTACATAATTCTCTGTCCGTATGTGGACGATATTCTCATTATAGGTAGTAACGAACGAATGGTAAAAGCTACCAAGGATATGTTGAACTCAAGGTTTGATATGAAGGATATGGAACTGGCTGATGTAATTTTGGGAATGAAGATTACAAGAACGTCCGATGGTCTCATACTAAGTCAATCACACTATGTAGACAAGTTTCTTAACAAATTTAACAAAGATAATTCTGGTGTTTCTAAAACTCCAATTGATATAAGTCAACATCTGTCTAAGAATAAAGGTAAAAGTATTGCTCAAGTAGAGTTTGCACGAGTGATAGGTAGTCTAATGTACTTAATGAGTTGTACAAGATCGGACATAGCCTACACTTTGAGTTGCTTGAGTCATTTCATGAGTAATCCAAGCCATGAACATTGGAAAGCAATTGTCAGAGTACTTAGGTACTTAAGGTATACTCATGATTATGGGCTACACTATACCAGAGATCCAGCTGTTCTTGAAGGTTATACTAATGCAAGTTGGATATTTGATATAAAAGACTCAAAAGCTACTAGTGGATATGTATTCACATTAGCTAGTGCAGCTATTTCATAAAAATCTTTCAAACAAACTGTAATAACTAGATCCATGATGGAATTTGAGTTTATAACCTTGGATAAATGTGGTGAAGGCTACATAATTTCTTGGAGGACATTTCTAAATGGAAAAAACCTATGCCACCAATATGTATATATTGTGATAATCAATCTACAATTGGTAGAGTACAAAATGTAAGTCAAGACATATACATCGTCGATATAATACCGTTAGACAACTTATCTCAACAAGGGGTTATCACTATTGACTACGTGAGGTCAAATAATAACATTGCGGATTCGCTAACCAATTGGTTAAATAGAGATTAAGTTGAAAAGACATCGAAAGGAATGAGACTTAAGCCCAAGAATTAATAAGGTCGATATAAAGGAAAACCCAACCTAGTTGACTGGAGATCCCAAGATCTAGGTTCAATGAGACAACCTAATTATAGATTGTCTCATTATAGAGACCAAGTAGGATCACTATGGGGTTCAACCCTACCCATTCCTATGATAGAACAGTGATGCCCATAAAAAAAGGTTAAGCTATGAGCTTTTAATGATCCTTATGTGTTGGAAATCTGAGCAGAGCAATGCAGGTTATTCTTAGATAAGAGATCACCTATGTGAGAGAGAAGTGGGGCCGCTTCGAAGGAGAATTGTGAGGGCTTAATTCTCTAAAAACTCCCGCAGAACTAGGTAGATGTTTATGGTCAAAAAAAAAATGAATATAACCATGAGAACTAAAATTGTGCCAAAAAGATATCTGTGTGAGATATATCATCATTTACATAAACGACAGAGTAGTTCAAGGACATCGCATTTACTGAACAGCCAGTAAAGTAAATATATTCTCACAAGGGAAGGTTCAAAGGTTAACGCCTACCTATCCTATGCAGGTATCAACTGTAGAACTCTATCACTAAGTTGTGTCGAGCCATGTCATTTTTTTGACATCAATTAATTTCATTCATATGAGGGATTATTGAAAAAAAATGGTTGTAGAACCATTATAAATGCCATTTTGGGATGAATGAGAAATTGATTGATGATACTTAATTCTTTAAATTTTGAAAGGTGTATTATCGACACTTAACTTTTGAAATTTTGAATGGAATTTTAAACGTCTCATAGCTTATTGATTTGGATTAATGACCCATTAATTCTAAGCCTGTTAACCTCCCTCTATGATGCCTATATAAGGAGGCTTTCTCTTCTTTGTTAAACACCCAAAAGAAAAAGAAAATTACACAAGAACACAATCACAAGTTTTGAGTTTTATTTGTTGTCTATTTTCTTGAGTATTTTCTGGTGATAGAGTGAAGGCATCGTTCAAGTTCACCAGAGTCGACGTGGTGGTGCCCTTGTTTGATTCGATAGTCGTTGTATCCTGAGAAGCAGTTGCTCATGTTTCTTCAAGCACTGTTGACGTAGAGAAAAAAAATCTGGAAAGCATGGTTTCATATGCCTCGATTTTCAATTTTTACTTCATACTATTTTCTTTATTGTAATCATATTTCTTATTTTTTTTTAAATTTTTTAATAATAATATTTGTTCTTCTCAATATATCTAACAGCTGGATGAGTCAACGATTCTATGGACATACGATGCTGTCGGTTTCGCCCTTAGCTGCGGTTTGATGTGATTTCTTTTGATATGTAATAACAATTGCGAGCTGGGACCGCAATAGCTAGCGGTCACTCAAACATGAACCAAGGAATAACAATCTTGCCCTTGGTGAAACTAACGCTGCTATCATACTTACAGGCAACAAAAAGAACCGCTCCATTTTGGTGGTTATATAAAAAGATTAATAGTAATTACTTCCACATGGTAGAGCTTTTGCTTCTTTTGATAAACTAAGAAAGTACTTTAATAACCAGATATAATTAAAAAAATCACTGCATAATATTTTCAATGTTTAAAAGCAATTATTATAAAATACCCTTATTTATAAATTTATTTTTTTTATATTTTAATCTAAATATAAATAAGTAATAATTTTTATATCTTGTAAAAATATAATAACTTTTGTAATATCATTATATAATAATGTTAATATGATATAACAAATATATTTTATTATAATAATATATCAACATGATGTGAATATAATATAATAATTATATTATATTATATTATATTATACTATATTAATACTATAATATTACTATGTTAGAATACTAAATGTGATTATTTTTAAAATTTAATACAAATAGGTACCATTTGCCTACAAGCTTCAATTTAGAGCTATAATTTTTATTTTTTTCTGACTTTTTAATGAGTTATTTTTTAATTTCTATTAAATAGCTCAAAATTATAAAGAGTGCTTTCTTTTAAGTCCACCAAAAACAATATCAAACAAGTATGACACCTATATGTAAAACAACATATGTGCAATGTAAAGGTGCCTTAAAATACTATATCTATCGGTCACTGTTTCAATCCATTAAAATGTCCAATAAGTTATCACGACACCCGGACGTATACCTTTCATTCCACTCATTATTTCTGCTAGAATCTTTGTCATATAATAATAATTATTATTATTAAAAAATAATACCCCTTCATGCAACCCAACAATCGATGGCTTTCTTTTATCATCACTATTTGTCGCCCATGCGAAAAAATTCCCGCGGCGGACTCGCTGTGCGCTTCGAAAGAGAGTTGCGTTTTAGAGGGATTCAATCCTCTTTTCTTTATTAAAAAAATCATTTTAATAATTTAAATTATTAAAATATATATATATATAAACTAAGAATTCATTTGGCACCATATTAGAATCAAAATTAAAATCAAAATAAAATTTTATTGATATCAAAATTAAAAACATCGTTTCTTCTACTTATTTGATTTACACAAAAATTAGAATTGAAATTAAACTAAATCTTATTGTTGTTGTTTAATTTATTCAAATGAATTAAAACCAATCTGAATTTTCAATTTTTTTGTTACAATTCAAAAGCTTTAAAATTTAATTATTTATAAATCTTTATATATATATATATATATACACACATTCTTAATTTAATATTTATTTTAAAAATAAATAAAAAAAAATTATAATAAACTATAATATAATAACATCTTTAGATCTAAAAATCCTCAAATGCTAAAGAACAGGTAAAGGAAATAGCTCCGACGTGGAAATAGCTTCGGTTTCTATGTTAAGGATTAATTTTTTTTTAATTTATCATTATAATATATGCTTAGTAAGAAAAATTGTTCGTTATAAAAAAATTATGATGAATCAGAACCTTGAATGATGATGATAATAATTTTGATTAAAAATTTGAATTATAAATCTTTGTTAAAACATGATTTAGATTGGTGATGAAAATGAAACCGAATTCTAAACAGCCGAATGGAAATTGATGGCTTCAATCCCCATCTCAGAAAACCATTTCTGGTAACGAGAAAGTGGGCAGGCAGCCGAATCATTTTCGCGACCTAGGCGACCCTAAATGCATAATCTAAAAGTCTCGCGCATTGTGCGTCACGCCCGAACTTACGTTAAACCAGATCGCAAAGTCCGAAACGATTTTTATTTTTTTTGGTCAACATCTTTCTCTTCTTCTCTCCCTGGGAAAGAAATGGTGGACTTTTCGAGCTACCCTCTTCTCTTCTCTCCTTCTCTTCGCGCGCCCAATGCACCTCGTCAAGTCCATCAACTACCTCGCCCCGATGCTCGCCTCCGCCGCCCTCCTCATCCTCCTCCTCACTGGCTTCCTCGAATTCCCCTCCCTCTCCTCCCCCATCCTCTTCTCCGCCCCCCATTCCGTCGGCTCCCGCCCCAACGACTCCTTCACCGATCTGGCCGCCGCCTTCGCCCGGTGGGACTCCGAGGTCGGGTGCGCGCGGTTCAGGGAGAGGTACAAAGGTTGGACAGCCAACTCCTCGGCAATACAGGAGGTCGGCGATACGGATTGCTCGGCGCTGGAGATGGATCATGTCAGCGTGCTGGTGAAGGGGTGGACTTGGATTCCGGATGTTATGGATAATTTGTACTCGTGCCGGTGTGGGATGACTTGCCTGTGGACTAAGTCACAAGCTCTTGCTGACAAACCCGACGCCTTGTTGTTCGAGTATGCGACGCCTCCACGTACGGTAATTCATGCTCAGAAAATCAAGCTTTTCTTAGTTTATTTGTTGAATTTGAACCCCTTTTGGTTGTTGTATCTCTAATCTATGGAAAAGGTTTTAGATTTTTAGGCATGTGGCTTCAGTCTTGGATGATTTTTTGGGTGTTTTTTAACTTCAGTTTTGGATACTGAAACCTTAGAACTTGTAACTTAATATATTTAGTGTTTTTGAAGCCAATTCACTAGAAAAATGCCAGTTTCATGTGTGACTCTTGATGTGCTCCCAATATTTGGTTCTTAATCTGGGAATAATTTGTGATTTCCTTGTTTCTTGTTTGGATTTGATATTAGCATAGATGCTTCTTGCTTAATGTGATCTTTAGATGCTTAGAATTGGCTCGCAAAGTACTTTGGACCCACTGAGCAGTTGCAATTCATACAAAACATTTAAATATAGATTGATTAGAATGAATACATGCAACAAACAGAAAAGAGGACCTTCAACTAGTCGGATTGAATCCTGTCCATCTGTACCACATTTTTTTAAGCATTGTTGCTCTCCAGCAGTTGCAACAAGTGTCCACATGTAATAACGGCATACGCAGTTGCGTACACATATGTTGAAAGTACCTCATTCTTGTAATCAAGATCAGCTGTAATTATCTTATTCTGACAAATAGGCAACTCTTGAACATTTCAAGTGAACTTAATTTGCTTTCATAAGCCAAAACAAGGATGCATATATTGGTGATGAGCGTATGACAATCACATATACTAAACAATACTTATTGTTATAATGTGCAGGCTTCTTCAAGAGGGCTTTTACAGTAAACAATACATGACTAAGGACCATATCAAATGAGAATGAAGAAAATGAATAGGAAGACTATCAATCATGCTAGTTTAGATCAAGGTTTGTTGCATCAGTATTATGCACAATACCACTAATTTACTAGTATATTACAAGTCAGTACACCCCTATGCCAACATATCATAAAGTGCTAGAAGTGAGATGGTGGTTATTATCATTTATTGATCTAGTGTAATGAGCCTTTGTGCCATATCAGTACCCTATCAGTATATAGTATGATATGCTTGGTACTGGATGATATGGCAATGAACCTTAGTTTAAATATATAGAACCTTCTACCTCATGCCAATACTTTGATAAAGGCATGCTGGCAGGCCCACCCTCTCTAGCTTAGTTTTTTTTTTATCTTTGACAGCAGCAACAACAAAACTTTAATCTCAAACTAGTTAGGATCAGCTATATAATTCTTTTTCTCCATTTAGCTCTGTTCTAAGTCATATTTTTTGTAAGATGCAAAAATTCTAAATCTTTCTTTATTAGTTCCTTCCATGTGATTTTCAGTCTACTTCTATCTTTTTTTTTCTCTTTATGTATCAAGTCACTCTTTCACATAGATGCATTTTTAGGTTTATATTGTATATGTCCAAACCATCTAAGTTGTCCTTTCCTTAATTTATCCTTGATTGGAGTTACCTTTGCCTTGTTACAAATGATATCATTTCTGATTCTATTTTTTATTATATTACCATGCATTCATTTTAACATTCTTATTTCCGCCACATTCATCTTTTGTATGTGTATTTTTCTAACTGCCCAACATTCCATACCATAAAGCATAAATTTTTTCTTCAACTTGGTAGGTACTTTACAATTACATCATATTTCAATTGTAATTCTTTATTTTATCTAGCCTGCTTTAATCCTATATACAACATTATCCTAATCTTCCCTTTCTTATGAATAATCGATCCTAAATACCGAAAATGATTATTTTGGTAACTTCATGGTCCTTAATTTATATTTTATAGTCATCCTCATTTTTAATTGTACTAAAATTGTATTCCATGTATTTTGTCTTTGTTCTACTTAACCTAAAACATTTAGATTTTAATACAATTTGTCATAGTTCTAACTTACGATTAACTTCAGCCTTAGTTTCATTTACTAGTGCTATATCATTTGCAAATAACATGAACCATGTAATATCATTCTGAATATGTATAGTAAGCTCATTTATAATTAAAGTAAAAAGATTGAAATAAAAGCAAATTCCGGATGTAAGCTTATTGTAATCGAAATTCGCTAGTATTACCATCAATAGTTCTTACACTAGTAATTGCCCCATCATACATATTTGTTATTATTTTAATATATCTAACAGGTAGTCTATTCTTTTCTAATACCTGCCATAAGATTTTTTTAGGAACCCTATCATATGCTTTCTCTAAATCAATAAAAACCATGTCGAGATCTTATTTTTTTGCTTTATTGATTTCCATTAACCTCCTAAAAAGAAAAATAACTTCTATGGTCAATCTTTCTGACATAAAATCAAATTGATTCTCTAATATATTTGTAGTACATCTCAACTTATGTTCGATTATTCTTTTCTAAAGTTTCATAGTATGAGTCATTAGTTTGATACCACGATAATTAGAGTAATTTTAAATATCTTCTTTATTCTTATAAATTGGTACTATAATGCTCTTCCTTCATTTATTAGGTATCTTTTTAGTTTTTAAAATCCTATTAAATAAATTTGTCACTCACTTTACTTCAGTATCATCTAAACATTTCAAAATTTTTATAGGAATCTTATTAGGTCCCACAGCTTTTTCTATTTTTATTTTTTTTATAGCCTTATTTACTTCAAATATCCTAATTTTACGAGTATATAACATAACTTTATCCTCAATAGAACTAATAGGGCATCCTAATTATATACATGATTTTCATTCAATAATTTATTAAAATAGCTTTTTCATCTTTTTTTTGATCTCTTTCTTTTTGACCAAAACTTTTTAATCACCATTTTTAATGCATTTAATCGAAAACATATCTCTAGTTTTTTTTATTTTTTACTTTTACAATTCTATTAAAATAATTTATTAAAATAGTTTTTCTGATCTTTGACAGCATATTCCTGAAATTCAGATTGTTTACGGCTTTCTGCCGCATATCCCTGGAGCGCAGATTGTTTATGATGTTTACTGACTTCTTTTGGGCTTTACACCTTTGATAATGGAGCACGACATGTTAGGCTTGTACAGATCTCATGCCATAAGGCTTGTACAGAGCTCATGCCATTTACTTGATTTCAAATGCATGCTTGTTTGCTCGAGTGATCCTTTGTAGAGTTGTTGGTATCATCTATGTGGTCCATAGGACTTGTGCCAGATGCTTCAAGTCACTGTCTGAATTCTCATGGTACACAATTTTGTGTTTTACTCTCTCTCTCAATCATCATAAGCAGCAGGTTTGAATTTCCTTTGGTCCTTGATCACCTCCTGGTCCTAATGCCTGCCTTTCTGAACCAAGTTAAATTTCATTTCAGATGGGCAATATCACCATAGAAGTTTTGCGATTGATACTTGCATTTGAATCCTGTAGCACATTTGCATCTGGTGGGAGTCCATATGCCCACAATGCATCCTTAACCCAAACTATTGGAGAACATGGTGTGCAATTACCATTAAGATCAACAAAATGAGGAAACATATCCATTTTCAGTATTGCCAATAGGTTGGTGCTAAAAATGCTTTCAAATTTGTCTACTTAGACAAAATATCTTTTATTTTGGCATTATGATGTTAGCTTTTCTTTTTTCTGAATTTTAAGTAATTTGTAAAAGCTCTATTATAAAAATCAAAGAAATGTGCATGCTTATCTAAATGTTTTCCATGAAGATAAGATTCTTCTAAAGTGACTAAAACCTGATTTAGTGATTTTTTTTTGTTCCTGTCTAATATATAATTTAAATAAACTCTATCACCTATACAACAATGTTCCCTTGTCTGCATAGTCTAATATATCTGCTACTCACTAGTCATAGACCAATGAACAATGTGCAATATGTGCTTTATATTGCTAACTCTGTTTGCAAATTTAAGTTAGCATAAAGAAACTCTTTTTTCTGTTAAGTTTTATAACAATTTCGGATATAAGTTTAATAGGAAGTTTATATGCTAAGATATAGGGCAGAAACATAAATTGAGGCATGCCTCTTTAATTTCTTTGACATGTTCTCTTTTACAAATCTGCTTATTTTGTTTACCCTCCTACACATTCTGTCTGCTTCTCTGATGGTGATGAGGCAAAATGCATGCATCTAGATAAAAGTAGACCTTGAGCTCTAGGGTCAGTTAGGTAGGTAACCTACGCTAACCTAACCTGGACCAAGCTTTAAAGAGTACTGGAAAGGAACTCTCTCCTTAATCTGTCGGTTGGCTGGTCAGATTATTAAACAAAAGACTCACCTGGGCTCTCATCGAGAGCAGCACACAATTCTCCTCCACTACTGGTACCATTGCCCTGTCATTCTTCCTGTCTTCTTGTGGTCCTGCTGGATGACTTAATTTTAAATTGTATATTCCTTTTTTCTACTACAACAGCTTGTCTAAAGGAGTTGAGGAGAAATCTTAATCTCTTTCTTTCTATTCTAAGCCCATTAACATGTAGAATCATAAAGATTACCATAATCTTTTACAACAAATATCTAGGTGCTATAAAGCCATACATCTCGTGTTGTTGAGTTTGAATGTTGAATTTGAACTTTGCAGTGACAACTTTTTCTTCCTTTCATGTTTTTGAAACCATCCAACATAATATTAAAATAAAGGAGAAAAAGTATTCTACTAAGAGTTTATATGCCTACCAAGCTTATAAAGATTCATGATGCTACTAATGAAGAAAAACACAAACCTGAAGAAATGGAAGATGCCATGCTTAACAAAGGGCAGGAACTAGAGTTGAGAAAGTTCAAAGCCTACAGCTGTCACACAAGGAGGTATACCTTTCACTCATTGAGGGAAAAATAGCAAATTTGATGACATAATAATCCCTACCTTAGGATGTATGGTTTAGCCACCTAAAAGTTCTTTCCTGAATGGTTTCACTAGCACATACTTTCCCAACCCTCCCGTTTCAAGCTAGATGCTCTAACTTCAAACAATTTTCTTAACAAAAATGTTACCTTTGATCATTACACATACTTATGGACGTCCACCTTCTTCATTGAAGGTATTATAACCAAAATTCAAGATCATTGATAAAGGATTTTCTTTCACCTTTCTTGGCATCCACTTGATCTTTGGTTTCTCAAATACAGCCTCAGAGCTTCACTGTTCATTGCCAAGATCGATTTTGTTCTATACATATATGAAGCTTTGCGAGTTTTCCTTCTATTCAGATTTCAACAATCTCCAAATGTTACAGATCAAATTTGCATGAATAATTAATAATTATTTCATCTCAATCATAAAAGTAGTTCACTCCAAACAAGTTATGCACAAGAGTTGCAATGCAGACATTCCCACATATTTCTATAACAAGGATTTACAAAATGCAAAATATGTCCATTGGTGACACATAATTTAAGATAATGAAAGCATTACTCTTCTTAAATGCCCTGGGGGATTCCATCGTTGGGAACTGTGAACTGATGCATGTAAAGGATAGAAATCACTCAAAGGGTCTAATAAATATGTTTCAGTAATGATTTTTCCTTCAGAAGTGTATGCTGCTCAATAGAACATAGTCATGCAACACAACTTATTGATGACATTAGTTCCTGTCTGGATGCTTGTTCTGATGAAGATAGGTTTATTCAGGTTCATCTAGCCTGATGATGATGGGTAGTATTGTTATCGGTATATGATTTTAAATTTGCTAATGTTCTAAATTTTGCAAAGGTTCTGCTTGAAGGCCAGGCAGAGTGCAATTTTATTTCAAAATTTAGTTGTCTGGATTCAAACGGATGTCATATAAAACAAGTCTTGGATCATTTTTCAGACAATTTCACAGGGGAATTCATGACTTCAGCTGCAATAGTTCTCTATGTTCTCTTTGTTCTAGTATTATGCTTTTCTCTGTGATAGTATTGCTTACTATATTTCAACCTTATAGTAGACTGTGGCCTATTGATTTAATTTCTGTTTTCCAGAGGCAAAAAGGTGATCCACTTCGTGTTTCTATGGATCTTGAGGCCAGTAGAAACCCATCAGGCTTTGAAGAAATATTTATCAGTTATCATGCCAAAGATGACGTTCAATCAACATATGCTGGTACACTCTTTCATAAAAGCCGGAATTATCATGTGTCTTCTGAAAAGAGAAACGTAAGCCATCTCTTTAGATTTTCAGAAAAAGCATGTTTCCCTGTTCTTCTGGATCTTCTTTGACTCTTTTTTTGAAGTCTTATGTAGCCAAATATTGATTTTTCATAAGCTATTTTTCTTGTCGGTGCATTTCTAAATCATCAAATTTGCCACCACATTTCATGACAAATCCTATTTTAGTTACTATCTTCAACTTCTTTATTTACAGTACGGCTATAATTTTGTTCATCATAACTTATTTAACTCAAAAATGTTAGTTGTAATTGTCAGATGCTGCATTCACCCTGAAAATTCATTAGGTACTAATAGTATCTTTCACTTCCTTTTTCTTTCAGGACATCCTTGTTTACTGGTCTTCTTCAAATTGCATTCCTCAGCGCAACCAACTTGCTAGAAATTTCTTCTCCCTCATTTCCCATCATTCCTTCGGCAAGTGCTTGAATAATGTTGGGGGTCCTGACATGGCTCTCTCTTTATATCCTGAGTGTTCGATTGGTGACAATTCAGCCTCTCATTGGTGGGACCATCTACACTGTGCTATGTCTCATTACAAGTTTGTCCTCGCCATTGAGAACACCATGACTGAGAGCTATGTGACAGAGAAACTCTTTTATGCTCTTGATGCTGGTGCAGTGCCCATCTACTTCGGTGCACCCAATGTGTGGGATTTTGTCCCTCCAAATTCTATAATAGATGGATCCAAGTTCAGATCTCTCAAGGAATTAGCTTTACATGTGAAGGCACTTGCAGACAACCCTGTGGCCTATGCAGAGTACCATGCTTGGAGGAGGTGTGGTGTGATGGGCAACTATGGAAAGACTCGCGCGGCCAGCCTCGACACGTTGCCATGCCGGCTTTGTGAGACTATTAGTAGGAAAGGTGGGAGGAATGCCAGAGCATTGTGAGATTGCTGAATGGTTGAGGCTTGCATGCCTTGTATTTACCCAGGCTTTGCTTACATCACATGTTTATACAGATAAAATTTTCTCATCTGACATTATATGAACTGACTTCTGTAACCACTACTCTCCAGAAATGTAATATGACTACATCTGCATTCAATGACATGTTATTGAAATATTCAAGAGCAGCATTTTTTTTACCAAGATTTGCAACATGTAATTAAATCATCTGACTAGTTTATGCAATAATGCTGCAATTCACAAATTGCATCCACAGCACTGGCAAAAGAATATGCTATGTTGTTGAAAAGCTTGTCAAATTAAATTAATTTGTTTAATAATTTGTTGACTTTCTATTAGCGACTTATAACTGTGGAATATTGTGCGACTTGAGAGCTGCTCAGAGTAGTCCGGAAGCTGATAAGCAGAGTCTAGCTTACTGGAGGGGGCATTCTTCTTCTTCTTCTTCTTCTTTATTTTTATTTTTATTTTTATTTTTTATAGGTAGGATGAAAGAGGCATGAAATCCAAAAACAAAGAGAAAATTAGCCTTCATCAAAGATGATAGGAGAAAATTGGTTTCTAATTCTGTATCAACATTCATTCTCGAAGAACTTTCATTTGATTATTTCATTAATCATAGGTTCTGCGCGTACTCATAATCATCAGATAGTAAATTTCTTACCAAATTGGGTAAGAAACGGTGAAGTCGGCGTGAAGAAGAAGAAGAAAAAAAAAAAAAAAAGACTCCGAGTCTAGCATGATCATAGCGACTTTTTCTCAGCGTGAAGTCGGCAACCAAAAAGGTATCGTGGGAATGAGGAAAATAAAAAACAAGAAACGGTGAAGAAACTTTAAAATATTGACCATTAAGTCGGGAAGAAAAGCTTTGTTGCAATGGTTTCGTGCAGGGAAACACGAGGAAAATGCTCAATGAAAACAAAAGGCTAGCTGTTTCATACGAGAAGTACAGGAAAAGTTGGTAACGGATGGGTGGCGTCATCAGTTTAGTCAACCAAATTTGGTTAAAATCCCGCCTATAACGGTCGAAAGATTTAAATTTTGGCCACATCCAAGTTGTCGTGACAACTAGGATAAACCAAATCGGCTAGAGGTTAGAATTTTATCCATTTAATATGACACAGAAGTAACAAAATAAGGTTGGATTTTAAATACAGTTCTCAATAAAAGATATGGTTGGATTAATCGTCCCCTAATCAATGGCTTGATCCAGCCTAAATATTGTTGGATTAATTCCTACATATAATTTTGGTATACTGATCGCCATGGAATTCAATGTTTCCACAAACAAGGAGTCAGTCTATGGATAATCTAGATATCCAGAGCAATCAATATTTGCATCATTAGTTCAGTAATTTTTATATTATCAGATTTTTCTTTGACATGCTGCTTTCCCCCCAGAAAAAAATATAATTTCTATCCTTTGTTTCTATCAAATTGGCTATTTACTTGAGTCATCTGTCCGTTGTGTCCTTGTAACTGATCTGCTCCTCAGAACTTTACCAAGACCTTGCAGACCACTTGAACAATGATCATGTGTAACCATGTGTAATAATCTTTATTTCTCTTGAATTTTCAATAGTTAAAAAAATATTCATCATTTCTTAGGACCTCATCCTTGAGCTACCGTCTTGATAGTATAGTATACTCATTGAAATGAAGATGTATAGTATACTTATCTGATGTCCAGACATGATTTCAATGCACTAAGAATATCAAACGCGAAGGAAGATGACATAAACAACACAAGGCAAAGTAAACGGAGGCTCCCTTACTGTAAAAGTTGAGAGCGTATTGTATGCTTTTGTCTCAGAATGTCACATATGATTAGAATTATGACAAAAAACAGACTACTTGAGAGATTTCAGACTTGTTCTCTTTTCTGTTAAAGGACTGTCATAGAAGACTATTCATCTTCTTCTCTATGAAACTTCCAAATTGCAGCCATCAGTCCCTGAGAGGGAGAGGATGAAGACCTGGGCTTTGCATTCCTCTGCACCTGCATAATTCACCACAAACACTTTAAGAGAGAAGAACTAATGTGAGTTAAATGTTACTTAATGTTCCAAAAACTAGTAGATGATAAAATTGTGGCATTGGTGTCCATCCACTAGCTTTTACTCTATCATTTTTTTTTTTTTTTTTTTGAGGAAAAATCCGCCCGTCCACCAGTTTCATTTTACTGAGCGTAAACGTAACTGTTCCTTTGATTCTGTTTTACAGAATCAGGAGAAAGAAATACATATTTCCTAATTTTTTTCAAGGCATATATTAAAATTGTTGTCATCACTAGGCTAGATTGGTAAGTTCATTTTACCTTTTTGCCTGGTGTAACCTTCCCTGTCTTCACACTTTTAGAGCTTTCTGGCCTGTTCTGCAGATACTCCTTTAGTTGGTTATCATCCATGGCTTCTATCATCTTTGTCTGCCATTCAAAAGAAAAAATCTCAACTGATAACATGATATAAAAATATTTTTCAGGAAACAAATGATATTCAAATGTAGGACGAAGAGAAATCTCTTGTATTAGTTTTAGGAGTTTCATTTTTTGTGACAAAAACTTTGATGACAGTAATAATAATGGAGAAATGGACATGTGGAGGATGACTCATTAGTCAGATGTTAATTGTGGAGAGGTCTTTCATGAATAAGAGCCTGTAAAGTGTAATAATTTCATAGGCATTCCTGAGTTCCTTAAAAGCCACTTTTATCATCAATTAGTCAGAAACTTCATAGCAGCTTTAAAAAGTAGCGGACGAAAGTGATCTCTCAAAAAAAAAAAGAAAGAAAAAAAGGAAGAAGCTTGAATGTCTTTTATAATTCCCTCTGTATCAAAGTTTGTGCTCTGAACACTTTTTCACCAAGGTTCTTCGCCACAGGTGGCATGAAAGAAAAGGCAGTGTTTACGTCAACTGCTCTTGCTGGCACTATTTCATTGAAATGCATGCATAACAAATACCTTTGATAATAAATAGTGGAAGACCAAAAGATTTTATTTTTTATACAATATATTGTTAGTCATTGTTTGGAAATAGTGCATGCTTTTAGAATTAGAAGAATAAAATATGGTAACCATGCTAAACTTATCTCTTTTTCTTCTATTTTCATGCTTGACAGCATGATTAAAGAGGGACAAAGAAGAATAAAAAGTATATAAGTTGCCAAAATCTTCTATCAAATAATTGCCATACTTGTTCACATATAAAAATATTCTAAAGACGAGTTCTTATGTGTGAGAGAGAGCATTAATTGCTGCAGATTTACCCATGAGGTAAGCTCCTCTACTTCTCTTTCCGTGCCGTCTTCTTCCCTGTCAAGTAGCTCCTTCTTCTGCTGCCATGAAAGGACCTCCACCTCGGAGGCTTTCTTCTTCTTCTTCTTCGATTCACTCCCGGACGACATGAGGGAGGAGGAGGTAATGGTGAATGTAGAATGGCAGCCAGGGTTGGATTGTGATAATATATAATGGAGGGATGTCAATTGTAACGGTAGTATGTGAGATTTTAACGCATAATTAGATGGCAAACAGAATTCAGACTATGTTCGCAATGATTTCATTTCAACAGTTTGGGATCTCAAAGAACATGTGACCACTTGACAGCCGGCAATGTAGATGTCGGTCAAATCAGTTGTTGGCGTAGGGCAGGTGAGTCACGGTCATTTGACCAACTCTTGTGGGAATCCTACGAATGAACCGTTTTTAGACTATTTTATATACATCCTTGCTTTCTAAACTTCTCTGGATGGTTGGCCAAGTTATATGAGACATTTTCGACGCAAAATGGGAAGGGAATGCAGAAATGAAATAGAAGGAATGGTTAAGAGATTATCAGTTACTCAAATCTCATATATATATATATATATATCACCATTCCGATATTTTTGAGATATCAAACTTATGATATGGATTCAAGATTTCTGAAAAATTTAAGATTGAGAAAGCAATGACCTTTAAGTACTCTCTTCCTCGGCAACTTTTAAACTTACTTAAGGCACGGGGGAGCTAAGGCGCAAAGAATATGCCAAGTCCGCGGCAAAGGTTATTTATGAGCATTGCCAGCCTAGCTCGTGACTCATGTTTATTCTCAAGAGAAAAAAAATAAAGTGAACAAAAGTTAGTTCAGAATTAAAGTAGGTGATTCTGGTCACCTGTGGTCAAGGTTGCTTTTCCCTTATCCATAGAAAGAAGAAGAGTACTTGTTAAGAATTAATGGGTATCATGCTATCAGCATGATATTTGTTTACTTAGATTCTTTTCATGTGAGATTTTAATAATTGTAGTTTCTAACCATTCCTATGTCATTATTTCTAACTATTCCTATGTCATTAAGTGCCGGTGAATATTTGTTTTTATGGTTTATTCACCTATGGTATCCCTTGGTGCATGTCATATGGTCGCATATCGCTCACCCCCTTTTTTTTTTTTTTTTTTTTTTTTCTCATGTCATTTTTACTTGATCATTAGAAATGTGAATATAGACATTTCTACTTAGAATAGTCCTAAATTGGTGTAAGGAAGAGGTTTTAGGTTTCGTGCACTCCCACGTCAACCACACTGCAAATATCAATGCTCCAACTTTCCCTGCTGAGTCTTGTCACACTACTTGCATGATTCACAGCAAGTTGTACACTTTGAAAATTTGAACGTGAACATCACTTGAAGAAACAAAGTTGTTAACTAGCTCTATTGCGTAATTGAAGCATATTTGATTGCAATCACATTCCATTTTTCATTGATATCCTTGTTCCAATTAAACCCATATGACCTCTTCAAAGCAGCTCTATTGCTTGGTAGGCAAACTTTTGGTTAACGTGCAATTGTTCATACGTACTAGAGAGATTCACAACAAGGGTGTCGTGGACAGCTTGATCGTGCCTGAGAGATCCCTCGAATGCATGAGACAATCGCCACCACATCGCTCGGATCCCTCTCGGTCCGCGCATCATAGGCCGACACAAAGTCTTGGGCCACCAACAGCTCCAGCGCCAGATTCCTGCCATGAAAGTTTCAAACTCCACCCCTGATCCATCATCATCAACCCTTCCACGTTGGGAAACGCCGCCCTAGCCCCATTAGGGCAGGAGTGGCCTCAAGTTGGCCCTGGGCCATTGGGCCAAGCCATAGATCAGACTTAATTTGGGCTTAAAATTAGAGCCTATAAAAATTAAGCCTCGCTCTAAAAAAAAAATCCAAAGCATTTGTCCTTAGCTCGAATCTAATCCAAATATAATCCTAAAATCTTAAAATATAATGGATCGTTTAAATTTTATACTGTTATTGTGGAAGAATAAGCTTCTATATGATAGCAAATTTAATAGTGATTAGATGCAATAATTTTAAATATTATTTATTTTTGTTTAAATACTTAAAAATTAAAAATTGATTTTTGTCCATTCAATTTTTGGTTCAAATGGATTATGTATCAGCCCGATTGAGTTTTGGGCCGGGCTTGGGTCTAATTTCTGAAAAAAATTTGGATCCAGGCCCCACCGGAAGCTTAACAAAAATTAGGCTGAGCTTGGGCTAGAGCATGGCCCGATCTGGCTCGGCCCACCTCCGACCTTAACCCCATCAACATCCCCAATTTGGTGCCGGATGTAGACTAGTGGGGGCTTGTTGTCACGGATTAAAGCGAGGGCTAGGGCGACGTCGAGCTCGCGGTGCCGCATTCGGATAACGACGACGAGTTATTAGTCATTAGGGCCATCAGCCCGATCTTTGTTACAGCTGCTGATGCGATGGGCCAACCGGCCGACACACCGATGTCTATTTCTCTCTTGTATAGTTATATCTTATACCATTACTAATGAGAATTCCTGTGAGACAAGACGTCCAGCGAACGTTCAATGGACTACCAGGTGAGATCTCGCATGCGTAAACATCAGATCGTCTTCCACCATGTGGCCAAAAAAAAAAACAAAAAAGTTCCTATACCCCTATAGATGCAAATGAAATGTGATGCCTTCAACTTCTTGTTTAAAGTTGGATGGTAGGTATACTAGCACTTGTAAGGTCAAAAACCATAACCAGCTAAAGGTTCGAGCATATCTTTGTTATGGTCACCAGTTACCTTTATATGTATGACAAGGTGCTGTAAAAATGTTCATAGTTACTTATGCCTTACAGACCAAGATAGGGTTAAGGTTTTAAATTATAGCTTAGTGATATAGGCTCTAGCAGATGATATATTGGTCTTCAGATGAACTGAATTAATTTGATTTAAATTGTGTAAATAATGTTTCTTGCTACGATGACATTAAAGTAATTTTTCTCTCAACAAACCTCACCTTCTCCCAAACGAAATTTTTCTCTAGAATGTAATAAACAATTTCTTGTTACAACCTCAATGATGACAGCGGTGGTCTTTGTTGCCTCATGCAACTGTGGGCTGATCATAAGCCGTCTACTAGGTGGACAATCTTTCCCCATTTTTTTTTTGAAGAATTTGAACCTTTCAACATTTGGTTAAAGAATTGAAGCACTTAGGGAACAAATAAAGATATCATTTTCATGTTGCATGAAAGAGTTCTGAGTAAAGTTCTGGCAGCCCTGCGATCTTATGCAAATTAGCAAAGGTGGGGAATACCTTTGACTGAAGTCCACTGTTTAACAAGTTCTTTGCTACATTTCCATGATTATTGAATTTGAAATTAAGTAAGATCAATAAATAAGAAATATGACAGCTTTAGATTTTTGAATAGGTTTTTAAGCAGAAATGAACCATGCGTTGGTGATAGGCATTGCCTGCACGTTATCCAGGGGGCAGTGGATGCAGCATGTGAGTTGGCCTCTGCCACCGTAGCAACGGCAGCCAAGTGGTATTAAAGAGAGAAAGTCAAAGTTTTCATAGTCGTGCTTTATGTTTCATTATTGAATGTGCAAGGCCTTTGCAACCAAAGAATAGTTTCTTTTTTTACAATTTAGGTTCTATTTGGATTTATTATTGAAATGCCTTTAAGTGATTATTTTTCAACACAGCTATCTCAAATTAGTATAGATAGTCAACTCCATCCCATGATCAATTCATTGATCATGTATCCCCAAAATGATGAGAGATGTCATAGGAAGGTTGGAGTAATGAGGGGGATGTTGTAATCCCCGTGAGATAGCTGAAGATCTTACCGCTAGGGTACGAGGTGAGAATGCTGCAATTGCTTCCCGATGCCTTCGAAGCTTAGGTTGCCTCCTCCTCAGCATTTGAGACATTGGCTACGTTGGCTCCGTTTGTCCAAGCCACTGATTGATGCAGCCGGCCCCTTCATTGTTGCTATGGATGCCATGCACCAAGAGCCATTCTGGATGACCTGCGAAGATTAGATAAAAATCTCCCCTATTTTCACTTCTTCTACCAACCTGCCCTCCCTATCTTGTTAAGCGACCACCACCACCACTAAGCCTTGGTAAGGTGCGTTGGACTGGGTCCTGCTTTCATGCAGGCTCATGACCTAATAAAATAATAGGATTAAGTAATTCTTAAAAAAAAAAAATAAAAAAAAAGTGCGAAGAAAAAAGCGATCAAGAGAAGAAAAATAAAAGGTCTTTTATCGCTAACTTATTTCTTTGATTGAAAAGTCATATAATTTTTGATCGAGGTGAATTTTCACAGGATAATTATTTATGAGTGTTTTTTACATCCAATGGTCTGATACTGATTTCGTTTCTCTTAAGTGGTATTTTTTTTGGCCCTAATTTGGTTTTTTTTTTTTTTTTGTTCTATTCTTCTATTAAAATTCATTTATGTTGGATGACCTAATAATTTTTTGATAATCTCTAGCATTGTTGGAGGTTTTTTTTTTCATAACCCCATTATTGATCTGAATAGTGAAACATTTTCTTGGTTTGGCTTTTATGGGTTTTTCTTTCATGTTGAAAGGTTTTCTACGTTAAATCTTAGTATCTCGTGATTATATTTTCATAATTGTATATATTATTTTTTGGTTGTACATACAAATTAAGAAGGGACATTAGGTGCCCCAATAGCGATATTAGAGCTTGGTATGAGCCGAGATGGATGAGAGTACTGAAAGCTGTATGATTAGTTTGAATAGAGAGAACTGGATGATTTAGAAAGTCAAGAAGAAAGATTACTTGTAATGCAGAGATCTTTTGGATTAGTTGAAGGAGAAAAAACCAAGCTAGAAAAGATGAGAGCTGAAGAATGAAAGAAATTAGATCGAAAAGCTATTGGCCACATTCGATAATGGGTGGAGGACAGTATTTTCCATCATGTTGCTAATGAAACATCAGCACAAGCTCTATGAAAGAAATTGAAAGACTTATATGAGAGAAACACTATAGGAAATAAGGCTTTTCTTATAAAAAAGCAATTAAATTTAAAGTACAAGGATAGTGGATCTATTGTGGAGCATCTAAATGAAATTAAAAGCATTGTTAATTAGTTGGCTGGAATAAAAATATCACTAGATGATGAACTTCAAGCTCTTTTATCATTGAGTTCTTTGCCAAATAGTTGAGAGACCTTGATGGTATCTCTCAACAACTCAGCACCAAATGGAATTGTTAGCATGAGTCTAATTACGTCAAGTTTGTTGAACGAAGAAACTAGAAGAAAGTCATTGGGGGCCTCTCATTCTCAAGTGCTTGAGATAGAGAGATGTAGTAGAAGTAAAAGTAAAAAGCCTTAGAATCATGGGAAGTTTAGAGAAAGATTTAAGCCAAGGAAAGATATTAAATGCTACTACTATCACAAAAAGGGTCACATGCAGTGTAATATCCTAAATTTGGAAGTCTTGTAATTTCATTTTAAGCATGTTTTTATTGTTAGTTTAGCCTTCTAGTGTGAATGATTGAGTGAAAATCTTAAGAAAATATGAAAGCTGAAATTTTGGAGGTTAGTTTGAGTTTTCTCCCATGACCCTTCCAAAATGTTGATAAATTCACTTATTTAGGCTTATAATCGAAGTTTTTGTGATGATTTCAATGTTTACTAATTGTTTTTGATCCTTGGGAGAAGTTAGAATGAAGATTTTGGAAGTTGGAATGCATTAGAATGGCTTTTGGAAAGGTTTTATGATGTTGTTAACTCATAAATCAGCTAACTGGGAAAGTTAGTTGATTTCTTGAGTTGTTAGTCGACCAAATTTGAAAGTTAGCTGACTAAGTAGTCAGTTAACTTTGAATGTTGACTGACTGCTTGATTTTTGGTCAGTTAACAAGGAAAGTTAGCTCCTTGTTAACTGACCAAAAATCAAGCAGTCAGTCAACATTCAAAGTTAACTGATTGACTATTTAGTCAGCTAACTCCCTGAAGCTTACTGTAAAAAGGGTTGGGAGAAATTTTTTTGTCACAGTAGTCGACTACCATGGGAAATTGTTCTGTAAAATGAGCCTGGGAATAATTCTGCTCAAAGTAGTTGACTAAGTAGTCGACTACTTTGGAAAATCTTTTTGTAAAAGTGGTTTGGAAGAAATTTTAGCCACTGTGAAATTGGTTTGAGACCAATTTCACTCTTAATTAAGGACTTCCAAAGGGGTCACTCATCGTTCTCACCCAAGCACACTTAACTGCGGTTTTATATGGATAAAAATCTTCTGTGGAATTGGTTTGAGGCTAATTTCACTCTCATTGCTAGCATCCATGCTGTTTAAGGGGTGGATAACCTATGTTATTCATCTGATAATCGAAATTTGGCCAGGAGCATTAATGAAAATTTGGCCAAGGGCATTAATGAAAATTTGGCCAGGGGCATAAGTAAAATTTGATAAAAAGTTATTTAAGGATTTGATCAAGGGAAAGGTAGGAAAAAAAATTAAAGGGGCAAAAATACTTGGTAAAAAAGAGAGCCATGTAGGCTTTGAAAAGCGTGACTTAAGAGTAGAGAAGGATAAAATAAGAATTTTTAAGAGCATTTAAAGCCACCCATCCTTCCTTAGCCCTTAAGCGGCCGTGTGAAAAGAGAGAAAAAGAGAAAGAAAAGGGGGAGAAAAGAGAGAAAGAGGAGAGGGTTCCGGCCATGGAGAAGAAGAAGAGAAGAAGAAAAAGAAAAGAAGAGAAGAAGAAGAGAAAAAGAGGAAGAAAAGGAAGGGAAGAAGACTTCGTGGTTTAGTCATCTTTGCTAAGGTAAGTCCAACTTCCCTAAGCTAGAGAATGATGTTAAAATCTCATAATTTAGAAGCAAATGAGGTGATAGTATGTGTATATTATGAATTCTTGAGCATGTTAGGGATTGAAGAGTATTATGCTAAGATATTAAGACAGAGTATGTATGCATAGTTTCATGAAACCCTTGGTGCTTGTAACCCTAATAATGTATGTATGATGACTTAGGCCAAGAGATTGGTTCAAGGGAGCCAGAACAGAAGAAATAGCAGCTATAGAAGTGTGCTATCAGCTAAGGTGAGTAAGTTTCTCATCTATTTTTGAGAAATATTTTATGATAGCATGTTGATATTTTGATACAAATCAAAGTATATTTTGCTAAGTATAATATCTCAAGTAGTTAAATATGGGAAATGAGAACCTAGTTATGATGTATCTTATTTTTAAAGCATGTTCTAAAGCAAAGCATGAGTTTAAGAATAAACATGGGTTTTAAAGCATGTTTTAAAGCAAAGCATGAGTTTAAGAATAAGCATGGGCTTACAGCATATTTCTAAAGCAAAGCATGAGTTTCAGAATAAAAAGCATGAGTTTCAGAAAAAGCATAAGTTTCAGCAAAGCATGAGTTACAGAAAAAGCAAGAGTTTCAGCAAAGCATGAGTTAAGAAAAGAAAAAGAAACATGGGCTAGAGCATGTTTTAAAGCAAAGTATAGAGTTTCATAAAAAGTATTGTTTGGATAAAAATATATATTTTAGTAAAGCATGGAATTTACTTTTCAGATTTATGTTTCAAAGTGATGCATGGGCATACATGAATATCAATGTTTTAAAGAAAGTATAGCTGATTGTATATTGGATTGTAAACTTATATTTGAGTATTTTTATAGCATACAACATAAAGAGTATGGAGCCATCTATGGGGCTGATCACCCTATAAACCGTGCCATAACATGAGCATTGCACACACTATTATAGCCGGCACCTCCTTGCGACTTGATCGTACTATGATTCCGAGGACATGGGGAGTATAAGCTAGATCAGCCCAGTGTGGCAAGAATCACAGTTCGGTTAAGAGCTATTACTATATAGCCCGAGGGGGCTTAGAGATATAGGCCCATGGAGGGGGCAAGCAGGAGGCCCAGGGAAAAGGGGCAAGCTCATACCTGGGGTGAACCGCACATGTGAGGGGTGCCATGTGGTGCGGGGATCCTCGGCACTCAGTACACTCACCCACTGAGGATACACTTGTAGAAGGGCGACTGTAGGGGATGTACCTTAGTGTTTGCACACACAGCCCAACATCATGAGATTTTGTAAAAGTGGCATTATCTTATTTGAGTTATATTATTGAAAGCATAAGCTAACTTATGAGTTTTCTTATCTCATTGGAAAATATTTCTGTATCTATTGTAATATGTTGTATCAGTATATTTATTAGTTTTAAAATGTGGTTCTTAGTTTTTTCCATTGTTAAATGGCTATCCAGTCACTGGGATTTAGGTCTCGCCCCTCTACTGTTGAAATTTTTGGATTTCAGATCAGAGATAGCAGGTTGGCTCTTGGATGCCTAATTTTGATACAGGCTGCTAGATATGTATAAATTGGTTGATGATATGGACTTATGTTACTTGAATTGTATATGTATTTGAAATGAATATGGATGGTTGTGTATGACTGTAACCCTATGATGTATTTTGGACTTGGGTGATTATGAGAAATGACTGTCATTGTGTATATGGTCTCTATAGTAGTATAGTGATGAAAGTTATATTGCCTAGAATCATGTATTGAATAATATGAAAATCTTATATTATCTGAGCAGGATGAAATAAATTGTGATGTGATCTTATGAATAGTATGAATGAAATGAATAGGTTAAAGTTTTTAGCAGGTTTAGTATTTTTGTGCATGTAACTTATGGCAATTGGATAGAGATTGCTTGGGCTTTATGGTAATTAGCATAAAGACTAGTAAATCTCTACCCAATTTTCATAAGAAATCATGCTATCGGGAAGGGGCCCGACTTGCAGAGATAGTGCTGCAAATATAAAAGAGTACAAAAGGAAGGAGTTAGTGAAGAAAAAGAGAAGGAAAAAGAGACAAGTGCAGTGACATTTTATAGTGATGTTGGCATCCTACCAACTTCTATTGTATATTACCTTCTAGCAAATGATGCAAAAGCAAATTGGGTATTGATAGTGGAGCATTCTTCAATGCTACTCCTCATATTGATTATTTATCATCTTTCCAATGTGGTAATTTTGGAGTTGTAAAGATGAGGAACAAAGAAGTTTCTAAAATTGAAGAAAAATAAGATATTACGATCAGAACCAATCTTGGGCACAGGATTATTTTTAAAGATGCTAGATATATTCTTGACTTATAGTTTAATTTGATTTTAGTTAGTGTCCTTGATGAAAATGGTTTTGAGAGTTATTTTGGTAATGAAAGATGGAAACTAATTAGAGGTTCACTTATTATTATTAGAGGAAAAAAGTTTTACACTCTCCACAAAACTAGTATATAGGTTTTCAAAGGAGAATTGAATACTCCTTCAAAGAATGTCTCTTCAAATCTATGGCATAGGAGACTTGGATACATGAGCTAGAAGGGCATGGAGATTTTAATAAAGAAGAAACTTCTCTCCAAAGGTATACATATCTCCCATATGATCATTGCTTATTTGACAAGCAACATAGAGTTTCTCTTGTTAAAAATGCTCCTAGAAAAAACACTGAGCCTCTAGATCTTATTTATTCTTATGTTTGCACTATGGAAGTTAAAACAATTGGGGGTAGACTATATTTTGTTACATTCATAGACATGCATCAAGAAAGGTTTGGGGTTACACCATAACTAAAGATGAAGTCTTTGTGAATTTTCAAAAATTTCAAGCCATGGTAGAAAGGGAAACAGGTAGATTTCTAAAGTGCTTGCACATTGATAATGGAGGAAAATACACTTCTAATATATTTAAAGAATATTGTGCTACATGTGAAATTAGACATGAATTGACAGTTTCTCTAACTCCTTAACAAAATGAGATAGCAGAAAGAATAAACCATACTATTATAGAAAGAATAAGGTGTATACTCTCATCAGCAAAGTTGCCTAAACCATTTTCGAGCGAGGCTATGAAAGCTGCTATCTACTTGACTAATTTATCTCTTTCATTTCCTTTGGGAGGTGATATTCTTCAAAGAGTTTGGATTGGTATAAATATTTTTATTCTCATTTATATATTTTTGGTTATAAAGCTTTTATGTATGTGCTTTAAAAGAATAGATCAAAGCTTGATGCCAAGCCATCCCATGCAGTTTCCTTGGTTATGGTGATGAAAAGTTTGGTTATAAGCTATGGGATCCTGAACAAAGAAAATTGTATAGAAGCAGAGATGTTGTTTTCTATGATGAACTGACTATAGAAGATTTTAAAAAAACTGAGAAGAAATAAAGTGCTGCATAGTACATTTCGGACCCTATTCCAATCTCTTTTCCTATGTCCGATGCTAAAGAAGGGAGAAAAAGTCATGAAGACTGTGGTGATGCTACTAGTGATGATGCACTTATTTATGTTGATGCTTGGCAAACTGATCAGTCTACCCAAAAATTTGAGGAAGGAGAAGCTATTGAAACTCACTTAAGAAGATCTAAGAGGAGAAGAATAACTTCAAAGTTGTACAACAAAAATTATATAATGCTTATAGATGCTTGAAAGCCAGAGGACTATTAGGAAGCTCAAGTAGACAAGAATCAGAATATGTAGAGAAAAGCTATGCAAGAAGAGATAAATTCACTGCATAAGAATCACACATATGAGTTAGTAGAACTGCCTAAGGAGAGGAAAGTTTTGAAAAACAAATGGGTCTATAAATTAAAGCAAGAGGGTGGCATAAAGCAGATTAGATACAAGCCTAGATTAGTGGTCAAAGGATTTGAGCAAAAAGAAGAAGTTGATTTTGATGAGATCTTTTCTCCTATGGTAAAAATGCCATCGATCAAAATTGTCCTAGGTCTAGCTACCAGCCTGTACTTAAAAGTGGAATAATTAGATATCAAAATAGCCTTCCTACCTGATGATCTATAGGAAGAGATATATGGAGCATTCCGACGGATTCAAGGTGAGAGGTAAAGAGCACTTGGCTTGCAAGTTAAAAAAGAGCCTATATAGGTTGAAACAGGCTCTAAGATAATGATATAAAAAGTTTGATTTAGTTATGATAGGTTAATGCAACATAAGAATATCTACATATCATTGTGTCTATTTTAGAAAATTTCTTAATAGTGGTTTTATTATTTTACTACTGCATATTGATGATATGCTAATTGTTGGGCAGGATGTTGACTTGATTGATAGATTGAAGAAAGATCTCAATAAATTTTTTGATATGAAAGATTTGGGACCAGCTAATAAAATCTTAGGGATAAGAATTCTACATTACAGGAAAACTAAAAAGTTCTAATTGTTATAAGAAACTTATGTTAAACAAATACTTGAAAGGTTTAACATGAAAGTTGCCAAATCAGTAAGCACACCTCTAGCTAGCCACTTCAAATTGAGTTCTTAGCAGTGACTTTCAAATGAAGAGGAGAAGAAGGAAATGGAAAAGATCCCCTATGCATCTACAATAGGAAGTCTGATTATGCCATGATATGCATGAGGCTAGACATAATACATGCAGTGGGTGTTGTGAGTAGATATCTTGCTAATCTAGAAAAACAGCATTAGAACACAATAAAATGGATATTAAGGTATCTCAAAGGCTCATCAAAGGTATTGTCTTTGCTTTGATGGTTCAAAACCTATTTTAGAAAGCTTCACAGATGCAGATTGGATAGGAGAATTAGATGAAAGAAAGTCTACTTTTTGTTACTTTTCACATATACAGGGGGAGTAATTTCATGATAGTTTAAGTTGCAAAGGTGTGTAGCTTTCTCCACAACTGAAGTAGAATACATTGTAGCTACAGAAGTAGGAAAGGAGATATTGTGGATGAAGAGATTTCTTAGAGAGTTAGGCTTAAAATATCATAACTTTGTAATACACTATGATAGCCAAAGTGCCATAAATCTAAGTAAGAATGCCATGTATCATCATTCCAAAACAAAACATATTGATGTCAAATATCATTGGATCTAATATGTATTAGAGAAGGATTAGATGAGAATTAAGAAGATTCATACATGGAAGAATTCATTAGACATGATGACACTCTTGCCCTAACCATCAGGGTGGCAAGCGAAAAACCTAGCTGGCAATGAAATTTGCTCCTTCCAAGCTCCCAAGCTTAAGGAGGAAAAAGCCTTTTTTGACATCATCCTCCACTCCATGCCCCCTCCCATATGATCTATCAAGTCTTCTTGAGGACTTTTTGCTACACTGCTTCTCAACAGACACTATAATTAGCTAGGCTCGCAAAAGTGGAATTGAAATCCCCAACTTGGAAGTGAGTCGAGTTGCTAATCTTCTCATCAATCTAGAAAAAGTTTGAGCCCCATCTTATCATCATAGATCTTGGGAGGCACTGAGTATGATGATTGCTAAACTTATGTTCTTTTTGAGTGATTGGTATCTTCTCCCCCCCCCCCACCACACCAAAAAAAAAAAAAAAAAAAACTCTCTGATCCTAATTTTCCTCTGCCTCTTGTTGTTTGATTTTCTTTCTTTGAAGATTCCTTGTTTGCCACTCTAAGTTCATGTTGTTTTTGGCCATTGGCACCTTATCTTGCATCTAGTTTTCTCTCTTCTTGTGACAATGTTGGACCTTGATCCCCTTAGGGTCAATCATCTGGCTTAATTGAGATCCAAGTCCAGATATGACCATAATCTTCAGGAATATTCAAGAATTAGAGAATCCTATCAAAAGGACAGTGAGAGATGTCATATGTGCCTCTAGCTATTATGTGGTTGGACTATTAGAGTAAAAATTGATCAACCTTTTTTCTTCGATTCTTAAAACTCTCTCTAATGGAATGATCAACTCTTGGACCACCATGGATGCATGTGGATCTATGAGTGGAATCCTCATTGGCTAGAATGTTTGCAAATTCTCACTCATCAGGAAACAAGTTGGCTAATTCTCAATCACTGTCAACGGGAAGGGCAACTTCCTAAATGTTCATTAGACCATCACTTTTGTATATGGGTTAGTGGACTGACCCCTAAGAATGCTTTTTTGGGTGGAGGTTAAATAGTCAAGAGCATCATTTCCTAATCCTTGGCTAGTTAGTGGGGATTTTAATGATACTTCCAAGCCTTAGGAAAGGAATGGAACTCCTTAAACTCCTAGGATTTCAAAATCTTTCCTTTCTTTCATCATATGTTCAAATCTCATCGATCTTCCCCTAAAAGGCCAAGAGTATAATTAGCGTAATGGATGAGAGTTCCCTACCATGGCCGAGCTTGATTGTTTCCTCTCATCCTTTGAATGGGATGCCATCTATCCCAACTCATGCATTCCAGCTGGCGTTACCTAATGCTTGCTCAAATCTTGACCCTGTCGAGCTTCTTGTTAAAGCTTGTCTTTCAAAGAAAGTTTTTTTCATATTTGAAAGAAGTTGGTTGTGTTGGGAGGGGGATTAAAGAATTCATCCTCAATCCTTGGACTTTAGTAGGCTATCCTTCTGATGCAGTGGCAAATCTTATGCTCAAACTAAGGGCAACCTAAAAGGTGTTGAAAGCCTGGTCCACCAAGGAGAGAACTATGGCTAGAGCACGTAAGGAACTTCCTCCTCTCTCTCATCCAATCTCTAGATCGAAAGGAAGAAAATCTATTACTCATTGAGGCTGAAAGGGAGCAAAGTCTTTAGTGCAAGCAAGAACTCCATGAAATCTTTTTAGAAGAGAAAATCTTCTAGAAATATAAGGCAAAAGTTAAGTGATAACAAGAAGAAAACAACAACATAGTCTACTTCCACATAATTACCAACTTTCATAAGAAGGCTAACTAGATTGACTACATTGATTGGAATGGGGTTACTGGAGCCTAATTATAGTGGGATCAAGTTAGCTATCACAAACTTCTTCAAAGAAAACTTATTGAACCTAAGGATTTAATTATATATGTTCTAATGATAACAAGAAATAGATTGAAGAACTAATAGCATGCTTGAGTTTATGATGATAAATAGGTACAATGGTAGATCCGAACTAAAACTTAAGAAAATTTTCATCCGATACATACTTAATTTGCAAAAAACTCAGGCGGCATACAAGAAGTCCAAGTCAAAGAAGAATAATGGAAGATCAAATATCAATCGACTCAGGAATGTTCAAGAAGAAGGCTTCATCTTATAATGTTTATTTTTCTAAAGACATTCATTGTAAAACTTGGTAACGGAGGAGTTGCACAAAACTTAAGAATTATTACAGATCAATTACATTAGTTTTGGATTTAAAACAATATAAAATTTAACTAAAAATCAAAAATATAGTGTGAGCAGTCAATCAAAGGATGCGTGCCAAAAATAACCATTTTTTACCTTACGATGATCGATCGGCATACCATAGAGCGGTCAACTGGCATACTATAAAGCAGTTGACTGAAGGGCTTCTGATAGGCATAATGGCTAGGTTTTACTCAATCATTAGGACATGGTTTTGGATTCCAACGGATAGTTTTTCAAGTTTTATAGATTTATAGGATTTCGCACTTATTTTAGCAATGGATTAAGTTTTGAAATAAGTAAAAGATTAATAGAAAAGCCTTGTAGAAATATAGTTCTTGAGCTTTAAGTGTATAGCCTTTCTTTCCCAAGTTTAGAGCCTTATTTATAAATCCTCATTCTTAGAAGTGTTTTTATTCTTTCTATTATAAAAGAGAATTGGTAAGGTTTTTCCTTAGCCCATGAAAGAAAAGAGTGGATTCATCCTTAGCCCCAAAAAAGAATTGTAAGAGTTTCTCCTAAGCTCATTAAAAAGAGTAGTGTAAGGATTTCATCCTCATCTAGTTGAAGGAGGATTAGTATAGTGAAAATTTTAAAAAGTCTTGGGTAGTAGATGTAGGCAAGGGATACTGAACCACTCTAAAATCCTTGTGTCTCTTTTATATTCTGACATATTTGTTTATATTCTTGCATATTTATTTTACCTGCAATTGCTCTCATTGTTATTACATTACATACCTTGCCCTTAGTTTGAGTCTAAGATATTTGTCATCTTATATATAGTTTTAAATTGTTGTATTTCTTGTGCTTTAGTTTTTATTAGATTTTATTTTAAGCACATAATTTTTGGATTTTTATAAAACTCATTTCCTCCCATTTCTTGGGTTGCCCTAGGCCTAACAAAACTTTGATTAGATGAAAGAATCATCTTTGGATCTTTCTTGCCTAAGGAAATCAAAGTTGCAAGCTTTAGCTTTGATGCTAATAAAATCCCTGATCCCGATGGGTTCTCTATGTGCTTCTTTCAAGGCTTTAGGGATCTTATCAAAGACGGCATCATCCTTTTATTCAACTAGATATTCCTTTATAACATCAACCGTAACAAACTCAACTATATATGCCATTCTAATTGTAGTCTCCAAAAAGGAGGCAGCAACAAACCCCTATAACTTCTGTCTTATCAGTCTCATCCATAGTTGCATCAAAAATATTTCCAAGGTACTAGCCAAGCACTTGCAACCCTTCATAAATTGGCCTAGCTCAATTGACCTTTATTAAAAGTTGTTCAATTCAAGATAATATCTTCTGCGCTGCGCTGGTGGTTTACTTTTCCAACCACAAAATCTTGAGGAGAGTGATCTTATCTATAAGTTGGGCTTTTCCAAGGCCTTTGATATGATTAATTTAACATATCTGATGAAAGTTTTTTCTAAAAAGGCTTTCCCTTAGAAGTAGCTCCAAGATTATGGTCAATGTTACAGTCAATCTTACTAACTCGATCTGGTGTAAAAGAGGCCTCAAACATTTATTGCCCTTCCTCTTTATCATTGTAGTTGACCCTCTCTACAAAATGATCAACTTGGTAGCCACTACAAGGATATTTGAAGGTTTGGGCAACCATTGGATCTATGGAGGTACCAAGATCCTCCAATACACAAATGATATGCTTATTTTTGCCAAAGAAAAAAAAGGAGTATGTAGTGGTCCTCAAAGTTATCCTTTTTTTGCTTTGAGCTTATCTTTGACCTAACAATTAATTTTCAGAAAAGTTTTGTCTCCTTCATTGGAAGAAGCTCTTCACTTGAAGACCAACATGCTAGATAGATAAATTATCCCCTTGCCCCCTTTGCCTATCTAATACTTGGGATTGCCCTTTGGTGCTAAGAGACTGAGGAAAGTAGACTGGTGTATACTTTTATAGAAGATTGAAGCTCAACTAGCATCTTAGAAAAGAAAACTCCTTCCCTTTGGTGGAAGGCTCATTTTGATCAACTCCATAATATTTGCTCTTCTTGCCTATTTCTTCTCAATTTTCTAAGCCTTTGTTTGGGTCATTGAAAAACTCAATGGCTACTAAAAGCCTTTCCTTTATAGCGGCTTAGCTTCCTCTAAAGTCTCCTCCAACAAGGTCAATTAGAAAATAGTCTACTTGAGCAAGAAATAGGGAAGTCTTGGCATCCTCAATTTAACCTTTTTTAATACCTCTTTATTAGCCCAATAGGCATGGAGGTTTGTATCCTTTGACCCAAGCATCCAGAGATGCCGAGTTCATTATGCTTATCGTGAAAAAATAAAACTCTCATAGTGCTAGAAATCTGAAAGGAATTGTTCAACCTTATGGAAAGATATTGTCAAATTCCTCCTCACCTTCAGGAATGACATGGGCACTGTTTTCTAAAAAGATAGGTGGCTATGTGACCATTTTTCCTTCTCTTTATAGATTGTGGTATTGTGGTAAGTTTTTTTAATTGCCAAAGCAAGACTTGGTCTATCAAACCACCTCCTCGGGCAGCATCACCAACCCAAGATGAGTAGTAACTCCTTGACTCTCTTCTTTCTGAGAAGACTCTTAATTAGAACATAGATGAATTTATGTAGAAGCCTAGTAATAGTGGCTATCTCTTTACCTCCTCTTTCTATCAATTTCTCAATCATGATGGTGTAAAATGTTCCTTCACCAATTCCCAATCGAGTCTCCATGCACCCTTTAAGATCAAATGTTTTATCTGATTCTGTTGGAAAAATAAACTGCATACTCAAGCCTATCTGAGCAACAGAACAAGGAAGATGGACAGCTATACCATCTATAGTGATTGCTTAGAATCTGTTGATCATCTATTTATGTTGTGCCCTTTCTTTTTACTCCATGTGGAGAATGGCATGCTCTAAATTGTAATTGCTTCCCCCTTAGGTATCATTCCACTTGGCTAGTCAGTCCCTCTAAAAGAAAATACAACCAATAGTTATCATTCTTTCTAATACTCTAGCTTAGTGCTATTGGAAAGAAAGGAACTTTAGAATTTTTTTTAATAAAAAATTCTTTACTCAACTAATGACCATTAAAGGGTTGTAAGCTTTTAATGAATGGTTTGCCCTTTGTAATGATCACAAGTTTTGAGAGGACCTACCACCTTGCCACCTAATTCTAGGTTACTACTATGAATGAGATCATACCTTTCATTCATCCAGTTCTTTATTTTCTACTCTTTCATATTTCTTCTCCATCACTGCTGTTTTGGGATTCGATTTAAGTTTTTATCCTGATTGTTTTGACCTTCTAATTCCTACATCCTAATGTATTGATTTTTTTTCTCTACTAATAAATCGGATGGCTCATTTGACCTCCTTATATCAAAAAAATAATAGATGGTACCAAGTTGCAAGAGGTATTTTTAATTGCACTCTCTCCAAAATTTGCATATGAGGGTCATGGACCCCCTTAAAGTTCGCTAGCATGGCTCGTTCAATGCTTACAACAATCTTGACCATCTCAACTTACCATTCATTAAGAAAGCCAAAGCACTTGGTATAAAGTCATGGACAAACACCTCCATAAAAGAACAAAATTAATGAAAACAATCATGTTATCATAGTTTTTCTTGATGAATATTTACAAAGCAACAAATTTAGCACCAATTCTTATAATTATGCATCCAACATATATATCAAATGCATCAAAATGAAAAAACCTTTAAGATACAAATCAATAAACGATGGTAAACACTTAATAAAGTACACCTAAATTTTATCTCTCTTAAAAAAAGGAATTGTTGGAAAGTATTACATATATCTTATAAATTTATTTAAGTACTCAAAATTTATCCGGTGTACAGTAGATGTGAGATTATATATATGCTAACAAGAATTCTCATATATTTTCGGAGAGAGGCTAACCAAGTAGCTGACTTCCGAGTAAATTGGGCTACATCAAGAAGAGAGAGAAAAAAAAAAAAAAAAAAAGGCCTGCTTGATAATATCCTTTCCTTTCTAGCTTGTACATTTTGCTTTAACAAATATCCATGGGTTATCTTTGTGAGCTCTTAGATGTTCTACTTTGTTACTAAAAAATAAAAAATGAAAAACAAAAATAAGGATTCTCATAAGAGCTCAGTCGATGACCAGCATAATTTCTTGCTTTCTATATTCAACCTTTATAGCTTGTGGATCACCCGTATCGGTGACCAGCAGCGCGACTCCAACCTCCAAAGACTGGCTCGAGCAAACGTTCTCCAAAGGAACACTTTGATCTTCGTTAAAAAAAAAAAAAAAGGCCTCACGAATACGCGCTTCAAAGACTAGGTGATCTCGGATATCTCAAGAAGGAGCTATATTTCGTCATCGAGAGACGCCAGCTAATGATTCGAAAGGTCACCGCCGGAAGAAGAAAGGATCCCTAGGTCTCAGATCAAGATCCAGCTAAAATGTGACGAATGATGAGAACTTTTTTTATATACATTCAGCTAAATCAATAAAAAATATCAAACCCCGGACTTGTCTATTTCGAGATAACAATCTCCAAAACAATCGAAAAACGTAGGACATAAATCCATACCAAAAAAAAAAAAAAATCAAAATGGGAAGGAAAAGGAGATCCAAGAATGAACCCAGCACATTTGAAATAAAGTGCGAGGAGGTCTTCCAGATAACGCACGGCAGTCAAACTCGAGGGAGATAGGGAGATAGAAGACGGCCATTGGGAAAGCGGGGCGGGAGGGGAGGAGGAAAAAAAAAAAAAAAAAACATGCAGGCAGAAGGCCGTGGCAAGAGAGGGAAGGACTAAGGAGGCAGAAAGACGAAGAGTGCCGCATGGTCTCCTCGTCTCTTCACAATGAACAGGCACGAGTCTTTTTTTTTTTTTCTAGCGTAGGCCAAGAAGGTTTCTCTTATCAGTGTTTTGATTCTTCTTTGTCGTCCTTGCGCCAATTTATGTTAAAGGTTTCTTCGATGCGATGTGCCATGCTCTCCAGATGTTGCATCTAGAATTCGTACATATCTATTACTAATTGAAGAATAAGCATTTCATGCAGTCAATAATTCATGAAAGAAACCAATTTAAAGTTAAGAGATCTGGTAGGCCGCTCTTGAGAAGGTATGAATATATCTTTCAATTCTTATTGATTAGTTTTATAATTTTTAATTTTATACATATTTATTTATTCAGTATATATATTTTTAAATTTATTATATATTTATTCTATCAATATATATACTTATCAACTTACTATGCATATACACTTGTATTCTCACACTTTTTTGTTTACTATACATATTTATTTGTACATGTTTATCCTTCAATTATATTCATTTATTTTATTAATATAAGTATTTATCTATTTACTGGACATGCTTATGAAAGACTGCTTGTTAGTATATATATATATATATATATATATAGAAAAGAACTTTTCGTTAGAGTATGTTCGACGGGAGGACCGTCTGTCAAGTCTCCATTAAAAATTTGACACTAGCACGACGCGGATCCTGACGCTGCTGCATGTATATCTACGATGCCTATGAGCTCAAGATTTTTCATATTGTCGTCTTCTGAGGTGGTGGGTGCGAGGACCATGCAGGACCCACAAACACGTGGAAAACAGAGGCGACTTCTGTGGTTTGCAAGGGACCACGTCGCATGGTAAAAAATCCTATAGGATCTATGAATCAGATCAGAATGAGGCCACTAGTTAGATCCTTTTTTTTTTTCAACTTTTTTTGGTTAGAGAACGTTATGATGGGCAGGACCCTACCAATACTTTTATCAAACTTTCATGAGATAGAGGGCCTCAATGGCAGAACTACAGCTCAGTCCGCAATGACCGGATCCGGAGAGGATCAAATGTACATAATTTTATATTCACAAGCGAAGATATAACTTTAATGATTTGAATTCATAACATTTAAGTTATAACAGAGCAATTTTATCATCACACCAAAACACACCAGTCATGAGAGCTACCAAATATCAAAAGTATGGCAAAATGGTAGGTGGGCTGCCAGAATGGCTGTGCTCATGTCAAGGTGACATTACAGCACATCCAAAACCATATACTTCTCTAGTCAGGCCAAGCCAAGCTAGCCCTATATTCATCCCGTCCATATTCTTTAATCATATGGAATAATTTGACTTTAAGCTAGTACTCATTGCAGTCTTATCCGGACTCTCTTGGATTTTGATTGTTTTACGCAGAATTTTGTGGAAACCAGGCTTAACATAGTTAGGATCGGGTTCTCACACTAATCCATATTAATCTGCCCATATGAAAACAGTCTAACCTAGCTCTGCACCTCTATTGGTAGTTAGGTTCTTGATTACGACATTCCCCGCCCATCTACCTGTTTCTGCTGAACTGCTTACTTTTATGAATAGAATAGAGTGAAGCAAAGGAGCAACTCTTTGAATATGAAGCAGATTTCCAGTAAATTTTTGTTTAAGGTTTCAAATATTATCTTTTGATGGTTGCATTGGTGATCGGTTGAGCTAAACTCTTGTCTCCGTCGGGATATAAAGAGTTGGGTATTTGGAGAATGGCTATGTAATACCTCAAATTAGTCGCGTATCATATGGAAAAGAAAAGTTTGAAGAGCTTATAACTCAAGTTTACCTACTATCAATAAACCTACACTCGAATTTTTAAGACCATATGGTTTGATCCACTAATAAGTTAATTAGACCATCTGAGAGTGCAAAAGTTGGAGGAAATAAAGAAAGAGCTATCCATAAGATAGTGATAAAGTTTTACCATGCCAAGGAGCCGCCCTTTCAGTACCAATGACCCCTCTTCAGGTAAATTCTAGCTAGCTTGTAGCGTGCGATGAGAAAATCGCATAATAAAGGAAAGATTGTAATACCGTAAATTAGTCTCATATCAAATGGAACAGAAAAGTTTGAAGAGCTTATAACTCAAGTTTATGTGCTACTAATAAATTTGCACTTGAGTTTTTTAAGGCCACATGATTTCGGTTTATTAACAGATTAATTAAACCAACAGGTGGGCTTAAGATGTTGTAGGTTCACTCATTATTATATAATCAATGGGTCTTGTAGCATGACTCCTTGGTATCCCAAAGATATTGGCATTGTAAGATTTGATGACCTTCATTGCGCCTCTCATTGTCCCTTGTTTGGGTTGGGCTTAGTTCGGAATGAGTAGCAAATAAAGTATGGATCAACCTCAACTCTATGTTCAACCAACCCGTGTGTTGCAACAATTCACTCCAATGTTATTCCACTTTACTCGACCGGCTCAATTTCCACTGTCCGACAGCAAAGGACTGCTGATTAACTCATTGCAAATGCTGAGCATTACGGTGCGCTGGCCCTATATCAAGGTGTGGCCCTACGTATACTAGTCATGTGACCACCATTAACTATGCCAAATTTTTTATGCTTGAATAGTCTTTTTATTTTTTTACATATATAACAATGACAACATGAACTGTCTCCATATAAAAAGGTTTCACAAATAATGCTCTGGAGGGAAGTTGTTGTCTAGCTAACACTCTGGAATGTTGATGAGGCCAAGTTTGCCAAGAGACTTGCTGCATTTTTGCCTTTAGGAAGAGTGTGAATACAATAAAAATGATGGATATTTTGAATAAGAGATTTCAAGCACCTCTTGTAGGGATGGCTTTTGGATAGTTCATTCTCACCATTGATCCAAGAGATAACGATGGATGAATTATCTTCCAAGATTATGTGTTCTAATTAAAAAGATGTTATAGCCTTGAGATTACCAAGCCAAGCTGTTGTCAATTCAACAAGGATAGTGGCATGATAAAGATGTGTAGAAGAGGCATAAAGAGCTCTCTCTTGGTGATCCCTGATGATAAACCCAGCTGTTGCAGATTGAGAATGGATTGACCCATCAAAATTAATTTTAATATATCCTAATAGTGGGGGTTGCCAAGAAATGAGAGTAGACGGAGATGATCCTAAGAAGGGATAAGATACACTACCCCAAGAACCATTAAGGGTGATTATTTATGGGTTGGGAAATTGTCAAGTACTCTTCAAAATAAGTAAAGGCTTGGTGCATAAGTCATCTTAGGTGAAGTTGTTTCTGTAGGAACATTTCATTGTTATGAACTTTCCCAAGCAACCAAAACATATATGCAAGAAGGGATTGATTCCTACTTATCTCCAAATTTATTGAAGGGAATAAGAGGAAGTTGAGGGCTTGTTTGACAGAATTAATATTCCTCAACTCACCTGTTTTATGATTCCAGACTTCATTAGATTGAGGGCATGTAAAGAAGATATGATCCAATGTCTTTTCATCTCATTGACACATCTCCCACAAATTGGAGATATTGAAGGGATTCTAATAGACAACAGGAGTAAAGTAACTTGTCCCTTGTGACATAATCTTTAGATGAAACAAAGGGCTCTCAGATGAACTTTTAAATTCTAGATGTTGGCCATTTGGGGATTGGAGCCATTGCCCCTTTCACTAGCAAGTTGCATATATATGTCCTTGGTTCTGATCTTGTTAAAGTAGGTAGGAGTCCAGCATATTTTATCTTCTTCTAACAAGCCACTAGTGGAGATAGAAGCAATACTGCTCATAGTGGTCTGATTGAAGCAGCGAAGAGCTACAAAGTCCCAATCACCATACTAATTAAGGAGCTACTAATGAGAATTCTTCAAAGCATTAAACTTATATGTGAGTGCCATCTTGTGGAGAGGAATCACTCAGAACCAAGGGTCCTTTATTGGATCAATAGATAAGCCATTGCCTATCGACTCGATAAAAGAGTCCGAAATAAGCTTAGACACTTCATTTATCTCTTTCCATATAGCTGAAGAAGACTTGGGTGGGGAGTGAGAAAGCCAATTTTCATTAAATCTGTACTTCCCTTTTAGGAATTTAGTGACCAGTCCATCTGAATTAAGAGTTTGTCTTCTAACTTACTAATAAGAGCAAAGCTCTATAAGGTACGATTAGATATACTAGGTCCTCCAGTAGCTTTATCACTTCATATCTTTTTCCGTGTAATTGTGCGAATGGTCCCCCTTGTAGATTTAAGGTCTTAAATGAAATTTCTGATTATTTTCTCCATCTCGTGTTTAAATGAAGTAGGAACACTATATGAGAAAGAAGGTGAATCAGTAAAGAACAAATGATAGAATTTGCTAAGATAACCCTACCAACAAAAGAAAGAGATTTCCGTCTCCATACATCAAGTTTGCCTCCTTTGTTGAACAATAGTCGATTTATGATAGAAGGTGGTGCTCTGGTCCCCTTCTTTGAGCCACTGCACCATAGATTTTTGCTACTAGAAGGTTTCATACTCTTTCAGAAGATTGAAGTGAGCTGAAAGCTTGGATATAAAGATGTGAAGGTTTTGAGGATTCAGCCCTCCGTTACAGTCTTCTTTGAGTTGAATCTCCTCAACTTTTTCTACAGGGCCTCAGGTTTTTGAAAGATGTTCTTCATTAAGTTTTTATTCGAGCTTCTAAGTGCATGTTTAGAAGC